>OZ038440.1:10716839-11162925 GCA_964036275.1 Litoditis marina | reverse complement strand
ATCACATGTTCACAGTACAGCTTTGAGAAAGATGACGAAAATGACTTGTTAGAGTTGAAAAGCAGAACACATAACAAATCTGGTTCCTCCTTCGCTTTTTTCTCAACTGCTCATGTCACTATTTTGAAATCAACATCCTGAAATACGGCACGGACTAGTGAGACACTTCCGTTCTCGCCCACGATAGAATTTAAAATATGACTCAGAATCACAAGCCGAGACTCGTTTGAGCAAGTCAACTCGTTACTAAATGAGATGTTTTGAATGCTCTCCATACATTTTGATCTCTGCCCACTCAGAAAATCAGACACGTCTCAATAACGTGGATATTTAGCAGCTTTGTTTGAATGACGAAAGAGTTTCGCGCGCGAAGAATTAGAAATGTGTTGACGTTGTTCAATATTTTGCTGTTTCGTCGTGAGAGTATGACGGTTTTGGTTTCATTTTTTCTCACGATTCAACTTATTTATTTCGAAGTCAGTTTTTTTCTCTCAATTTTTAAAGAACAAGTCATAGACTCTCGAGAGAAATTGAGCAGCCTACAAATGAAAATTTGAGGCCGTTGAGCGTTTCAAACATTGTAGATGCTATGTCACTTTTGTAGCTATTCAACCGTTACAAACTTTCAGCGTAAGACAACGCTCTGGAGACTGATGAGTGATATGAAGGTTTTGTACAACTGAAGCGATTGGATAAGCGGGATATCTTATAACTTTATCCCGTCATGTTGCAGAAAAAGCAGGGACCAATCCTCATCCTTTCTAATTGTGGTAGAAAGTGACGTGAGATGAATCATTCTGAAACATCATACTTCTAAATCGTAAACATCATTTGTATAAAAAAACGATGTGAAGTGAGAAACGATTAGCTTTTGAGATTGAACTGCATGGAATATAGAAAAGGAGGACAATAACTCAAGAGGGAAATAAAAATCTAATCTCGCAATTTTCATGGGTCAAAAACCTCTTGGTTTCGTACTGAAAAAGAACTAACAAATATTAGATGAAACTAACAAACATTAGATGAAACGCCCTAATATGACAAGTTCTCACCACTGATTCACAACTGTTAACTGAATCGAGTACACTAGAAGTTTATTTAATATTCACCTAAAGTTAGCATTCTAATGAGGAAGTGTGTACTTTGTCGTTTCACGTTTTCAAGTTCGGCTGTGTTTTAACATGTTTCACGTGACTGTGCGATTGACTGAGTATAGCTGATTTTTGTTTCAGATACGTTTTTATGTCCTCAAAGATTTAGCACTTTTTTTGAATTAGTGTGTCAGGATGATCATGAAAATTGCGAGATTAGATTTTTTATTTCCCTCTTGAGTTATTGTCCTCCTTTTCTATATTCCATGCAGTTCAATCTCAAAAGCTAATCGTTTCTCACTTCACATCGTTTTTTTATACAAATTGTCCTCATTTTCTATATTTCCGAAGGAAATAATGAATCCATAGATAAGAAATGATGAGCATCTAACGAATTATTATTGAAGGTTCTTTCAACGTAACGATTAATACTAAGTTGATTTGCAGAACATTATATGCGTGACAATTTCGGTTAGTAAGCTTTCTCACAAACCGTAATCAATCCTTGATTTCGGGCAACGCACGTGTGGCGTCGTCCATTTCCTTCATTTCCCGTGACGGTTTAGCTCAGTCGGCAGAGCGGCGCACTACAGCCCAGTAGGCCGGGGCTTCGAATCCCTCACGGTCATCATTTTTGTTTTTGTTCGATTAACCTTTTCATGGAGGTAGGATCTCCACAGATTAACACTATTGCTTTTCCAGTTTATTTTAATATATTCAAACTACCAAAAATCGGAACAACAGCGCACTGCGCACACTCCACATATATCTAGAAGTAGTTGTCAAAGCAGCTGGGAGCAATGTTTCCGGGCCATAAAATGGCTCAATGTTAACCGATTGGTCCAAGATTCCAGATTTATCCATAACTCTGTAGTTTCTAACTATGTCCCAAGTTTCAGACAAATCGGTTGAATTCGTCGGTTTTGCGGACGCCGCGCCACGCGCCGCCACGCGGCCGCTGTCGGAAGACATTTTTGCGAGACGATATTCAGAATAACTGTAGATCACTAGTCGCACTTTGAATATCGATTAGCTCAACGATAGAGCCTTTCCTCCTCTATCTTTCTCTATCAAATCTCAAAAATCCGTTCAGGAGTTTTTGAAAAAATGGTAGAAAACCACTTTTGAAAGTCCGCAATGTTGTGATCAAAAACTAATCTGCGCAGCGCTCCGCGCTGCGCGCGATTCTGCGGAAAGAGAATCCTTCTGATTAGCCAAGTTTTGAATGAAACAAGTGGAATTCGTACAAGAGTAAGTTGGAGAACAAGTAATGATTTTTTTCAGTGGGGGGGGGGGGATTAGACAATCTCACTTGGGAAGGTTACCTTTCAGCTAAACAATATGGTCACCACCTGACCGACGTTATGACCTACGCTATGGTTATACATAGGAAGATGACAAATACTCTGAAGTAAAAAAAAACAAGTTGCTAAACTAAGGTTCGCACAAAAAGTTGTAAAACCTGGTTCAGCCTCTTTACCGGTGGGTTAACTAAGATATTACGGTAGACAAACACGAAACTCCGCATTGGCTATGTAAATTGCAGCAAGATCAATGTAAGGAGGTGATCATAATATGTTCAAGTGATCAGGCAGGGTGAACGTACCCCTTTCTCGTATTTCTACAGTGCCTGATGTACAATAAATATTCGCGAGCCACTGGAAATCTATTTCAGGAGTACTATGACCTACAAGGAACTGACGCTCGAAACTGTTTATCTGTTATGAGAACATTTCGGGAATTTCGCACGCTGTCCAGTTGTTTACATACTTGGCGTATAATTTTCAGTGCAGCTAACTTCCGATTCTGTTATTGTAGAAGGCTGCAAGCACCCTTTCCCCTTACGTCATGTAAACAACTTATTATTCAGAATTCAACATCGATGGAGAAACGAAAGGTTGCAGAGAGCGAGTCGGTTCCGGAATGTGATCAACGAAGTTGCACTAAGAAATCGGAAAATTGCCGAAAAAGGGGTCGGATCACAGAGTTGGTCAGCGAAGGTTGTCCATTGGTTTCCCTACGACCACAGTAGGATGCCCAAGAGCAAGATGGCATGATGAATTTAACAACAACTTAGTACGGACGTGAAACAACAAATATGCTTCCTTCACTTTTACTGCCCATGTGAGCATTTCTTGAATCTTCGTGGTATATTCTGAATTCCTATTTTATCGAGATTTCACTTTCGATTTCAATAAATTATTCTATGTTATCTTACACGCCGAAACCACTGTATACTGTCAGTCAATTGGATATTCACGTGAAACAACACAGCAGAACTTAGAAACGTGCAATCACAAAGTGCACGATTCCTCATTAGAAAGCTCACTTCACGTGACTATTCATTTTACTTCTACGTATACCGTATACCACCAGGCTCAGTGAAATCTGATTGCGTAATTAGGTATCTGAGGAAGAAGAGATGCTCAATAAGAAAATGAGAATACTTGAAAATGAGTTGTTAGCGAGTTATAAACTCTGTTTTGATGAGTAACACCACTTAAACTAATTGTTTCAGATATGAATAAAATACAAATTTGTTATGTGAAGAAGAATAGATGTATTAGCTCTATACACATTGGTTCAACCCAATTGAGTATTACCGTCTAATCTTCATGTATTTTGAGTACAAACAGTATTTCATGAAATAACAAGGATTAAATTATTAATAAGAAGAAGGTGAACAAAAGAAGAAAGAAATAATGATGTAGACTACTTATATTACATCTTCCGGTAAATTCAGAGAAAACAGAATTCACAAACCTACGTACAGGAAAGACACATCAGGTGAATCATAGTTCAGCAAAACCCACGCCAACTAGTAACACTAGAAGTAAATCAAATAGCGAGCAAAACGTGAGAAGATGTATCCTGCGCATTGTCATTGTGGATTCTGATTTTCTATCTTTTCTTGAGAAGCGAAAAACTCAATCTCGAAAAACTAAAACTCATGCCGGTGAAAAACATTCATAACGTTCAAAACATTGTAGGTGTTTGGAACTCGTGGCCTACTGTTGAATTTGTTGAATTTGGAAGTGGTGCCGTATAATTGGAGAAGATAAGTTGTTCTTTTATTTTCAATGGAGTAAATGCGATAAATTGAAGGCTGGAATCCGAAACGCGAGGCGGCGTACCAATTCCTCCAACCTCTTGAGAAGTCCATATGAGTTTCTCATGAGATATCTTATGAGCTACTCATGAACTCTCAATGTTGTAGCATGGCGATCAATAGAATCTCATGAGAAGCTTCTGCTAATAGTTCATGAGGTATCTCATGAGATTTTTGAGCTACGCCGCCAGAGTTCATTCTAGTGTTTGCTAAATGACGCTTTTATTCTCCCCTTCTAGTGGTAGGATATTGTTATTAAATTACATTCCGGCGAGTTCACAACAGATCAAAATATGACACGAAAGAAGATCTGTGGTCTCTAAATTTTCAAACCCTACATGAGATTCATCTCCTATGCACAATTTTGACACATATGTTTTGTGCGATTTCGTTTAAGTGTTTTGTGCGGGTCTGCTGCTACATGTTCGGCCCCTAGATGGCTCGCTCGCGAACATGTCGCCTAACTCTCTCTTAATTGCAAACATAACGCGGTCAGAGAGAACATAACGCGGTTAGAGAGAACATAACGCGGTTAGAGAGAACATAACGCGGTTAGAGAGAACACTACGCGAAAGTTTATAATAGTTTAGAACACAGGGTGGTAGAGTTTCATACATTATGAGAGAATTTACTCAGTTGGCATATCTAATGTCATTTCTGGTGTCAGGTTGGATTTATGTTTGGTTACAAGTTCACAAAAAAAGGTAAACATTAAAATCATATAATATAAAAAACATGTCGGATGTCGGTAATCTAAATTTCTCCCTCATAGTTTCGCCTCAAACTGCAACGAGCCAGTAACCTGAGGCGCAACGAGCCAGTGACTTGAGGTTCAACGACCTATTCCAGGAACCATGGCTTACCTAAGCCTAAGCCTTTTTATTAGGTAAACTAAAGTAAATGTGACAAATATTTAATTTGAACAGTATATATGGTTTTCTTCCTTTACACTTTGCACTGATCTGGGCAGGTTTAAATATTTCCCATAACTTCAATGATAACCAAGCCTAAAAACTGTTGGCAATACCGCGTTATGTTTTTTAGTACCGCGTTATGTTTCCTAGTTGAGCTTTATGTTCGCTGTGCAGGCTCGCTCTTCTATAATTGATTTTACGATGGTTGTCTCGCTAATTGCGAACATAAAGCTGATCTCCCGTTTTGTGCAGGGAAATGTTTTTTCGAAAAAAAAAGTAGCATCAAAGTATCGAAGTGAAAGTATAAAAATATACATGATTCAGATTACCAACTTAGATTCAGTTAATTGTACTGTATTTATAAACCTCAATGACTACTATGCGTAACGCAGGTAACTATTAAAAAAGTTCGGATAATTGTTTTGATTTACCATCTTAGATTCTAATAATACAACGTTGGCGAAGGTGGTCAATAACCCCAACGTTGTGAAGTAGTAATGTAGCGCAAAATTCACGTTATGAATAACTGTGTTAGATTAATCAGGAAACAACTGTGATTTGAGTGTTTGCGCAATAGTCATAGTCATAAGTGCATATTTTTAGATCTGAGGTCATCATCAATCGTAATTTCCGTCAGCACGTCATTTTACAGAGTTACACCTTGTTAGATTTTGACCAAGTTAGGATATCAGTTAGGATGTGTGGACAAATGAATCCGAATAAAAACTGGACCAAAAAAAGCTTTTATACAAGAATAGTGTACGTATGCAAGAAGGATTTATCCCGACCAGTTATCTCTACGATTAATATAAGATAAACATTAGCCATCTGAGCGTATTCCACACAAATCGTTCATTCGAAGAAAACAACAACTGTAAAAAGTTACAACTTTGATTTGAGCTGAAAAGTTCTTAAAATCGTGAATTTTGTTCAGATGAAATTTCTTAGAGCAAACATAGGTATTCCTAAAACGTTTTCTCATTCACGTGTTTCTATGAAAATGGACAAACGCTAACATAAATTTGCAGTTTTTTGAAAAATACCCTGAAATATTCATTGGCCTGCTGCCAAGTCTCAGTAGGAATGACAGGAACTACGAACTCTACTTTCAGTCCCCAGGCTTTAACTTTAACATCTTGACATCTGGTCTCTCACTTTGCACGACATTTGCATCCCGGCGGAAAGTGAGAGCAGCGAAATTGCATATGTGTGGAGGAGAAGTAGGTTGGGATGAATAATCAGGATGTTCATGATTACGGCCTCATAGTGAGAGGCGCCAAGGAGAAGAACACAAGTGTCGTGTACAGTACAACTGACCAACCTGCGCGTGGTTAGCAAAAACATTATAAAACTAACTCAATCAAGTTTGGTTATTGAAGCTTTTCTCGCCTACTGGGCTAGTTGCATTTTTAAAATACGGCTATAGGATAGGACTTTATTGGACAATTACAGTTTGTAAGAAGAGGGGGGGGGGGAGGGGATCATGAACGCAGCCTCATCGTCGGTAGCAAACCTTGAAATGAGACGGACGAGCACAAACTCTATCGAGGGGGTCACCCTCCCTTAAATACCTCTCCTAATTGCTGCTCTCACCCATTGAACTGCCACGTGTTATTATGGAGTCTTGACGCGATGCTCACACGCAGTATAAACAATGATTGTTAGTGTTCTGGGTAAGTACCCACGATACATGCGTAGTTGAGAATGTCAGCTGATGAAGGTATACTTATAATCAATTAGAAATGGGTTATCATTAAAGGGACAGGGTCAAGATGTATGAACAGACCCGGTAGTAGTTCATTGGAACTTGAAAGTAGCTCATGTACTGTACTCATTAGAACATCCTAGTGGGAATTGTGTTTCACATTAGCTCAGTAATTACCTCAAATGAAGTACCTATTCCCACGAGAAGTTTGTGGGATCGGATATTATTGGTGAAACGCGAGGTGAATTTCTTGGGCGAGTTCTGAACGTAGCCGTTGTAGAGAAGACCAAACAGCAAAATTGAAGCCCACAGTACTGTTTCTCTGTGCTTCTAAAATCCATCGCCATGCAGCACAAAAAAAGGAGAAATAAATTGGAGTGAGTGTCGGGATGTGGAAAGTCACGTTTTCAATCGCGAATAAGATTCTTTTCTAAACTATTCCAGCATGCGTAAACATAAGTTGTATTCTGAAATATGTGTCAACAGGTTACCAACGGACGTCTCCTAAAACATTCATTGTTTCTTTGCACCAACCTCTCCCCGGGGTACAGTATGGAATTTTATAAGTTCCATAGAGAAGGTCTGAGTCTCACAAAAGAAAAGTTATGGACGTAAACGCCGAGGTTGGATTTAGAGATCAAGAAGTACTATCGTATTTTTGTACTTATTTCGTATATATTTGTTTTTCATTTGTTTATTACGTTGCATTTTATTTTATTTCATTTTTCATTTTAGATGGAGTGCCTAATAGTGCGTCTGCTGGTTCAACTCGTCCATCAGAAAGGCTAGATTTCCCTTCCATTCCAGACGTTGTATCTAATTTCAATGATGCAGTACAGACATTCACAAGCACTTTGGGTTGACTGATAAATGACACCTATATCTTAATTATAATTAGTATTAACAGGAGAATTGCGACAATTTTGTCTACTTGTCTGTTTCAAAACGGAAGTGTCTGCAACTGGTCAAGTCTGATTTCCCATTATAGCCCAGATACTGCGTTGGTTCCATTGTGCATGGAAATGCAGGGGCGTGGCTTAAATTCCACCATGCGGCCGAAACTGGTTAAATTCCAGTTTTAGTTGATCACCGAACATTTTTCTGAACACTTACTTTTCACTTGCTTTTTTGCTTCGTGGCTCATTTTTCAAACCTTCTCCTCAGCTCACAAGCAAAACTATAACGGGAAAATGTTTATCTGAGTATCACAAAGTACTAATGATGTCTAATAATACACAAGTTAAAGTCCAGGGCTGCGATGGAAAACTGGTGGAAACTGAATCCTGAAAAACGAGGTTGAATGAAAACGAAAAATCTACCAAACACAAATCTAACAAACCTACAAATTCTTCAGTTATCGACAAAAAGCTGAATTTTCCCAGGAATGTAAAACCATGCGTTACAATTGAACTGAAACAGCGAAATGAGCTATCACGGTCGTCGCTATGCACGAATTGTAGTTTTCTTGCTACATTTTCCGGTGACTGTTCTGAATAAATAACCAAACTTCACGATCGCTGATTCAGAGGAACGTATTTATTTTTGACATTTTGCTTCGTTTATCACCGGTTCAAAAGATGCTCCAGCCCTTATTTACCTATGTCTACCTCCTTAGTGTGACTTATCGTCGTTGATTTCTTCCTTCAGTTCCTGCAGCTCTTGTGTGGTCTCACGGAGGAAGAGCTTCAGTTTATCAGTCTCATCCTTCTGCTGAAAAACAAATACTCGTGAGTTTGAGTGGTTTCGAAACCCCCCTTTTTTATGTGGTTTTTACCTTTGCCTAGATCAAAGAAGTGCTCACTGGAATCCATTTTCAGTCTTTTACCGTTCGAAATAACATTCATCAATCAAAATTGTCACGATGAAAATGAAGCACTAGGTTCGGGTAAAGTTTTCCCACACGTAATCGTTTGTATATCCCCGGTGTATTCCCATACACTATGGTTCTCACGTAGGTGTTGAAATGTGTGAATGACGGAACGAAGGAATGAATGAATTCACGGAACACTTTTCTATTACAATAGGTAAAAAATACTATAGCTCAACACACAGTGTTTCGTGTATAAACAGGCCGTTCTAGTTGCAGCAGTGTTTTGAGTTCCGTTTTGACCAATTTTGTGTTTTTATAGGCGAGAATGGTGTGACAAACCATGCTATGGAACATGCACATTTGGATCGATTCGTCCTCTCCGTTCGGGCAGTCGCGCACTCCGTTACAGACGTCCGCACTTCTGGAGAATAAAGATCATGTGAAATGTGACAGAAGACGGTTATTGCAACGAACGGCAACTATGAAATGTTAAGATAATTGTTAATATAATAACTCTTTAACGTTAAACTTTATGTCCAATGGTTGTTAAAGCGATTACTGAGATAGGCCATAGTCACACTTCCTTTCGCTCAGTTGAGAGAGATGAAGACAACAGTTATCGATCGAACGCCATTTGATCCAAGAAATAAAATCATTGTTTGTACTTCCAACATTCGCCCTATCTACTCGCAAACCTAGTGGCCTTAAGTATGAACTAAACCTAATTTTACCTTATACAAGTCCACTTTAGGTCGTCGGTCTGGGGGGAGGGACACTTGTAAAAGTCGGAATTGGCCCAGCTCGTCAAGTGACATTCTGTAATGTGATTTTCGATTGAACCGACCAGTTTGCTCGAATTATGAGAAAAATGGGATTTGCCTCGCCGAGAGAGTGTGCATATCAGAGATACGCAGACTGTTTTAGCCTGTCTGCGCCAGCCTGAGCTGCCTGCTCTATCGCTTTTGTGGTTGAAATCGCATATTTGTGCGCCAATGTTTCTGAGTTTCCCACGGCGCTTTTCACCATGTTATAGTTTTCAACAAGTTAAAGAGAAAGGGTCACGCCGACATTTAATATCAAAAATGTCCGAAAATAATTTTTCTCTGTTTTAAGGCTATCTGTGCTGATACAGGCTGAGTTGCAGGTAAATTAATGAGGGATACAGGTATTTCATGAATCGGTGTACTGTAACTGTTTATTATTTTGAATTGGCGCCTACGTAAAGCTCGTGGAAGCGGTTGTTCACTTTCGCTACAGAATGTGAGAAACACTCAAATTCCTGCCGCTCGCTCTACTTTCTGCACATTATCCACAGCAGAATTTGTTTCACGTTTTAACCGGTTGGCTGAGCAATTTATGCATTGTTCCACCCATCAGTAATAGAAAAAAAGGACAATATTCAAATGGAATTTTCAATTCAACAAACACGTTGTGATATACTTTGGTAAAAATAAAGTGGGAATTAAGTGATACACCGAAGTTTGGAAGTGATGTTCGTCGAGCTCGAACTCAACACAGACAGCAAACACAACATAGTAGGAGGCTCACACACATGAACATTGAAGGAAAAACTAGGAAAATTGAATTATTTTAAGCGAATAAATTTTGAGTAAAAACATATACATAATATGTAATACCAATAGCTAAGAATTATAGAGAGCAGAACACAGATCACTTAGATCATTATTCACTTACTTGAAGGTCTCATTTGTAAGTTTTCGTTGTACTCCGAGGGATCCAACTGCCGAGGCTTAGTGCTATCCATGAAGTTGAAGTTACCCTTAAAAATCATCGTAATGGACTTAAATGTGAATTAGATTGGAAACTTTATACAACCAGGAGCGGGGAAAAATGGATAAACTATCAATTTCTGATCAGTAAAGTAAAGTACGGAGTGAATAAACCATGGTATAAGTTTACCTGATTCTAGCATATTCTCGAAACGTTTCTAATGTTTCACATCATGCTTTTGAACAGAAGACAGCGTAGCGATCTTTCCAACCTCACGATAAACTCATATTATTTCTCATGAGAATCTCATTAACACCTCATGAGCATAACAATCTATAGGATCTCATGAGAAGTTGATTGCTCATGAGGTATCTTGTGAGGTTATTGAGGGATTGCTTCCGCGCCAGGGTTTGGTAAAATCTAGAAATATTTTCTTTAACGAGAAAATTAGAAATACATGAAGGAAACTTCACTCGCCGCTCTTTTCACAAACATGGAGTCTACCAGCTGCTGATGGAAAGTGAGTACGACCACTAGAACTATGGCGAACATCCACATCTGAAATTCTGAACGGATTATTCCCTGAACAAGCTTGGTTGCTTGCCTAGCAGGATAAATGGTGTTTTAATATTCATGCGCATTTTCTCTTGAATCTCTTTTCTATAAAAAAAACAAAGCATACTGCGCCTTGACACAACGTTGCGAACGGAGGGGCAAAAACGTGCTCTTGAGATTTTCTTGAGTTTCTCATGAGAAGCGCCTGAGCATAAAACTGTGACAAAAGGGAGCCAAGTCTGAATTTATGCTCGGGTAGTTCGAGAAAAAACCTCAATGAACACAGATCTAAGTTACACTACGCGTTAATCGAATTGCACAACAAAGAATAGTTTGTTGAGAAACGGATATAGAGAGACACAACAGTGTTGATGGTAAGGTGAATGGGGTTTTTGGAATAACAACATTTGAGGCGAGATTCAATAATACATTTTCGATTCAACTGTTATAATTGCGCGTGAATTGAGTTTCATTGGAAGCTCGGTAAATATGTTTGCCACCTTCGCGAGAATTTCGATCTCAGTTGCTAAACTGTATCTGTGTAAGTTCAAATCGAACATTCAGAAATACTCCGAAAATTAATTGATGTGCAGACCTAGGGTGCTGAAATAAAAAAAGTCAAGTTCTTGTATCTAATAAAGTTGCAAATGTCGGTGTTTTTTCTCCGAAATGTAGTCACTCTGAAGCCTGAACGCTAGTAGATACGATGGCTCTGAAAAATAATCCCTGATACAATCCGCACGTCCCTGATCTCCAAGCGAGCTTTGAAGCTTCTGAGCTCACAAGATATAGTTCACATCATTCCTATGGCAACACCTACCGAACACATTCGAACTTTTTAATGACGGTTTTATAATGCGAAGTTTGTAGAAAATTGTTTCAAAAACTCTTTGTAAAAGAGAATTAGAATCAAAAGCCAAAATGGTCAATATTTCCGACAACATTTACGTGTGAAACAGATTGCGATTTTGAATCATGCTGCAGATTTCTGGGAATTGGAATCTTACAAACCAGAGATTTTGCTGAGACGGCACACACTAGACAACCAACAGTACAAATGATAAAAGTGATGCAAGCAATTCACAACGAAGTGCTCCAATTCTCAGTCAGGTGTGAACCGAAACATTATGTGTCGTCACCACTTTGTGCGAAGAATATATTCAACAAACGCGTGAATACGGACCTAGTCAGCTGTAAAGTTGACGTAAGGTACAGGGTAAAAGGTTTGAGCAGTAAACAACTACTAATCTATTGAACAGACACCTCATTTTCGCGGAATTGATACAGTCATAGATGATAGAGCAAATTATCTAGATGAGAGCTCATTTAAAGTAAACAAGTCGCTACTGTTTTTGCAGTATCGAGGTGATGCGTGAAGTGATGATGGAAACTCCTGGAAATGTAGCAATTCAAAAAATTGTAAACTGTAGAATTTTGTGTACGATTCTTCTGTATTTCGCTCCCTGTATACAAAACTAACGGAGAAACAAAGAAGAACATTATTATTACTGTCTTATACTATCGTTTTAATATTGATCATGAGCACTGTTCGATTTATGGTTTACTATTATGGTTAAAAATAGGTCATTAGAAAGTTTGATTTCTTAAGGTAAGTGTATCCACTTTTTGCAGACTGGAACAACCCGATTGAGAATAGCTCCAAAGCATTTTACACATGATTGATTCTGTCATCTCTGAAGTATCAACTCTCTCCATTTCATATTAAAACACAAAACCAATGCGAGCTAGAAAGCCACGAGCTCGAAACTAACACCTCTATTCCGCAATTCAATCTAGAGGTCGAACTGATTTGTGCTAGTGGTCACTGAGCTTTTCAAAAATTTACCGTAGCAATCTTATTAAAATGGCGTAGACTAAGTAGGAACGGCAGAACTATGACCAAATATAATAACGGCTTGTAGTGGGCTCACATCAGATGAGTGATCGAGTCTCCACAAATGAGGGGCCAATTACGCTAAGCTGACTACATGTATTGTTCCATTGTTCTTACATATTACGTCACAAACGTTGTTATCCACACTACATGAGCAGTGACGAAGTGACCATAATGTTTTCTAAGTAATGAGAACCGCAATCTGCAGAAATTAGTAATATTTGAAGAAATGCAGTTTGATCTACTCCGATGTGCTTGCCTGAAGTTTGATCTCGTCTTCACCGCGTACGTTGATTGGTGATAAAGCTCAGGAGAACAAGAATAAGAATGTTTATTGAACCAACCATTCAATAGGAATGAATGAAAAAGCGATCCAAAAAGTCTACATGTGTGTTTCAAATCTGCGAACGGGTACTTAGTATATACTCATATTGTCAGTTTTCCGTGCTGGAACCTTCAAGAATGTATGATATTTCGTCATAAGTCCTAGGTACTACATGACCGGTTCCTGTGAATGCTGCCAATCGTGCGGGTTGCGCCTGGAATGAATGAGTTATTGAAAACTTCTAGAAAATAATTTCAACGTTCTCTGCAGTTGGATCAGTCAAAAACTATATTCCACAACTGACGTGGGAGGTCTGGGTATAGTATTACACAACACCAGATTCCGGAAGTCGCATGATCATGTTAAGTCCATTCCTGTCTGCCAAGCGACAAGTTCAGAAAATGTATGTTGCGTCAGCCCAACACCCGTGGCCGTATTCACCAATATCGCGGGAAGGTCCCGCGCGGGAAGCTCAATTTAGCGTCCCGCGGGACGATTCTTCCCGCGCCTTCCCGCGGGACGAAATTTCGTATTCACCAATGCTCGGGAAGTAACGTCCCGTGGGCCGTCCCGCGGGAAGAAAAATCACTGGCGCATTTGTGGTGTTTAGGCGGTAAACTCCGAATTTCAAATCTAAGGCATATTCATTTTGGCGTGAATTGAGCTGGAACAGTGTTTTATGACTTATTTTTCCCGAAATTTCAAAAATAAGTCAAAATGGAATTTGCAAGTGGAAATAGTGACATGAACAATATGTTTTCCTACACTGAATGATGAATACTTTGTTCTCTAAATCATTTTCTACGTGAGAAAACATCATTTGAATAAGTTGCATATTTGAATCGTTTCTCGCCGCTTCCCCGTGGAAACTAGTTAATTCTAGATTGCAAAATTATAGTTGTTTTGTCAAGTGCTGTATGGTCAAAATGTACTGTTATCAGTACAAATTTCTGTGAAGTGAGAATTTTCGGTCTTATTTAATGATACAATAATTTGAATGTTATTTATCGAAGAATCGTTCTAAAGTTTTGATCTCTAATCTCGATCAGTTGTATCAGCACCTTTTGTTCGATGTTCGGAATTGTTGGGTTATTATATTATAATCTTACTGAACAACGTCCAACTTTTTATAGTGAATGGGAACATTTTCATAGGAACATTGACTTTTCATCCCCCATTTCTCCGAGTTTGTATTACTTCTGGGATCGTGAAGTCTGACCCTTCCCCCACCGGCGGGTGAAAATTCAATACCCAAAAAGTAACACAAAGGGTGAAAAGTGAACATTTTCGGTATCGAAGTTCACCCCCCCCACTATTGAAGTTTTGAACAATTCAACATCCCCTCCAGGGTTTGAACAATTCAACATCCCCTCCACGAAAAAGCGTACAGTTATAGGTCCCTCTAGATAATTACCAAATAAACCCGGTTGTTGTAGAAGTTATGAATCCCCTTAGCCTATAAAAACGCAATGTTAAAGATCCCCCGGTCAGTTAGTTAACCGGGGTATCGCACCTATGGTTGAACTCTTACGGGGGAGGGGGGAACAACCTGCAGTGGGGGATAATGATTTGCAATTTGCCCCAATTCATTTTAGTACTACTGATCTTCTAAGAAAGTATGCAGTTTTCGACTGATATCCAGATCAGCTTCTTTTTTTCCGTTCAGCTATGAAACTGTGATACTTGTATGTAGTGCGTCAGGGCATTTTGCAAAATTTTAAAAGATGAATTCAACCTCTCAGTTCGAAAACTGAAATTTTACCCTTCAAATTCTTAATTTAGCAATATAAATATTATCTATTCACCCCAACTGCACTTATAAACCATATACAGTGATTACAAATAGGATTTGGAGTAGAAACAAGTCGTGTGACTTGAAAAAATATGGAAACTATCACTATTTCTTGGCAACAAATAGTCGCGGGAAGCTATTTCCCGCACCTCTTACTTTGAAAAGGTCCGGGACGAAAAAGCCGTCCCGCGGGAAGGTGCGGGAAGCTCAACAATATTGGTGAATACCGATTTTTCGGAAAATCGTCCCGGGACGGCCCGCACCGTCCCGCGGGAAGGGTCGGGACGCTTTTTTAGCTTCCCGCGACATTGGTGAATACGGCCACCGGAGGCCGTATGCATGGAACATCCCGGGCCGGGCTAACCCGAGCACGATTCGGCTATTATCAAGCCTATTTGAGACCAGGATAAGATCCCGACCCGGCCCGGGTTGTTTCATGCATACGGCCTCCGGATACTATCCTCCATCTCCTGTGTTGAGCACTACTTTTCTTGTCCAGTAACCCGGCAATCTGTGGGAGCAGAAAACATAGTTTGAAAATACAGAGGCATGAATCGAAAGTCTGGGACATTCGTGAGTACGTCCTCAGAAGGCTGAATCGTCACACTTTCAGAGGACTTTTATTCAGCGTGACGCCAACTTAGCAACAACTACAATTCTGGGTTTTCTCTGACCTTAAATTCTTAGATAGCGCTGGATTTAGCTAACTCGGAAGAGCCCTCATTGCATTGTTCATCGTGACGTAACTACTCAACGAGTTCGTGAAATTGTGTCACGCTGCAAATCGCGTGATCATTATTTTTACCACTTGTGCAACAATCATAACCGAGAACAAACACATTGGGTCTCACTTCGAAAATGTTCAATTCCAAAATAGGGCATGGAAAATGATTGTCCAGCCAAATGAAAATAAATGCGAAATGACCAGGCGGAATGTTTTGTTTTAATTGGAGTTCAACCAGAACCACACTATACCCATTCATTTTTTCGATTTGCTATTTGGAACAAGCATCCCACTCGCGTTCAACCGAATTATGACGTATTCACATCATAGGACGTCACTCAATATTATTGTGGTTTGATCTCGTTTTACACTAATGTGGTAAACTACTTAGACAGCGGGAAAGGACCAGCCAGAATAGAGCGAGCCCTACTGGCAAACACAGTAATACATATTGTTCGATCTCGCTGCATTTGTAGTTTGATCTCTTGCTCTTCCTTCGGTAAAATAATACTGGGGTGTGTGCGGATATCAGACTGCAACACTCATTTCTTCACGTTCTGTACATGTGAGATTGTCCACTGGCGTTTTCACAAGTAGTAATGTTCATGTTCTAGTGTTATAAATGTCATGTGGGTCGAAAGTTTGTTACACGTATCGCGTTTAGCAAAACTTCTAGTTCTGTTGTAGGCAAGAAGTTCCTACACGCGAACTTGTGTTGAGCACTTCGAGAAGGTTGTAACTTCATTCAGTTTTACCTGTGAAGTTACAGCATTCAAATTCAACAAAGTTTAGTTCTAGGTTCGTCAAGGTTTATGGATGAAACGCGGGTTTTCAAAAGGTTTTCTTTTCTCATTCTGGTCTCATTTTCGTTGTCGGTGACATTGGCTCTTGAAGGGAAAGTTCATATAAGTGCATCTCTGACAAATTGTCGATTTTCGTTCTCTGCTCTTTGATGAAAAACCTGAAATTGAGATACTCGTTTTTAATTTGGGGGAGGACAATTTGTGTCCTTTTAAATAGTGGCATCATTTGTCAACGGTCGCCTCCGCTTTCTAAGCAAACAATCCGCTCTCATTTTAGTTCGAATTTCATTTCTATTCAGACAGGATCGAACATAGAGTAGAAACCAGGGCTGTACTCTAATAATGTTCTACTCGATTGTTGACTAGAAACTTCTGACCATCTCTCCGAAGCCCATGTTTTTTATGCGTCCGGATGGAGAGAAATATACACAACTATAACAACTGTTTTCGAGATGAAATCAATATTTTCTAAAGTTAAATTCGAGATCGCAGTAGTTTCGTTGTTCAAGATTGGAGCAATTTGGTTGGTCGTTCATTGCGCCTACTTTTTGGGAACACTGTGACGTAAAACTGGAGTAATTTGGTGAAATGACAATTAAGTCCAGAAGCCGTGACGCCGACATTCGCTGAATCATCTAATTTTGATCGCACGAAACATTACGACATATTAATTGAACTCTGGTAGCAAAAGTTCACAATCATACTCTTTTTGAGCTGAATTGCATGGGGTTCGTTTATTCCAAGTCGAAAAGCTCTACGGTGTATGTTGCACTATCTTTTTAGTTATCTCCTGTTGTTTTCGGTTTGAACTCATCAGTTTCTGCGTGCATCCAGATCAAACTACATTCAATATTTGATCACCCCCTATTGTATGTATTCTCTTTTTTATGTAGTTGTGATTACCTATTGTCACATTTTCACTTGTCTTTCTGGGCAAAATGTTTCCTACCTTAGACTAATAAATATCATGTCGGTGAAAGCAATTCTCTGGAAATCATCTAAACAAGTTGTTGTCTTATAGATCATGCATGAGCATAGTTAGTCTGCGAAAGTTTACACTTAATGGGCTCAGAGTATGTATGCTAGAAGATCCCGACACATTCATCCCATTCTGCGTCTCTCGCCCGGCCTCAGTATTTCTTGTCTCTTACATCCCGGCGAGATGTAAGAGCAGATAAATAACGTATGTTTGAGGAGACGCAGAAGGGGATGAAGATGCCGGGATCTTCTAGTGATCTTCACGTACTCAGGTTATTGGTAAGAGCGAACCTGCGAAACTCTCACTGGGAATAAGGAAACTATACCTAGACGATGATTCATAGAAGATTCTATCAAGGGATCATAAGTTTAAAGAACATCAGTGATTTAAGGCCAGCACAGTCAAAATCTGGGATAAGCAAAGAACAAATTCTTAATAACCGGATTTTCCTAGATACGTGACATCAAAGCCAACCATCCGGATCTTCCCACGATCTTCTACCCTCATTGTGTGATGTGTGAGGCCAGATACATGTTTCCTTCTAAACACTGTTTTATGGTTATTTGAAACAAAAACATTCTTTGTCATTAAAACTTTCGGATGTTATTATCAAAATACGTGCTCAGTGAAGGTACCCCTCAAAATCGCATACTTGCACAGAAATATGCACAGAGCGTTACCCCAAAAATTTGAACTAACTTGAGAGAAGAAGATACAATTTCATTATTTTCAAGAGAAAGAGGAGGGTGACGCATTTTTTCAACCAAAGTCCCATTCAAATCAAGATAACACCAGTTTGTTAATAATGTAAACCTTTGAAAATCACACGTTTACAAATTCTACTCTACAGTACACTATTTCTGTTTTAATTTATGCAACTATATATATGAGTAATAATATATTCCATTTTTACTTTGTGTAATTAACCGCCTTGGGAATGTTTGCAATGCAACACGATTACGCTAATTGACTGCGTTTCATGTCGGGATTTTGAGCGATGAATCATTTGTTCATGTTTGGTTCCATCACTTTCTGCAAAGTCAGAGCGAGAAGCAGTTTCAGTAAACATCATAAATACATACTACAGTAGTGTAAATATTTATTACATTTGTTCTGTCAGTGAAGAACTGCTTTGTTACAGTAATTTAACATTCCAAACGCGTTTACTTACCGAAAACAACTTCATAGTTTCGTAAGTTGTAACGTAGTATAATCAATTCAATTTTGCGCTTCTATGAAGATAATATCTCTGCACCGGTGGCACATCACATTGTACATAGAATAGTGTGCATAATTTTTTTGTTGCATTCTACCAGAAACGGCTTGATCTTCACAATATTCTGTCTATACCCCAAACGTACGCCCAGGCCTAATCAGGAACTCTTCAGCGGAATTCTCAGCTGATTGTCTGATGAAATACTAACTTTGTTAAAAAAGTTTGTTGAAATCTAATTTGAGAAGCACGCGCCCCAATATGCAAGAATTGTCAAAAATGCATTCAAGTTGCTTCACTTTCTGTTCTAATCTCGGTTGATCAATTTATTATTTCGTGCGTTTGGCTTTATTTGTAGTTTGATCACACTGAGGCTCAGTCACAAAAGTACAGCAGTTTACGCATCTCCAACTACATCAGCCATGAAAGCCACACAAAAAACAGTGTTTAGAGGTATATACCAATAATTATATACGGAGAGGTTGGTTTTTGGGGTCTAGTTCGATCAACTACCAGCGTGCTGATGAATCATCAGCATGGAAATGTCGTTTTACCCAAATGAACCTAATTGATTCCTGCTCCTTTGATATGGGGGGATACATTTCAATGCTGCACAACCTCCCACCACTTTTCATTTCCGAATTAGTATGCTCTACGTATGTTTGTTTATGTCACCATCATGACTCCGCTGTTTTCCCCTCATGTCATAATACAATTACGCGCCCTTTTCTCAAATTGTCGAAAACACAAATTCGAGTTGCTGAATTGCAATTTCAGATACTCATTTGAGGAAAATGTGGACGGAACCTCTCCTCGTAGTCACTTTATTAGCATTTTCTCCATGTTCACTGGTAAGTCCGTTTTATACTGTACACGTACTCGATGAAGTGCTTTTACTGTTAGTCAACTGCACAGTCACGTGAAACATGTTGAACACAGCAGAACTCAGAAACGTGCAATGACAAAGTGCACGGTGCCTCATTAGAATGCCAACTTCACGTGACTATTACATCTACTTCTAGTATACGTGAACATGTAGAAATTAACCTTAGTAATGAACTTTTGCTGTTGTTTTCTGTGTCGTTCTACGTGTAAAGTGACGCAGTATTCCAAAATGATCAATAGCATCACATAAATCCGAATCTTTGAGTCAATTCTATCACTCTAAGAAGTTCTTCATGCATGTATATGAACGTCAAAGCACTTTTGAGATTAAATACAAACAATTAAAGATTAAGGTTTTTGATTGAATCGTTCATATTTATAGGGTCTCAGCTACTTCATCCCCCGGTCTCACTCAGGTAAGATTTTGAAAACTCAGCACCTCGACACCGTTCACCAATACCATTTCAATAAATAAGCTTTAATTTTCAAAAGTTCAAAGTTCAATTCATTCATTTTGGTATGTCTTTCATGACTGAAGTTGTCTGGAAATCTGTGCCATCAAGAAATTTTCTCAGAACAAATATTTTCCATGTTTGTATGTCTTTTTTAACTGAATTCTCCGCTCTAGCTTGTTACAATTGATTTATGATAGTTGAACAACTTCTTCTTGAAACGATTCGAACTGAACTCGAATTTTTGTATCTCGAATCTTGAAAAATTCTGAATATTACAGTTTGCGGTGAAACCATTGAAAGTTCGGGCTCATTCAAAGTCCCCGAGCACGAGTCTTGTACCACGCAAGTTCGAGTACCACCGAAGCGTGCCTTCAAGCTCATAGTTTATGTTGAAGATGGAGAAACTATCTGCAACACTTTGGAGAAATCAGTCAAGGTTAGTATACAACAGTTTGAAGATGATACTTATTACCTGGTTTTTGAATAATGAACGCCTCGAAATTTTGTGTGAAGTGCTCAGCTTCTAAAACTTGTATAACAATCGGTAACTCATTTTCGGCCGTCAGTTGAAATAACCCTTCGCATGAAGTTATAGTTTATCGTACAAATGCAGAAGATCCACTATTGTAATCACTTTAGCCCTAAACTTGTTTTGTTCAAAAAGTGTTAAAAGCACCCTTACACCTCAATATTTTTTCATGGTTCCTATATATTCTTGAAACTGAATAAAGTGTTGTCCTGAACTGCTTATCTATTTTTTCAATTTCATACATGACTACGGAAATTACCAACTTTTGGTCTAATTACCGTTTTGCTTTTTTGCACATAATGTCTAGTTTATACGTAAACACGAACTAGAAATAACAGAGATCACTTTTCTGACCTTTCCTCGCCCAATTAGGGATGCAATGCTCCCTAACAGAAAGACGATTAAACATCTGGCACCGTAGCAAAGTTTCCTAAAAAGGTCAGCTCCGAGCTGAACTATCTGGCGGCGTAGCAAACCGTCCAACCTCATGAGAAGTTCACATGAGTTTTTCATGAGATACCTCATGAGCTACTCATGAACTCTTAATGTTGTAGCATAGCAATCAATAGAATCTCATGAGAAACTCGTGCTAATAGCTCATGAGGTGATCTCATGAACTTTTGTGGGGACTGCTACGCGGCCTGGACACTACCTGACCCAGATTTGGGTCACACCCACTTGAACACGGAAAGTTGGCTACTATGTGACCAGGTTGTGATCAGGTCCTCGATCAGGTTGAGCTCATTACTTCCATGACTTTGTTACGGTGCCTGAACAGAAGACAAATTAGGTAGCTGTTTTTAAGGTTAAGGAAGCTTGGATTTGTGTACTGAGTTTGCATAGTTCTTCTGGCATGAGAGGCTGATTTGTTTGAGTTTCGAGGACTGACATCTATTTTAAGCGCTTCGCTCCAAATGTATTTCATATTTTCAGTTTTCTTGTGAAGTGGGCTAACGTACGAATTTCACTCTTCTCTGATTTTAGGCAAGAAAAAGTGCAGCTCGGGCATAATCCGAGATTAGCATTTGCAGATTGTCGACAGCCAAGGAGCTTCACATTCAATCTGTGATGAAAGAGGATTAGTGGGCGAATTCATCGGCTATGACTCCGAGTATAAGCTGGTCTTTGATGAACTTCCCACTGATATCGTCATCGCAGTCCTGTTCTTGAGAACGGAATACGGTAAGCTAATCCCGAATTTCAATCAAAGAAAGTGGATTAGTTTTGGTGTTGAAGGTATACCGAGAATTAATCGAACCATGCAGGAGATGATAAGATTTTATAAAAAGTAGATGTTAGCGACCGATGATGCCAAACTTTGACTAATGTGACAACTACTGTACTGATCAATACCCATTGTTCGGGAAAAATGTAAAATGACTGGTGAATACCAAAGCACTCCACAGATTTCATCCATAACCCGTAACATATACGACTGTACTGTTGTGAAAACGAAACCGTTTGAGAAAAGCGGAACATATTATTATTTGTGTGATCTATGGTGTAAACTATCTTGTTCCCATACTAGAGGTAATTTGATTAGTCACGTAGAGTTAGCATTCCAATGAGGCATCGTGCATTTTGTAGTTGCACGTTTCAGAGTTGTGCTGTGGTTAACATGTTTCACGTGACTACGCGATTGACTAACAGTATAACTACAATACCAGGAGTATTCATTTCGTTCAGAATGTGGCGAAGTGCTGACTATGGATTCAGTCGGCGTGGACATCACTATACACAACAACAGAGACACTGACAATTGTGCGGTTGTCCTCCCACCAGTTGTATTTGTCACTGTGCGATCTGCCCGACAGCCAAATGAGGTACGGCATTAGAGCATTTCACATTACCACTGAGACTCCAGCAGTAGGATCACTTGTTTTTCAGTATGTTTTAATCACGCGAATTTCATCTGTAAGCTTAGCGTATTAATAAGAGTTTTCAAGAATGATTTTGACCAAGTTGCACTAGATGACGTAATGTAGGAGACTAAGGCGGAAGGTGATCAACTATAGAAGTAAATGCATTAAATCACTCAAACCTCCGAATGGAGTGGAAAACAAGTCGGTTCTTAGGCCAATTACTACTTCTTAGGCTTTAGTTTATTCAGAAACCACCTAGGTATTTTGTATTTATTGAATGCTCTTACTGAAATATATATGTGTAAGTTGTACTTTATTTGGATAGAAGTGTTCACGTCATCGAGTCAAGTTCCTGTTCACTGAATGCAGGAAACTCAAATAAAGTAAATAATAGCAGCTAGTGATGTTTTTGGATTAGTTATGGGCTGAGTGGTACTGCATTTTCAGAATCAAGTTTTATTTTAGGAACAATAAACATCAGAATCAAGTTTGAATCCCAGATATTTCATGCTGTTCCTATTTTCTGATTTCATAGTAAGGAGAGAGAGTATAGGAGATAGTCGGGTTTCTGTAATTAGACATCTCTGAGTGTCGGGAACATGCAAAATCTCGTTTTTTTCTCAGATACCGTGCAAGAGGAAGTTCGAGCTGGGACTCGGACCTCACAAATTGCAAATGACAAAGTCCTACGGAGTCAAGTGTATTGGTAAGTGAACAAATGTTTGTGCTCATTTTCAGTTGATTGCAATCGCACGTGCAAAAAGTGAAATTGAACTTGAAGGACCACTTTGACTCAATGAGCATTTGACGCCAACCTACGCAGTTATAATGAATGAATCGGAAAACTGATACTGCGCTCGACCATAAAAATATGGTTTTTTGGACGTTCAGGCTTTGTTGATTATACAACGAAATTGGTCTCATTTTCACAATACAGCCAGTAACCAAATATTCAAGACACGCGTGTAAATTGAACTGTTTTTATGAGTAATCAAAGTTTTCGAGCTCGAAACTAGTATAATGGAGTGCTAGAAACAAAATCGATTCTTTCTAGTTTAAAAAGTTCAATGATCAGCACTCCCTATCTAAGGAAGTGTTTTAGACATAAGTTTAAGTTCCATTCTATAATCTTTCGTCTTCGAGTGGTTTGGAAAGTGTGACGCAACCATGATTCCAATCAAATAATTCTAGTTTTTTGTTGAAAGTTTTCCAATTTGTCATTTTCTCAGAAGAGAAGCCAGTGACACTGGAGGTCTTCTGTCCAGTGGGATTATTTTGGAACTTGCAACCTGGATCAAAGATCAATATCCAGCTCAGTGTACCTAACCAGGTCGAGAGGGAAGAGTTCGAAGAAAGAAGCCTCAGCTGCTATGGTTACTAAAAATAAATGAACATATACACATAATAATAGTTTTTCGATGATCTCAATATCTCTGTAGCTAGACACGATTTCTTGCACTCATTCTGTTATACAACACATAAATCGTTAAAACTATTCTTCTTTTGGTTTTTGGTTTGCCACTCAAGTATAACTCTGTGGAGGGTCGTTTATAATACATTGGCTGCAAAGCAAAAGTGTCAACTTGAGAACAAAGTTGAAAGAGAGTGTGGGCCTTCTGAGTGTCTACTGAATGATTGAATGGTTTGCTGTTTCCTAGCTTTGATTATTATGTCACAACAGTGAAAACATTACTTCAAGAAATCACTCATTAGTGGTTTTATTGTTTTGGACCAAACTTTAAGTCTTTTTCTCTTTTTTTCATGATTTTGAGAAGCTCCAACGAACTGTAATGGTTGTAACCAAACTTGAGCTTTAGTGTGACCACCTAAACACCGAGATCAAACTACAAACACATCGGATCGAGGCTAAGTGTTCTAGGTTACATTTATCAACAATTGTTCAAAAAAAATTCTGGCCACTCTTCTGCTCGCATAGAACACTTTTTTGTTGTTGGAAGGACTTGCCGTAATTATCTCATATTTAATGCGGAATAGCCACTTTAGTTGGTTGGAAAGTAGTTTCTATTTTTCTCATTCGGATCACCAATTGCATTTGGCCATTAAATATTATTCCACTCTCCATCATGACTTCCTGGTTTATTTGGGATAGTTCAACTCTCACACATCATAACATTAATGCCATCTGACCTTTACCTACATTAACACTAGACAATATAGTTCGTTTCACCAATCGATGTCCTTCTACAGTAACCCGTCACATATTTAGAAGGCTTTTTCTAATGAATAAATCATTATTTTGGTTTCAAACTTTCATAGTTTGCAGTAGCATAGATAGAAAACACAATAGCAAAAATTGGAGTCATTCCAAAAACATCAAACTACGAAACGTTGATCTAGAAGTTCGCAAAGATTACTGTAGAGGGTTATGAGTGCGTGGAACAGACTATAGCTCCGGTGTAGGCGGCCTTCCTAGTACTGCATAGATCTCCATTCACTGTTTCTCTCTCATCTTGGATACCCATGAAAAAAAAGTTTATAGGGTATTTCATGTTAACTAGTTTTTACTGGGCGAAATTAGACGTTGTGTTTTCGTGACCATCTGAAGTTTAGTCTCTCAGCGTGTTAGCCGTTTGTTACAAACACATTGTTCACCCCTGTAAGAAAGGTAAATTTTTGACAAGATTGAACTAGACATACTGAACACTCTGCAAACTGCAATGTATGACATTTTCAATAGTCTCTTGAGCATGTTGTAGTCTGAAAATCTTGCAACATGGAATGAGTTCAAGGAAAAAAATCTTGGAAAAAGAAGCCGGACATTGTATCATGAAAAGGCTTTGCAAACGGAAGCCAGCAATCACAATCCTCCGAGAAGCCCGCAAACAGAGTGACTATAAGAAGCCAAATCTAACCGCAAAGCTCATTTCTCATCTTTCACTTTCCATAGGGTTATACCTCATCTGAGTTGTAGTTCGGTCTCTATGCACATAAGAGGTAAGGACTGAAACGACTTACGAGTAAAACGCGAGAAGATCAAACTATAATCACATCTTATCCCACCGAAGGTACGAGGTACCGTATCCGTCTGCCGTTCCCATATATTTAGGTCAACTCAAACGATATTAGGTCATTGCTATACTTCTGCTCGTAGTTCAAATAGTTCTCGAAGAAAAACCTACAAATCAGTTTTTCGGTTGCTTTATAGGAAATATTAAAAAACTCTTTCTTCACCTCATGTTTATTGTTTTTTCTCTCGTTTTTTTCTCACTGACTGTAACCCTTACAATTTTGCTGAATAGCACTACGACACCAAGTTTTGTGCTTATGAAGTTTCAACTACAAGAAGAAAAATCCTTTCCGAAGTTTTTGACTTCTCTGTTTTCAGTGCAGGGAGCGAAATATTCATCAGACTGCATGAGAATTTATGCAAATATCTATTTTTTCTCCAATATAGGACATCTTTCATCTCTAAGATAAAATAGCTGTCAACGTAGAAAACGTAAACACATCGCATATTTATGTATTCCAAAAAGTGCACATTTGTGTCGTCTTTCGGTCTAGACTCTTTTTACATATCTGCGTAACTCGTCAAGTTTTTTTTTCTCAGAAAAGTAACTTCTGTCCTCGTTCACTAGTGGTAAATCGAATATTCACGTGGAAAGCTAGGAAACGCCGTTATACTTGTATCATATTGCATCTCATTAAAACGTTGTTTAAAGAATCCGTCCCGCTTTAATTTTGACTTCTGAGTTAACGAGATGACCCTATGGCAAATAAAAAAAACATTATCAAACATATATACTTTTATATTCTTATCTTGCTGCGTTTGCTCAAAAAGGGGGCCTACGTAATGACACCGATAGGGGGATTGCGTACGGGGTATTCTCAAAATAGCCTATAGAAGTGCGAAAATCATTTTAAAACACTCCATCACATACGAATACACAATTGGAATTAAAAAAAGGAAAATTAATATGGATGTAAGTAAAACAAATCCAGTTGCGTCACAGTGAAAATGATCACGTTCCTTTTTCATGGCTTGATGTTATGCAAATTTCACAAATTTTCAATCAGAAAGTTTTTTCATGCTCTATGGGAAGTTTTAAATTTTTCGTGGAACTCGAATTATAGCGGAACGGTTTCTTTAATATGTTCTACGGTCACGTTTTACGTGACCATAATAATCATCAGTAGAAATTGGTTCAAGTTTGTAACCAAATATTACGCAATAATTATAATTCTATTTCTGCATGTTCCTGACATTTCATGCGTCTGAGACCTGTTAGTGAGAACAGACATAGTACGTCTCACGTCAGCGAATTCTTAACAAAGTAGCTTCTTATTACGCTCCTCATTGTAACAGGTAAATGTTGGCTTAGTATAGGCTTGAACAACTTATTATATAAGATAGCCTGCTAGGAAAATTCATGGAACGTGCAAAACAGACCCACTCGTGAGTGTTTATTGCTGATTTACATGGTTGCTGGCGGTGTAGCAATCTTCCAACCTCATAAGAAACTCATATGAGTTTATGATAAGAATCTCTTGAACACCTGATAAGCAACTCCCGAACTTTATTGAAGCACAGCAATCAATAGAATCTCTCATGAGATCCACTTTTATCCTGACTACTCTCTTCAGAGTACGCTGTACGTTTGCTATGAAATCCCGGCACTTTTATTTCATCCTGCGTCTTTCGCTCCACCTCGCTATTTTGCGCCACTTGTATACCGATGGGATGTAAGAGCAGAGAAATAGCGTATGTTTGAGGAGACGCAGGATGGGATGAAGGTGACGGGTCGTTCTAGCATACGTACTCATATCTACACATACTCACTCTGAAATTACAACCCACGAGAACCTGGCCAAAACTCTTTCTTCTCCAATTTATAGAGAACCCAAACAGTTTTTATAGTTTAATACTCCTGGCCTTCTGCAATCCTTCCTTCAATTTTATTTTACGCACCGCGGTGAGGAATACATGCCTGAATCAAGTAACTGCAATGAATCTGTCAAGTATGCGTTTGTTCTATTAATGTAACTGTTCAATCATGCGACAGTTTGCTGATTTCGCTTCAATTTATTCTTGAATCTCGGTGACCTCTGAAACTAGGTCGAGCTACAACGTTTTCACATCATGTTCATTCCAAGCAATTTCAGCATCAAATCCACAAATAGCCCATACAAACATAGCAGGCGGCGTAGCGAACGCTCCAAGCTCATGAGAAGTTCATATGAGTTTCTAATGAGATACCTCATGAGCTATTCGTGAACTCTTGATGTTGTAACATAGCAATAAACAGAATCTCACGAGAGGAGCCTATTAGGTATCTCTTGAGATTTCTGAGAGATTGCTACGCTGCCAGTTGTGTGCTGTATGTATATTGAGTTCAAACTTTGATGCTTGGTCTTTTATATAAGATATGTGCAAAAGAGAAAGGGACGTTTTTTGATGTATCAACCTTTTGACGTCATTACAGCATATTACCACTAGAAAACCACGACGAGCCATCTCCCATAAAAAAGCTGTGTTGACAACAAAAGTTGATAATAAATGCATGTGCACGTGATTCAGCACCAGTAATCTTCGACGACATAACCTCCATCCAACAAGATACACTAGAACTATGGCGTTCTCCAGTCAGCCAAATGAATCCGTAAATATTCCAGCACCTTCATCCTATCCTGCATCTCTCTCTTTGCGCACTGTTTTGTGATACGCAGCGAAATAGCGCACGTTTGGAGAAACGCAGGTTCGTATCAAAATCCGGGTTATTCTTGAATGGAGTGGCCACGATCAATGATATATAGTTATGTTTCTTAGCCGAACAACGTGTAGCGTATGCTCACAGATCCCGGCACCTTGATAGCATCTCACTTTGCACACTGCTTTCGAGAATAACCCTGAGTATGTAATAGCAGATCAACAGCACCTTTTTGAGAGTTCATTCTCTGCTCTACCTCTGTACGAGGTTGACAAATCTTCGACGAGAGTCTGTGTAGGTCAGAGAGACACAGACATTCTCTGATTCTGCGAATGTCTGCGAATTGGGAGCTAAACCTAGGCGGTTGGCCATTTTCTCGTTTCCTCTAACCTGTGAGTCCTACGAGCATCGCCTGAGTACTGATGCAATTTAAACGAATTCCGGCAAACTAGAGGAACATTTTTTCCATCAGCCATCACATGTGTTTGTTATGGGTATATACACGTACTCTATGATTAGGTATTCATTTAAACATACGTGTGAATATACGTCAGTTGTTGATAGAACTCTCCGTATGCTTGAGCGCTCAGTGCTTGTTGATTGGAAGAATTTAATACATACACAGTAGAGGGTTTTTTTTTGCTTAAAAATGGATGACATGATTTGACGTTGATTTTCGAGTGACTGCTTCTCTATTCCTCAATTATGAAATCATGCAGTTCGTTTGATTAGTGAATCTACATCTAATAATGGTGAAGCGCTTTTTGAATCGAAATGCGCAGATTTTCCTTATATGTCATATTCAAAATGCTGAACGAAACATTAAGCAAACTTTATCAAAAAACCATAATCTCGTATGTTTATTTGAAATTCAGGAGAACCGAAGTCGTGGTGAATTGATCTAATAATGTCTTTGAAACACCATAGCCAAGTTATCGAAACTCGATAATGTTCAGAGTTTTGAACTGCAATCAAACTACTCTGCCGAACAGACTATGTTGTTCATGTCTCCCTCACCTTTCTAGAAAGTTCAGCGACATTCAGCGTGTCCTAAATGTGTACCCGAAAACGTTCAAGCGGCACAAATGTACTGCTCAACATGTGGTGAAAGTGCGCATTTATTGTTATGAATTCGTAATGTGCTCATATTTTAGTTGCTTTTTGTGAAATTGGAACGGTGACGTGATGTAAACGTTAGATTTGCACTATCATTTTCATTTGAAACCTCCTTTCAATAGTTGAATCACTGCCCGACTTCCGTTTATTCTCAGACATTTCTGAATGATTGTGCTAACTCTGGATGCAAGCCTGACCCGTGCGATAGAATCTGAACTAAAAGCTCATGAAATCGTGTCCTGAATAACCTAGTTTGAAATCTCTCAGCAGTTAACGGTAGCTCACGAAACATCTAAGAGTTTCCTTTGTTAAGGTAACTTAAAGTGTAAATGAGCGGATTCCTATCGCGTCATGGCTTGGGTAGCAAAAGACCGAAATAGAAGCTACAGAGTTACAGTCTGCTATCAAACTTTCTAATCTGTCTCATCTCAGTCGTTTATGGACATCTTTTCCTAGACACTAAATGTACACCAAGTAACAACTTGAGAAGTTTATACCATTTATTTTTCGTATTCATAATTGTACTTCATTGAAATTGTTTTCAACGGCATTTGTCGGTATCCATTGTGTGTTCTTACCCTTTTAAATGTATTCACTTAAATGGCATTGTTTCCGCGAACTCTTAATCGTTGAAAAATTCGCTAGAAATATGCTTCTGATACGTACAAATCGAAATCTTTTCCGGGTTTCATTTACTTTTTGAGTAATTTTCAAGACCTTTTTAGACAAGTTTTTTTCCCGAAACCCATTAAGAAGATGATAGTTACGACGGTTGGCAGTCTTCTCCTCTGTCTCTGCATACAGGAAACCTCGACCCATTACACAATTTGGAAACGAGCGGTACGCATTACATGTTCAATCAGAAATCATAGAATTACCTTATTTTTTCCAATGACATAGGTCAGCTTTGTTTTCTGCTTATGCGGTCGATTGGTTAGACACCGCAACTAGCGGGGCTCAAACTAGGGTCATGTGAACTCTACCACGCATTTCTCTTTGTTTCTGCCAGAGATACTAGGACGCCCAGAAATATTCACCATTCACCTTACTGCGAGCCAAAAATTATGCCTGGAGCAGATCTCGTGAAATGAATAAACCTGATGAGATATCGTTGGAGAGGAGAAACAGTATATTCGTTGCCAACGGAAATGCGGGAGGGCACTGTAATTCTCACTTTCCGCTGTGTACGCACACATGCCTTCGATTTCAAAGTTTGGCGATCATTGTGCTCTAATAGCGCAGTGGTTAGCGCTTTGCTACGAAATTTTGCTCGCAGGTTCGACTCCGGCAGAGACAGAAATTAATATATTTGGCACTCACTATATCTCGTCCCTCGTCTAAATTGTAATGAAACCGATATCAAATCGTCTACGCGGTTTCTAATTAGCAGTTTACTTGAATGATTTTCATACTAGTTGAAAAACAATTACTTTCATGTGGTGGCTGATTTGTACTACCACTTCGGTCAATGATAAAAAGGCTCACGTTTCATGGTGTCAGAGAGGTGTTTTCTATTCAGAGTTTCGATCTATTCGATGAAAATGTTCAGCCGAGGCAGTTAACCCAGAATTCAATCAACGACCTGTTGTCCATACGGCCAGCCCGTGAGTACTTCACACTATTTTATGGCTCACGTTTCAACTTAGAAAGAAATGCAACTTTCTCGCCAAATTTCGGGACGAAAATGAGACCCGGTTTAGGAGGGGGATTGAAATAACGTTCCAGCACTTCTACTTCTATTGATTTCTCTAAAAAACTGTACCTGAACTAATAAATCAAATTTTCAATGAATTAAAACAAGATTTAGTTATTACTTTCAATACTTCGCATGTATCCAGACAGATTATTCGTTATTGGAGTTCTTTTCTTTCGTTACTCAGTCTTGTTTTGCTGCAGATTGTCCTACGTCGGCAACTTTGTCGGGATCTAAGTTTTATTTCTGTCCCTCCCCGGATCGGAAAGACGCCCGCAACTGGCCTTGTATTCGGTGAGCAGAGACCTTCATCTGACGAAAACAGATTGTGAATCGGCGTACATGAAATGTACTCGTGAATTACAATAACAACTTGCTTTCTAGCCTACGAACACAACTAGAATCGGAGGAAATGTCAGATCCACGTATCATCAGGAAGTTTGAAACCAGGAACTGGAGAACAGCTCAGAGACATAACGCATGATTCACTCTGCTAATTGGATTTTAATCCGTTCAATGTTTAGTTTATCTGAGACAGTGTGATCCCAAAAACTTATTTCCTAAGCTCAACAAGTATCAGTTTCTCTAGAAAAAATATCGGCTTCATGCATGTAGTTTGCAGGTACGAAAATCTGTGCAATGGAATCCAAGACTGTCCGAACGGAGAAGATGAAGTACAGGAACTGTGTATGTTCCACACTATGGTGAGCTGAACTACAAAAAATCTTAATTGTAGAGTCGTTGCCAACGGAAAGGCGGGAGGTTCCTGTGCATTTCATTTTCCGCTTTGTACGCACTCATGTCTTCGATTTCGAAGCTTTCCGGTTACGTGCTCTAATAACGCAGTGGTTAAACCCTGCTATGAAACTTTTTCTCGCAGGTTCGATTCCGGCGAGAGACCGGAATTTATAAATTTGGCACCCACTTAATGGATGCGCGCATGTTCACCAGCCTATTCGTCACTCTCTGATCACATCCAGACTCTCGTTCAACTCAATTTCAATCAGCTGTTACATTGACTATCTATGATTTGTATTTAGCATGTGGATGAGACGAACAGATTGAAGAAGTATCTCTTGACAGCAACGAAGGCTATCGAAGATTTGAGCAAAGAACTAAAAACGACACGACGGACAACACGTGAGTTTTCCTCACATAAACTAGTTTAATGGGATGATGTTGTGTACCATAGCTAGCAGTTTATGCTCTGATTATCGGAAAAGTTCTAGAGCACTTTCTAGAGAGAAAGTGGCGGAAGCATTACTCTTCACGGTACTGACTCTGTAGGTCGTTGTTCCAATCATCTGTGTTGACAGAAAAAAACTACAGTACAGCTTCGGTCACTTCAATACTGAATTTTTCAGAAAACGTGTGAGTCCCTGTGCAACTTTCGAAAATTCCGTTGTGATCGATACTCGAGGTGTCGACCAGATTCTGTTTGTGACGTGTCAATTGTTCTGTTTCAAGTGCAAAAATGTAATTTTAGTCTTTTCTGTTTTTAATTGAATAAAACTGTGAGCTAAATGTATGTTGGTAGTTCGTCTGTACCTACAGATTCATTCATATCAACTTCAGTGAAAGTGTGCTAATCATAAAACGAGTTGACCGCTTTTTTATAATCGATAGTTGAAATTGTCAATAATTCAACGTTCGCGTGCACTCATTAGTTACGGTGTATTTATACGATTGCAAATAACGATTACAAATAAGTGATACTATATACAAGTCAATCAAATCCAATCACAATTTGTCTCATTCCACGGGTTCTTGGTTGCAGAGGACAGTGATGGGTTCCATTGCTTCTCTTTCCTTCTGATTGGCAGGGCGCAGAGTCATTTTGATGCTCGAACCGGGTTGCAGGTTCCACAACAGGGCCGCCGGACAGAACACGGGGAATGTTTGCGGTACGGCTCCTGGAAAAACAACTACGTGAAACACGTGAAAACACGAACACAAACAACACAACTCGCGAATGTGCTGCGATGACAATGTGTACGATTGTACTATTTTTATGAACACGTGAAAGAGTGAACCCTTTTAGCAACAGCCAAAATAAAGAGAATTGATGCGCGTTTTTTTTCACCAAATTTTGAAATTACGTGTCAGGTTGCCATGAATCTTCTCAATAACTCTCTACGTATTCGATCCATGAGTATTTTTTCTATAAATACGAAGCAAAAGTGTTTTTCAGGAATATGTTTTGGAAAAAGTATTTTTTCAGTTCACCTACCAACACACTGTGTTCCAGTTGATCTGCTCATTCGACTGATATGAGTACCAAGTCCTAGTTCGTACAGGGCACCACATTTGGACTGAAACAATTGGGCATTTTTCTCTATGTTTTTTGGTTGTCGTTGCGCTCAAAGTTCCATCTCACTCGACGTAGTAAGTTCAAACCCCGTTCATGTCTTTCGATTCTTCACGCTGGTGAAACAGGGACTTTCTATAAGATTGCTCGAACCGTCGTGGACACCGTACCATCGATTTTGCACGTTGTGAGGTTTGGCGACGGGCTAGCCAGTCTGCGTATCAGTTTCCGTGTTCCGCTGTTGATAAACCTCGGCATATTGTACAATGTTGGGTTTCTTATTTGAACCGAAATGCGTATCATTGATCTACACACTCTCTCGACTGCTGGCAAGTAATAAGCGACCGCTCGCCCCGCATCGCTCAATTAATCGAACCCTCTGCTGTCTTGACGGTTAAAATGGCGACTATATCTTCGAATAAAATTATCTCACTTTTTTCAATTTCATTGGAGATTTTAAAAAAGTTAATTGGTTGCACGGATTTTACGCAACCAATATATTTCTTAAAACAAAATGTCAAACACCATATAGGCCCACTATGGAGACTGCGAACTCTTCACTGACCTCTTCCTGTCCAGCGTGCACAGTGAGAATGACTCCGGGTGGTAGGAAGATAGCACAGCTGGTTGCTCTGTTGTTGACAAACGTGATGTCAACATTCATGAAGTCCATGTTCACAACTTGTCCGCATTCTGAAATACGTATTTCATTTTTCCAATAGATGATTCTGCCCCGTAATTTCTATCGCACATTTCCATTGAAAGAAAGAAAACATTTACAGAGATGTAAATATGTGCGTGAGTGTGTGAAAACATTTGTGATATAGACGACCTATATAAACTTCCGAACAGAACAAATTAGAATTATTAACTGTCTCGGGATTGAAGTTCATGAGATAGCTTGTAAACGAACTATCTCGTAGGTTCCCGCAGTAGTTCCCGCAACATCTATGACAAATCTGGGACGTAGCCGTGGAAAATCTGGTACCAAGTCTTGCGGTAACGAACTCCGGACTTTCCTAAGTCCTATTTTCCAAAAGAAAAACTTCTCCATCTTTCAACAATAAGTGAGACCTCTAACTACCTCAGGTTCTGTCTGAGAAGTGGCATGCTTTGAGTAGATTCTTCCGCCGCCCAAAGTCAACTGTGAATTGCATATAGTTCCGGTCAGTCCTACTGAGACTGGGCAGCGTGCCAATGAATATCCTAGGCTATTTTTCACCAGTTCGGAAATTTTCAAGGAACTGCGAAATTGTTAGCAAAACCCGTTTCACAAGAACACGTAAATGAAAAATGTCTCCAGAATATTTATGTTAGCACTAAGAAAAAGTCTTCCGATAATCTTCGCACGATGACAAACTGTATATCGCCACCTACCCATAGTTGTTGGGACGAACTTGATTCCAATGACCACATCAAAGGGTACATCGTTGAAGAGTAGCGTATACTCCGAGTTGTATCCAACGAAATCGGTCATGACTCCGTCGCCACTGCACATCGAATACGTTTTGCCGGAACGTTCTCTGATCTTAAAACATAACTAGTGTCGATTCTCAATCATTTGCATTTAACGTAACTTGTGGAAAGCTCGAACAACAAGAGATTCGAACTTAATTATTATTTCTTCACGTACAGTACGGACGCCCCGCGGGTGGCTCGAACATATAAGTTATCGAGAGAAGAAGAATCCAAATTTGCTCATGAAGTCCGAGGGTTTCCTACTTCATAGAAAATTAACTCTAAGTATTCCAAACCAAATCAACAATCACCTTAATTGAATTTCGCAGTAGATTGCAGTCGAATCCAATTTCATCTCCGTAGACGAACATCTTCAGGGCTTGGTTTGTCGGGACCAGAAGTTGGACCGCACAAGTTTTACCAGAGGTGATTTTGTACGTTCCTGGCGCAACAACGCTTGAGCCACATTCTAAATTAGAAAATACGAATCAGAGCTTCAGAGTCCCTTCTTACTTTGTTTTAGCGCCGAAAGAAGTATAAAGGTGCCCTTAAAGTAGGACGATTAGGGGCCCAATCCCGTGTCAACGGTCCTTCAAACTGCAATTGAAAAATGTATCGCAGTTTAATAGACTGAAGCGTTGCGATTGGACCACATTTTTTTCTGTTTTTTTTTTCACGAGAGTTCTGAATCTAGACCAAACTCTGAGAGTTTCGTCACTACTGGTACAAGTAAAAATTTGATTGAAGAAGACTCGAAAACCATTGACAGAGAGTACTGAAGCGTAGTCGACATTATCTGAGAAGTACACGATTTATTACCAAGGTATCTGTCTGAAAGCTCACCTAGCTCCGTTTGTCTTCTGAAGTAGCTGAGACCCTGGAAAAATGAGTAAGAAAAGTGAATATTTGGCATTTAGAATGGTGGCAAAGGTAAAGTATCCGATCCGCTTACTCTTTTGTAAGATTTGTGGCTTTGCCCAGATGCAACCATTTTGAAGTTCAAATTTCACCTATTTTCACTTTGGCGAAAGTTTTTGAAATGCTCACCTCAACGAAGCCACAGAGAACGGAAAGAATAGCAACACCAACGGAAACAACTCGCATCTGAATTGAAAACAATCAGAAAAACTTCATACGCCTGAGGGAAGCTGAATATATGCAAACTCCAGTAATTGCAAACTGAACCCAGGTCACAAAATGAAAATGTTAATAACATAAAATTTAGTGGGAATTGTGTAACAATACAACGCAAATCATGATAATATTAGAATTTTTGAGGATGTTTTCACTGTGGTCCACATGTACAAATTCAATGAATTGGCGACATGAGTGATTGGTTACACCACATTCGCGACAGAAACTAAAAACAGGGTTGAAACAAGGTTTTGACCAAATTGAAAATTGGCTAGACATCGTTAGCTGGTTTTTTTGCAAACGCTGAGCATCTGAATGAAAAAGATAACTTCAATACACATGACACAACATCAAGGAGCCCACAGAGAACAGGCGCGGTAGCAATTCCCTTAAAAAAGACACGAGTTATCTCGTGAACACTATCTCACGAACTTCTCATGGGATCCTATTGATCGTTATGCTACAACATTCAAGTGCACGAGTAGCTCATGACGTGTTCATGAGGTTCTCATGAGAAAATCATATAAACTCATGAGGTTAGGTCAATTGCTACGCCGCCAGGTTAGAGACGATATGGTCTGTTTCACGCAACAATAGCCCTCTACAGTAAGATTATCAAACTTTAAAGTGAATTTTTAATATCCTGTAGGTGTTTTAAATAGCTTATACTTCGCGATTTCGTTTTTCACATTGGTTACTACAAGCAGAGAAAACAGTAAATCTGAAATTATGTTTGTTGGTTAGATAAATGCCCATGAATATTCGACAGATTACTGTAGAAAGTCATCGATTGGTGCAACAGACCATAATAGGTAACTGCGCTACTGTGTTTGTAGTTTGAACACAACGAGTTTCCGGCGCAGTTCACGAATTGATCTGAACTGGGCGACCAATCCATATCACAAATGTTCTCGCACTTTAGAGACCTTCAGTTGCTCGACCCATTCTTACTTTCCATTTGAGTCTGTTCAACCTCCCTGATGAGAAAATATTCTAATTCTAGAGTATTCGGCGTTCTACATGCGACTAGCTACAAAGCGAGGCAACATGCAGGTCAATGAAACCACAGATAGAAAAATTACGGTCGGCGTCTATAGTTTATTCCACCCATTCATAACCTTCTACAGTAATGTGCTCAAATTTTGTGGTCAAAATTTGGTATGTGAGCGTTTTTGAATTTGCTTCAAGTTTCGGTAGGGTCTCATGAACCTTTACTCCTACAAACTCAGAAAGTTTGAAATCAAAATCTAGGACTATTCATTGGTAAAACATCTTGAATGCTTAACGGATTACTGTAGAAAGACATCGATTGATGAAACAGAGTACATCTAACCTGTACACTCTTTCTCGTAGGTCTCTACGAAAGTGAATGTCGAGCAAATTTGGAGATGCACACCTCTAATGAAAGTGATATAGTGTGAAGGACGCTGGGCGTATAGTACTATGAAACGTTCGACGCAAGGGTCGGAATACATACTATGATTTGCTCTCTCTAAGCATGAGGAAGTACTGTCGTTGAACACCAGATCTGATCTGTGCGCGATCCGAAATTTGGCTGCCTTGACTCATCTCTGTTTTCCTCTTCGGCAGAGAATTTTAAAACTACAAGTCGTTGTGGGCAGATCCTCTAATCGGCAAAACCAAAATGCATTCTCGAAATAGCTCAGAAGTGGTTTGGTTTCAAATCGCAAGGATTTAGCTCATGGAGTTGAGTCATTGCTCAGCACAGTTTCCCGAGTTAGTAGTATTGTACGAGTTGGAAAAACAGACCAAAACCAAGTGAGTATCATGCCCTAACTGGAAAAACAAGTGTGCTTTTCAGCCAAGCTTGGGGAACAAGTTTGGTTTGCAGCAGTGTTTGGTAGTTCAGAGTAGGTTCTTGTCTTCCCTCAGTAAAATCCTTCTTCAACCACCAAAGGTTAATGTGAAATATCGATTGATCTGAGTTTCAATTCTAACTTAGCGGTAGTGTCGCAGTCTCAACATTGCATTCACCCAACACTCTCAACACTCAACACCCTGCTTGTATTCCAACTTGTTCTCACTGCTTTTTCAAAATCTGCCATTAGCAAGTCTGTGCGCGGTCTATGGTCAAAATACGAAGACTTTGCCCGGGAAATTTCATTGAAAAATAACAAGTTCTTGATGATTCAAACTTGCGAGGACCATCAGGAAGTACAGGCAGCGACCAGCTCAGGATTTGGTGCACGCAAAACAAGGGATTTTGGAATTCTTGCTCAAATTTATTTCTATCTTGTTCTCTGCATCATCACCTCTTTAGTACACATTTTGATTTTCTGCCGAATCACAGTTTTCTGTGTGAATATGATGTTGACGAGGACGTCAAATCAAATCAGAAACAAGTCATGAAACAGTTCAGAGCGATTTGGCTGTTTTTTTAAATGAAAACAGACGAGAATACTGAAAAAACGTGGTTTTCAAGAGGAAATGGTTTTTTGGGACCCAATGAGGTGATAAGGTAAGAACGTTTCCTTGGTACGGAATAGAACAAATAATGGAAACAAGTTTATTGGAGAATTTCTTATCCCGAGGTTTCCGAAGTTTCGTCCTTGTGTTTCTTATCTGTAATTGAGTTGCTTTGTTAATGTTCAATGGTGGTTGAGTTTGAATAGATCAAGTATCATTCAAAGAATTAAGATTGTACCAAGACGTTCATGTTTTTGTTCAGCTATAGAGTGTGACTATATTTGAATTTCAGTCCGATCAGCACACATAACAAAATTGTAAATGAGAAACCAAATTCCGGGAATTAAACGATGAGCACAGCAGATCGGACCAAAACTTATTTTTTGACCTGGTTTTCCATAAGTGATCGCTTTCAAACACCGAGAATAGAAAAATTCGAATGAACCGGTTCACCTTTCTTTCCCTTCTTTCCAATAGCTTTACATGCAACTATGAGGGAGACCAGCGAAATGAGAGCAATGCAGCCAAGACCGCCAGCTAGACCCACGGCCATCCTGAAACTTTTTACTAAAAAAATAGAACCGAAATACTCTGATTCCATACTGAAACAAATATAGCATTGAGATATTCTCCTGATCGAATGTACAGTCATTCAAAACTACAAAACATTTGTGAAAAGCTTTTCTCGTATCTGACTTCGTCGGAAAGATGTGATTCACATTACCCTCTGTCTAAACTACTGTTGGATCGCGGAAAATGTTAGAGGACTTCAAATGAAGTAATCGAATAAACAGTATTAAATCAAATAAAATGAAGATAACTGGAATGAAGATAAATGAATGAATAAACTAGAAATAATGAATAGTATCTATGAAGTTAACAAATAGTTAATGGTTGAAGACATACATGTTCATGTCACCGGAATCGCTATCTCCACCTGCACCGTTCAGTCCACCGCTCAGCTGCAAACAAAAAATTCATAAAATCATGGAAATGTCAATCTACACTCAACTTCGATTTAGAAATCTTCGATTCATACATAACTTTATTCGTTTGCTTTATTTTTTTCAGGTTTTGAACTAGAATCATCTCTATTATCGCCGCTGAGAACGTATTTACACCGTGAAAACTATGACCAAAATAACAAACTTGCACTAGCGTGGCCGCAAAATCTAGATGTTGGGGATATAGTGACACTTTCTCTCTTCACACAACCACAGTTCTGAGGTAGGTCGAACTCACGGCCGCCGAAGAATGAGTTGTAGCGTTGCCTTTTGGAGAAGCGGTCGTTGACGCTGGTGGAGGTGCCGTTGGAGGTTTCGTGGTTGCTACAACTGCAGCTGTTGAGGGAGCTGAAATGATCATAACTGAATTTGTGGAGTAGAAGTTAATTGTCGTTTTATTTTCAGTAAACCTTATTTAAACTGCTCATGTATATTTCAAAAAACGACGATGCATCGTTTTGGGTTGGAATTTTTAGGCCAGTACTTATTTTAAAGCGGAGCTGAAAGAGGTCTCATATTTGGAATTCAAAATTTCAAAAACAATCGATGTAGCTGTTTAATCTCAGGAAATGTTCACGATACACGACAAACTTACCAGCCGGAGCGACAGTTGAGTTGGTTGAATGGACAGAACATAGCTGGAGCATTGAAATGAGCACGGCTAACAGAAATGTCGAACGACCTTCGATTGAGTTAGTAATTAGAATTTTCATTTTTATCCGAAAGAATTAAATCTCCAACTATTCTTGAATAATCTTGAAAATGAAATGAAAATATCATGAAACTTCACCAAGTTGGTGAGGTATAAAGAATCATTAGAAGAGTTATTGCTGTTTGAAATATTTTACAGCAACTATTTATCTTTACCTTTCAATACAAAAAACTGTGAAACTCACGAAATATCATACTGCCAGATAAGTAGGAGTGTTTGTTTAGAAATGAGAAGATGTGTTGAGTTGCAGACTGTTCGACAAGTGTGACAACAGGTCTATCATTCACGTTAGCTCTTTTCTGGGAAACGTTTCGTTCATTTTGTTCGAGAAGAAACCGGCATGTTGAACGAGAAAATGCAACATCGACAGTGTTGGTTGCATGGTTTTCAATAACCTTACTCTTGTTTCCGCCAAGTTTCATCTAGTTTTGAACATCCTTTTGAACGATTTCCCTTGTTTTAGACCAAACTCATGTTTTCTGTCATAGCTATCTTGAACATAACCGCAGAATGATTCGAACAAAAGAAAGATTTATCGAGCAGAGATAAACAAAAAACAAAGATACGCAAATTGTGTCCATTGTACTAAAAAAAACTCTTAATTTCCGATATTCCGTCTGGCGTTGTTCTCAGTGGTTTTCTGTAAATCAATGAATTTTCCCACTTCAGAATCAGATTATCACATTATTTATTTTTGTTCTACGATCTTCGTTCTAGGGCCTCGCTCTTCGGACTCGTTTTGTTTGCTTCAACTTGGTTAAGCTGGTACAGCTTGAAATGTTTCTTATTTAAAAACATAATTATTGAAGATAATCACAAAATATTAACTGAACTTGACAAGAATAATAACTGAAGTTGACTCAATAGAAAAAACGTCGACATTTTTTATACATCAGTCAACAGTACACTTAACGACTACTAGAAAAAGTAGTAACGCACCCCGGTTATCCTTTCCGATCAAGCACTTCCTGCTTCAGTACTTCGAGGTCTAAAGTTGTTTTGCGTAGGTAGGTCTTCAGTTTATTGGTTTCATCCCTTTGCTGAAAAAAATCTAGAAAAGTGACAAACTATTTATTTGAGTGAAAATTTTCTACACGTGAATGTAGAAAACATTACCCCTCAACCCTCATGCACTCGATCCCCGCAAGTTCCCGAAATGTCAAAGGTGGTGGGTGGGTTTTATAGCTGACATTTTTCCTAGCGCCATTACAGAACACAGTTCAGAGAAATGATGAAAATGCACCACCCATAACATTTTCCGTGAAATAAACGTAAACACGAGAAAAATGTATACATAATAAGAGCAATTATTTTTCTGTTCTCGATCAAAGTGGGAAGCAGATAGCGTTACCTGAAAAACCTGAACAACTTTTTTTTGAATGTTTTTGGAGGTCAGGTTTTTGATGATAGTCGAGAAATGTGAAACAAACCATGTTGTGGAACATGCACATCTTAATCGATTCGTCTTCTCCGTTCGGGCAATCAATAACCCCATTGCAGACGTCAACATTTCTGGAAAAATATATATTTGTTGGTCCGAGCAAGTGTAGATGCTTCTTCTTTATAGTAGAGTATCAAAATTATAGATTCCCGAACTTGAGTTGTAGTGTGACCTCTCAAAATAGAACAACTTGCGAGCATCATCCCAAAACGCACTGTGATCCAACTACAAACACATCATTCCCTAGGGCAAATCCTGGAGTTCAGTCAGAGTCAACCTACTCTAGATGGGTGTTTTTAAGTTAAAGAATTGATTCTAAATTGTTTTAATAATCTTAACTGAGAGTAATGCGAATAGTTCAATCCAAATTATTTAATTTTGAGATCTGTTAGGTTTCCGTGTAGTTGGCCTTCAATGCTGACTACTAAGTCAAACCATAACGTGTTTTACAATTTTAAACCATAACGTGTTATACATTCTGAAATCTGTTTATGTTCTTAGTATAATATATTATCACACCCTCGAAATCAAACCTTATGCAAGTCCATTTCATCTCTTGTTTGTCTGGCGAAGGACACTTGTAGAACTCGGAAGATGTCTGCCATTGAAGGTGACATCCTAAAAGTAATATTAAGACCGTATGCATAAAGATCTAATTTTGCAACTTCAACCATGTGTCTCTTCAAACGTGCGCTATTTTCTTGCCCCCACATTTCGTTGCGAAATAAGATGTGAAAAACAGTGTGAAAAGTGAGAGACGAAGATTAGGATGTTCTTTTGCCGATATGCTTCTCTTAGAGTCTATTAGGTCTCTTTGAACGATAAACAGCCTGGTTCAATGGGTTCCATATAAAATAAGAAATTGCTTGAGCACTAGGGTTGTTAATCGAGTTGATAATTTCGAGTTTTTCGAGTTTCGAGTTTTTCGAGTTTTCAAAAATTCGAGTTTTTCGAGTTTCGAGTTTTTCGATTTTTCGAAAATTCGAGTTTTTCGAGTTTCGAGTTTTTCGAGTTTCCGATATTTCGGGTTTTTCGAGTTTCGAGTTTTTCGAGTTCTGAAATTTTCGAGTTTTTCGAGTTTCGAGTTGAACTCGAAACTCGAAATTTCGAGTTTATTTCGAGTTTTTCGAGTTCGAGTTCATTTTTTAACAACCCTATTGAGCACGTAATCAATCTGACCCCGGCATGGTGTTAAATTACGCTTGAATGAGCACTATTATGAGCATGAACTGAAAAAAGTTTATAATTAGTTTATAATTAAAAAAGTTTATAATTACCAACTTGATGATTGGGGAGAAATCTTCTGACTGAAATCCCCGAACGCCAGCTGCCGTGGACGAACAGAGTCATCAAACTTGAACAAACTCTGGAATTTAAAAATTTAAAATTTGAGAATATAAAAACATCTAAAAACATCAACAACTAGTCTTACTTCTCAGAAAATCGTGCACTCAATCAAGATTGAACAACGTGCATCTCCATTTCAAAACTCTCATCTTACACACGATAACTTCAAGCTAAAAGCCTTAGAGACGTGCTGAACCTATCTTCCATAGCTATATTTCACAGATGTTCTCAGATTCTACTGGTGGGAGAAGCTATAACTTGCATATTTGAACTCACCGTTCGCTTCACCAATACAGCCTCACTTCTTAGTTGGCTGGCTGAAGCAAGAAGGGTGACAACCAGAACTGGGAGGTGCATTTGTATTTCAGACCTAAAAGATCGAAAAATTGAAAAAGAAATTGTCATGAGTTCATGAATCATAATTGTTGAAAACCTGGTTACGTGAATGTGCAGACCATGAACATCTTTTCAAAAAAATAATAAGAAAAATCACGATTCATGTAAATGAGACAGCCTTGTGATATATATAGTGAGTAAAGAAAATTTTTGAGTTTTTGAATCCTATTTAGTTACATGAAAAACAACGGCAATAAAAAATGGCACAGCTTCCTTTGACATCTCGGTTAGGACGGGACGTCAGTGGCACGCATAGGAACAAAAACAGAATATTCACAAGTGTTCCGCCTGAGTTTTGCAAGACGGAAAAATATAAACTATTACGTCAGTTGAGTCCGCAGCTCTGAAAAAACCGAGGAAGATACATGTATGCAACTTATATCTTTCCTTGTGGTTTTTCAGACAATGTTTTTCAAAAATCAAAAAAAATTAAACGGTCCCTTTCTTTCTACCCTCTTCTTTTTTCTAGATATCAAATTGTTGGCAGACGCGTCAGAGACATTCTCGAAAAATTACGTGGTTAATACTGGATAAGCCTCATCACGCGTAGTCAGTAATACATTGCTTTTCTAGGCTTCAAACGGCTGGAGGCAGGATAATAGCGCTAGACTTAGAGCTACGGTATTTGTTATTGAAATCCTTATCAAATGAGAAAAACAGGATCCAAAGTATAGTTACAGTCATTCCCACTGAGGCTCGGCAGCGTGCCAATTAATATTCCAGGCAATTTTTCACCAATTTGTAATTTTTCGAAAAATGCAAATCTCTGATAGCGGTGGTTCAGTTTCATGAAAACACGAAAAAAATGACTCTAGAATAATCATGTTTCCTCCAAAAAAAAGGCATCCAAAAACCCTGGCACGATTCCGATTAACCTAAGTGATAGTGAAACGAACTATACGTTTGTGACATTTCGCGTGATCACAGAATGTGTGTATTACTACAGTTTGCTGTGCGTAGTTCGCAAGACCATTCCTTACACCTGAATAAGTTTAACGAGTGAAAATTCTTTACTGTTTTCCATATTGTAAGAAAAACATAAAAACTGTGATTTCCATTTCAATTTATGAAGGCAAGAACATGTAAAGAACTAAGAACTCGAACGTAGTGAAAACTGAAAACCAACACAAAATGGCAATAAGTTTCTCATAGTGATTCTAGACGAAGCCATATTATAAAATTCTCCCAAGGTCTCAGCATTTGTTAATCTGCAAAACTTACTCGAATATGAAACGGAAATCCCCCCAAAAATATATCGAGTATCTATGTCGCGATGCGTTGCGGGCAACACACCTTGTTGTATTCAATGAAATATTAAATGTACTAAATGAATGTAAAAAAGGTGTCGAAACGATGTTGAAATTATATGTCAAGTTGCAATACTGATTCAGGCCTCAATGGCTTTGCGAGGAGATATTACTTTCTTTTGAAACCAAAATTATGTCTTTAATCAAGTCTGTATATCCCAGAAATTTTGTAGTACTGAGACGGGATAGGGAAGGACCACTTAATCTCAGAACAAGCCGTAACTCACGAACTACAACCGAGAAACTGCGAGATCAAACTACAAATACAGCAAGACACCGTATAGGCGGCATCAGAAAAAAGTCATTCAAAATTAGACGTCATTAAAGTGAAAGTCATTCAGAAGTAAAAGTCATTAATTCACTTTTAGTCAGGATTTGAAAATTACGAAAGTTTTCGGAAACATTATTTTTGATTCTCAACTGTTTCTGTACCTAATGACTTTTGCTTTCGAATGACTTTTACTTCAATGACTTTTAATTTTGAATGACTTATTCTGGTTGCCCGTATAGGCTTGCTTTCTAGTCTATAGTTGGCAGTATGATAATGCGATAATGGGATACGGAAAATGAAAATAGCATCCATTTGCTTACCGTTAAGCTGGTATTGTTCCATCGACAATGTAGCCTATACGTAGTCAGCTATTGTTGTCTGCTCACTACTACGTAATGTTATAGTTACAGAGAAAAATGCCATTCAGAGTACAAGCCAAATCTTAATATTCGTCTGGAAAGAGTAATTCGTCATGGTACTGGCAGTGTCAGTGGATATATACTGTTGGTCAACTGTACAGTCACATGAAACACGTTGCACACAGCAGAACTCAGAAACGTGCAATGACAAAGTGCAAGATACCTCATTAGAATTTTAACCTTGCGTGACTATTCAATTGACTTCTAGTATGGGTGAGTAGTAAGTAGTTAAACAAGGATCACCTCGAAATCATACCTTTTGGGTATAAGATGATGCCATTATCTAGCGAAAAAATGAGTTTACTGGTGTCACGTTCAATCTTCACGTTTTGAATAAATGTGTCATTTAGTTCTAGTTTGTACAAGATAACTATAGCAGTGTAAGCAGTGTAAGTGTGAAATTGACACTACACCCCGGCACTAAATACGACAAACATCGACAAAATATCACGTAACCGCACGCAGGCCTTCGAAGTGTACTTCGACTTGAGCGCGGATTAGTATGTTTTTCTTCACACAGAGTTCATACACATAACTCGCGGTACGGGGTTCAAGGTGCAATTATTCTGAATAATACTAATTTTCGCATAATTTATCTCTCGAGTCCAATAAACCGTTCGATTAACTGTTTTGATGTCATTTTTAAATTGTTTCATGTCCTGTCACAAAACACTTTTCCGTTTTGTGATCATCAATATAGCAGAGATCTCTCTTCTAATACAGATTAGGATCCGATCTTTAGAATGTTGTTGCCGAAATCAGTATGTCCTTTGGTGTTTTATGTACTGCTATCAAAGTCATTTGTATATTGCATTTTTACTTCTTTGTCAAGCTGACACAGACATTAATTTATCATTTCTTAACTATTTTGTCTGATATGGTAAACAACTTTTTAAAAATTGCATTGTTTCCTCCTGCTCGCAGTGCGATAATTTTTCAGCTGACATGCATCATTTCACTCTGAAAAAGATTTTCAACTCAAGACACTGGGCAGATTTTTGTCCAGCCTTGCTTGAGAAGCATTCACTGTGAAAACTAAACTAACCTTTCTCTTATGCTTTCACAATTTTTTTCGTAAAAGAACAGAGTAACTCATAGTTCTGTCAATAATAAATTTCTGACAGATACATGTTGCAGCAGAAACTATTGGTGTTATCTTTTCTTCTAAACCTTGCTGAATTTTCCCGAGTGAGATCAACTCAACAAACATTTCATCTGTTTCTCAGTTTTTGTCCAAAATAGCACTGGTGCACATTGACAAAAGAGGTAGATTGGTTGAGCGGGTATCGTTAAGTTGTCGATCCAAATGACGCTAGCTCAACCCCCGCTTGCCGCGGTTGTTCATAAATAAATAAATACATGAACAAATAAACTTGTGTGCGGCTTATTTCATCCGTTTAGGCATTTTATTGTGAATCATTCATACAATTACATATCAATATCAACCGTAGATGGACTGTCCATAGGGGATGGAGATGGAGATAGGCATGGGTGAGACTTGTTACCAGCTCCTGCGGTCCGCCAGATAGATACCACGACGAGCGGGGATCGAACCCAGGTCTGTGGAGCGACAGACCTACGCTAACCACTTGACCACGAGGCCCATTTTTTTTGTCACAGACTGCATGGGTTGGTGATTAATACAAGAACGATGCTGTGCCCGAACAAATAGATCATGTTTTAGAAGACTTTTAATTATTTAATTACTACTCCAGGGCTTCAGCTACCTGAAGAACGGAATTGATCTAGGTGAGATTGTGTTGCGTTGGGAAAACCAAAGAGGTATTTATTGACTTTGAATCGTGAAAAGTCGGTTCAAGGGTGGCTCGATGTATGTGGTTGGACAGGAGCGGTCTGCAGAAATTGCAAAAACCGAGGTTCTTTTTCTTTTTCTCTTTCTCACCCCTTCACGCTGTTTCGAAACGAAGAACCTGCAGCCAGGTAGGATGTAGAAGAGAAGAAATATATGTTGAAACTAATTCAGGTATGTTCGCTGGTATACAGCTGCATACGGCTTCAGGCTGGCAATTTGTATTCTTTTGTTTGCAGAATGCGGATCAGTGCTACGGAAACCTCACAGTCTGCATCTATCAGCGGACGAATCGTGTTCACTAGACATCTCCGTGCCAAGAGACCACGCATTCAAACTGGTGGTATACAGTAAACTAACTGAAGTGAACTGCAGAATACTCTACAATTTACTAAAGGTGTAGAAATGACATATTTTGGTGCTCATTATTGTGGTATTGCTTATTGATGCCTTTTTCAGGCTCTGAAAACGGCGAATCTGCCGGAACGTCGCCACTGAAATAAGCATTCACCTCGTGTTTCAGAAAAATCACCAATATTGTACTACAACACGCCGAGGTTTATGAACAGCGGAACATGGAGACTATTTTGGAGCAGTTCTATAGGCTGGAGTAAGATTTAGTCACACAATTTTCCTTTCCCTGCTTTTTGGGGAAATCTGGTTCGAATTGTCGAGTTTTTAGTTTTGGAGTGGAACTCAAATCGAGAAATTCCGATTTCCTGGATATACATCATGATTTCTTGTTCACGACTGGTACACAGTACGATGAATCTATGAAGGAATTGAATGTCAATCTCTGTTTCCCCAATCTACCCCTAGAGTAATTTTCAGATAGGACAAACCTCCGGTGATATATTCTCAATCTGTGAAAGCGATAACTCGGTGAAGGATTTTGTGGGATACAACTCGAGGTATAAGCTGATCTATGAGAATTTGCCGATCGATTCGAAAATTGCGGTTAAATTCGTGTCAACAAAAGTCGGTGAGTCAGGGGAGACTAAAAATAGAAAGGCAGAGAGTGCAAGTGGCGAAGTTCTGCAGTACCCCACTTTTTTTTGCTAGACTGTGAATCCATCCACCAACTGAAACAAAGATAGGAATATGCAAGTTTCAGCAATCCTGGCAATGTCTTAGTTTTTGTATTGTTCATTTTCTTCACCTCGGAACGCGCTCTGTTAATCACAAATTCGCGTTTGGTCGAAACGGTATTGCAACAAATCTAGAGACATAGTGTGCCCCGAAGAGACGAGAGGAAAGCCAATATATATGACAGTCACGCTGTATAAACAGTAATTAACTGTTTTGCAACGACGCTTGTTCTTCAAGTCAATAGTCTGGATCCAAACCCGTTCTCACGACCGTAGGAGATGCAGAAGAATATGAATCATAGGCCGTAGTTGGTTATCGAATCATAGTTTCTGAGCCAACTGCCTACCGATCAGTAAGCCAGTTGTTAGCGGTATGGCCAATACAACCCGAGTGGTCCAAATCAGCGTGAACACAAAGGAGTTTGAACAATCTGATAAATTTATTCAGTTCAACGGAGGCCTCATGTTTCAAACAATGCCTATTCTTTCTGATGACTCTGATGAAGAGATAATTTACACTAACATGTTGTTTTGCAAAGTTGTCGGGTGACGTTTTCTCCATTTTGGTTCGATTTATCGAGAAGTTGTCATTCTCTTCTGCAGTTCAAACGACTATTCAGTTGTTTACAATTTTAGCAGAGTATCTATTTATGGAAACATCTCTGTGACGTCGAATTAGCCGTGCTATGATATTCATGACTGATGATCGGTCGTGGGTGTAGATTACAAACCACAAACAACCTTCGGAACTATTAATGTCGGTTCATTCAATGAATTTCGCCTAGCATACCAAATGTTTGCTGAACTTTCTGTAACGAAATATATGTGTATTCTAGGCACATTTACTGCTGGCAATGGTCACTTATCTAAAAATAGTTTTTTTGTATGTATTTCGCGTACAATAAATACAGGATGTACTTTAGTGATGGGCGATTGTATCTAATATAACATTGAAAAATCAAACTGAACTCTATTATTTTGATTTCGAGCCGAACATTTGCAGTCCAACGTGGAAGTCAGTATTGGTCTGAGGCACAAGGAGTTTGATAAGAGCAACAAGTTTATTTGTTTGTGACTGCGATGAAAACTTTTCCAAACAACCTGTTTTTCAGTTTATAGTTCAGATAGCCCAGACTGACGCAGAATGCACATCATTGTATCAGAAGAAGCAACAACAAAGTTCAGAAAAGCTGTTCCAAATTCAACGTGACGAACTCTAGCATTGTTCGATGCTCGCTAATCAACTGGTGTACGTGTGATCATAAAAACCTTGTTCCGAGTATCATATATTGCGTATGTTATCCTGCTTACATATGGATTAGAAAATAAAAATCGACACCAATTTAATTACGAATATGCCGAGTATGCCAATCTATTATTATCTGTTTGAAAGCGTCAATCAAGATACCAATATTCCTGAGTGCTAAGCTGTGTAAATGATACTGACGCAAAGTATCCTACTTCCCCGACCTTATTGAAATTTTAAGCTAGCCCTGAAACAGGTTTAGCGGATATATCATTTAAAAGCAGAGTGACAGAAAAATCCTGTCTGAGATGCGGTTTTAGTGAATGACTGATCTGTATCATCTAACATTGAAAGTATTTTTTTTTGATTTCGAGCCGAACACTTGCATTTCAAGATTGAATTGACATGATATTCTGATTTTGCTGATACAAAATCTATTTTTCTCAGTTTCAATTCGTTTTCCTATAGGCTCTCGTGGTAACGATAAAGTTATTCTGCATGGTTTTTTTTTTGACAATTTCATCATGGTTGAGGCCTTAGGCCTGTACATAACCTAGTTCTTGATTGTGATTTTTGTTCCTTGAATGTACACACGTCTGAACAATACTTGTAGCAGTCGGAATTCTGTTATTCTTCTTGATATTTTCCAGATGTTCTGTATCGCCTTGTGTTAACCCATCTTCAGGGACAGAACATTGATGAATGTCTAACCGTGATTAAAATACCGTAAGAACTTTTCAATTTCACGTTCTCTTCTCTTGAGATAAACCAAACGTGTTTGATTTTGACTCGTGGGGAGGAACGAGTGCAAGTTAACATGAATACCAATTTTGTCAATTTTTTTCTACATTCGGCCATTTGAGTTGCCAACGCGTAAAACACGTTTAAAACTCCTGTATATCAGGTTGTGAACATCTATCAGAGTAAAAAAGAACAGGCCTTTCTCAAGTTCTATAAATTCTACTGTGGTCTCTTTAAACTATGGAGTGGGAAAATAAGAAAGCCGCTAAGCTTGACATTTCTCCTCCCACAGATGGTAAATGGCAATCTCCTCTTAGGATGTACGCCCAAAATGAGCAGATTCTAATATTATAAAGTAGCGATTAGCTTGAAACGCCCTTTACAAATCAGTAGATATAAATGATCAGCTTTCGTCTATGGTTTTTCTCACTCTGTAGTTTTTTCAACCCTTTTCAACCAGTTATCGAGCAATTCTCTTGTGGGCTCAACAAAATTGAACGTGGACAGTTCAATGTTGTGTAAACCCGTAAACCACACGTGTAAAATACATTAATGTTTGCAGAATGTTGTTATACTGTTAGTCATTTGCAGCGTCGCGTGAAACATGTTGAACACAGCAGAACTCATTCACGTGCAATGACAAAGTGCACGATCGATGACTCATTAGAATGCCAACTTTACGTGACTATTCAATTTACCTCTAGTGTATTTTTCTTGTTTATCGCATCAAACAGAAGGGGCTACCGTATGTAACAGGGCGGGGCCAGGCTGACTCATTTTGGGCAAAAACAAGACATTGTATACGGTAGCTCATCCCCCCTAATCAGATTAACTTTCTGAAACCGGCACAAAATCACTAGTCACAGTGCTTTGTTCCAGTGTGCGTCTTGTTTCGGCTGAGTACAGTTGATAGTTGTCATCATTCCTACGTGCCCTCTTACAGTAATGTATGCTTTCCGGCTTTCTTGTTTACTCAAGGGAAATTTCAGATTTGAATACAGAATAGGATGCAGATTCCGAAAAAAATGACATCTGAAAAAAACGAACAGGACGTTTTGAATTCATACTGTAGGAGTCTACTAATATCTGACAATTGTGGTTATTGCATATATTCTTTTCCTGAGGTGTTTCTCGCAGATTTTGTTTTACTTTTTTTCACTAATTGTTTCCCCCTGTTCGAAGACTGTTGTACATCTACACTCAGTGGTGTACATGTTTTATTGTTTTTGACTACATTTCTCACCATAATTCACTCAGAATTCTCGATTCCCCGTATAAGAATGGAAAGCCGCTTGAGTTCTGTATATATGCATTTCTAAATTTCAGAATCGCAGAATGTTCCGAATCTTTTTCGTCATCTTCAGCGCTTTCTCTACACTTGAGGTACCCATTTAAAATTTAATTTTCAACCTCATGGGAATTTTTTTCGTGCAGTTTCTGCTTCGGTAATCACTGATGTTTCATTGAATTCTACATTTTCAGGCAGTCAGCCATTTTGTTGCAAAGAATGACATCGGTGAGTTCGATTCAATTCGAGACAAACAAATTTTAAATCCTCTCTTTCTCTTCCATGTTTGCTATTTCGAGCTCAATTCGTTGTATGCGGCTGTAATTGTAGTTTGATTCAGTGAATTTTACTATTAAAATTTTACTTCTTGGATGGTGAATAAATTGAAAAAAAACTACAACAACGCCTCAAATGGAAAACGTAGGCGATTGGGTGTGATTTCAGAAAGAGTTGAGGTTTCTATAAATTGTAGAGGTGTCATTTTTACATACCAATTCAATAGAAATTTATTCGTTTTACGTTTTTCTACAAAATATTGTTATTTTTCTAATAACATTGTTTCATATGTCCCTTTTTCAGAATGTGGTAGTATCGTGACCTCATCCGGCGCCTACCAACTTCCACTCGACAGTCAATGTGTCATGGGGATTCTGGTTCCCTTCGACAAAACACTTAAATTGGTCATCAAAACGAACAAGGACGGAGTTGCTTGCCAAAGTGTTGAGCAATCTCTGAAGGTAATAGTTTTCATGCGTCCCTTCAAAGGTAGTAAAAACTGTGCAGATGAAGCAGAAGTTTGGGACATCTCCGAGTTCATTTCGTTATATTGGATGGATGCCATATTATTTAGATTTTTGAAAAATAAGTATTTTTAGAAAATTAAGTAGTTATACTAGAAGTCAATTGAATAGTCACGTGAAGTTAGCATTCTAATAAGGTATCGTGCACTTTGTCGTTGCACGTTTCTGAGTTCTGCCGTGTTTCACATGTTTCACGTGACTGCGCAATTGACTAACAGTATAGCCACATTTGATTTAAGTTCTGCCCACTTTTAACGAGAGAGGCGGAAAAGTCGCTTGGGTGCACATTTTTTCTCTAGAAAACAATGAAGGATTACTGCGTAACTCAGTTCACACAGTGTACAAACAATTCCCCCACGACTGCTTCTGTATGTCACGTTGGCATTTCGTTTGCATCCTCTTGTGTATTGTTTGTCGCCGGTTTGAATGCCATTCGAAAAACTATATTTTGTAATTGGGGTAGTGAGTATTTAGTATGAAATATTTAATAATTCCTGAGAAAGTTTGGTTTCTACCGTCGACTATGAACGAAAAAAATGCTAAGTAATTACATATGTTCACTAAAAGCCAATGGGCATAACAATAACACGTTTTGCGTGTTCATGCTTTTCACTGATATCATATTGTTACAGGTTATCGACAACAACGGTACAGTACACTCGTTCTGCGACAAGAATGAAGAAGTGGTTGACTTCGTTGGAGGTGAAGCTTCCTACACAGTGCAACTCGATGGTCTTTCGGTCAACTTGGTACTCGAGATACAGTTCCTAGCCACGCAATACGGTAAGTTGTTTTTGAAGAAAAGTTGTGATTGCCGTAAAGCCGTGGCATAGTGACAACTAAGTAACTAAGTGAGTAAGTAGTTCAAAGACGACTATAGTGCGGATGGAGCTTCAGTGCTTTGGTCCACGACTTTCCTACTGAGACTTCCATAGTACATAGTAAACTTTCCAACGACTGCTTACTAATATGAACAGTGTTTGTAACAAAAAGTCAAAATTGAATGGAAAAATACGTAGCCATTTCCAAAACACTGACGTCAGACGCACTAAAAGTTTGTAATCACTGTTAATACTAGAGGAGTCTCGGAAAAAAAATGCACTTCACTAATAAACTTTCACAATAACTGGTGAGCAAGATGTGTCCGAACTATTCAAGAAAACCACAATTAACCAATTCATATCCGTGAAGTGTGGTCTTCTTTTTTTTACGTAGATTATACCAAGAAAGATTACATAGACATACGTAACTTGAGAAGTATCAAGTGGTGCCAGAAGTACGAAATGTGGTCTGTGGTGAAGCGCATTTGTTGCTTATGGATAAGAAAAACGAACAAAATCCTAGCGAACATAAAACATACAACACCGGGGAATACATCCTGAATAATGTTTTCTCATGTTTTATTTTATTACTTCATTTTTAACCGTTAAACCGAAGCGTCCACATGAGAAATTGAGAAAAAGAACCGCGATTTATATTGAACAAGGGCTCCAGTTGAACAAGAGAAAATTCAAGTAGAGAATTGAAAAAAACAGAATTCAGATTGTGGATCGAAGATAGACTTGGACGTACTGCGCATGTCACTGACCCTGACGAACAACCAAAAAACGGAAGACTGTGCTATAGTCCTACCTCCTGGAGTTGTGGTCATGGTGTCATCTGATATGGAGAAAGATGAGGTATAGTTCAAGTTCAAGAATGAGTCACGTCACATGTGAAAGCGCCTGTTACGTGTGACGGTGCGTGAGCATGCAATTAAATGAGAGTTTGCAGTTGCACGTGAACAAATGTTCTAGTTGTTGGAGAAGGTTAACAACGTGAGCTAGCGCATGGAGCGTGAAAATTCGAGAACGCACTAAAATGCACACTCCAATATGTTTTGTTCTATTGCTGATCAGAGTTTTTTTCCAGAAGAACTGCACCCGGAAGTATGAGCTCGGACAAGGTCCTCACATTTCTCAAATGATCAAATCTACCGGAACGAAGTGCATAGGTGAGAAAGGTAACAATTTCGTTTTCGCATAAAAGTTCTTGGTTCAATATAAAATCAAAAAAATTAAAAACTCCTAAAATCAGTTTAAATCTGGAAAAAGCATGTTCCACTCGTGAATACACAATGCATAACTGACATATTGAATTAAGAAGGACGATTGTGTGGTCCAATCCCAACGCTTCAGTCCTTTAAGCTGTAATACATTTTCAAATTGCAGTTCAAAGGACCGTTGACACGGAATCGGTCCACGTAATCGTCCTGCTTTAAACAGAGAAATGGTAATAAACAGACTTTATAATAAGTTTCAGATGAAACTCCGTTGAACTACCTGATCTTCTGTCCTGCTGCTCTCTTCTGGAACCTAGCTCCTGGTACTAGTGTGGGGGTTACCCTGAGAGCCCCTGACAGCAAAGAGGAGGAAATGATTGAGAAGAAAAGCCTCCACTGCTTCCCCAGAAACAAAATATTGTGAAAAGTTGCAAGTGTTGTAGAAGAATTCTCTGTTTGAACATCACATATGGGATTCCAGTTTATGTTTCATTGGTCCCATAATATTATGTATTTATATTTGTCCAACATTTCTCTTCTTTCTCTTTTTTTTCCTGAATTACGCATGCTGTCTCATGTATTTGTTGATGTAGTTTCTAGTTTACAGAAACACGTTTGAATAAAAGTTGCTCTAATGTGTTCCCTACGAGTGTCGAGGCTTCAACTACAGCTACTTAGGAGTGATAGCCTGTCAGCTATAGTCAAATAATTTCGGATTGAGTCAGTCCATTCAAAGTACGTCGAGAATGACCAACTCATTACCAGCCAGTGAAGGTGTATGAGTCAAACGATCACAACGTGATAACGCTGTGAGGCGTGAAGTCTAGTGCATTTATGCGTCTAGAGGAAGTATACTATAGTTTTCATTCAGTTTTAGATGCTCAACCCGCTTTACGGCTCCTTCTCCAACTTTCATCAAAATTAGTGTCATCTTCGCCAAAATCCAATATTAATAAATTGAGATTCCAAACTAGGACACCCACAACTTGTAACAACAGTTGCTGTGCTCTTTTGGAAGTAATGTTCGATAGCTGTCCTAAAATTTATCCTGGAGTTCATCCACCATTAGCATAACAAACGTAACAGTCATGTCAGCAAAGACTAAATAATTATCGACTTCAGAGATTCCGAAACTGGACCTAACTTCAAATGATTGTTTGCCTGAAAAATGTTGAAGCACAATTTTGCTGATCCTTATATCCTTTTTCTGTACTCTGAATCCAGCAAAAGATTGGTTCTATTCTGTCTGTTGAACATTTCTAGACTGGTGAATACATGAGTTTTTATCTTCACCAACATAGTTTCAGATGTTTCATTCTTGGATCGGTACCACAATTATCTTACTAAGTTCGCATTTCCTACAGAACATGGAAGCAGTAAGTTTTCATTGTGAAACGTTTAGCAGCTGTCTAATATATGAATAAGAAGAGAAATGAGGACTCAGTATATTGGAAGTAGTTGAATAGTCACGTAAAGTTAGCATTCTGATTGTGCACTTTGTCAATGCACGTTTCTGAGTTCTGCTGTTTTTAACATGTTTCACGTGACTATGCAATTGACTAACAGTATACATTAGTTCTTACTCAGTTTGCAGTAACTCTGTGGTTCATGGCACTGTATCGATATTATTATCGAAAATTATGTACTTGGGAGATGAATGTAAAGATTACAAAAATGTGAAATCGGAGAGACAGAAGGATCATATAAGAAGTGACCGAATTATTATTGTAGTTTTTCCTCGATGCAAGCAGTCATTCGAGAGCTTTAACAAAAGGCAATGGGGTCTAACTACAAACACAGCGATATAGGACAACACAACCGTGTAGGCCTGTGTTAGACATCGAACCCCATACTAGCCTTACACTTTAGAAGTCCAAATACAACAGCCATTAGAGTACAGAAGTATTGCACTACGTTCTAAAACATTTAGTTGCCTCTCGCATGTTTTAATCAACTGTCATTTCTAAATCACATGCCTGACATTACGAAACTGACATTTGATGTTTTTAACGGCTAAATGTGCCCAGTTGACTTTCACAATACCTATGAATCTCAGATCAGGACCGTAATAGGCACCTGCGCTAATTTCACGGAAAGTTTGTCAACAAGAGCTTCAGATTATTAAGAGATATAGAGATTCCTCGTAGCAACCCCAACAGAAAAGTTTACAGGGGTTGAAGTACTCGAGCGGTAATACGTGTCCGGTTCTGTTGTGTTTGTAGTTTGACCCTCTTGAGTCTCAGTCGTGAACTGAAAGTAATGATTCGCAGATCAAACTACAATTTAGTGTTTATCACTCCTTATTATGTCTGCCGGGCTAGAATTTGTTTGGTCAGCTGATTAAATGAATTCATTGGGAGAGTGACTAAAGCGGAACTGATTATAGTGCTCATCACCCGAGAGATCTATTGAAATAACTACATGAAAATGGCAATTCAAATGAAATTTCATATACGACAAATTAGTGCATGGAGAGGACTAGAACAATGGATAAAATTTAGCCATGGTTGTGCCAAACTGTTAGTTATTGGAAAAATGTCAAACTGCTATTTTCCCTTGTAACCTTTTCACATGTTTTACCCCACGAAAATTTTATGTACAAGGACCTGGAGCAGTGTTCGAATGTTTCGAACTCTCTTCTGTTTCAGTCTCACGCTGTCAACTCAGACAACACTCTCTTTCTGAGGCCTAATCGTGAGTTGCTCATGTTTATACTGTAGAGAAACAAGCATTATTCTACATTCTACATTTCTTATTACAATTTTACATTCATCACCAAACATAAAATTATCTCGCAAAACAGAACTCTGTAGCATTTGTGCCAAACTTCCATTCCTCAAAAACGATACAATTCGAGAAGGTGAATATTCATGGATGTGTTTGATCTTAACTTCAATATTTTCATTCGTTAACAGTGTAGGTTCTTGGTTAAATGAAGTTTTGTTAGTGTATGTAGTGAGAACTCGTGAATGAGTTGGGTGTTCAGATACCCAATAACTGCACACTCCTGGAACGAACAGACTTTCTGTATTGAAAACTGATTAAGTTCATCATGCTTGTAATTAACACTGATGATAGCTCATTTCGATAAGCTCTATCTCTTCCTACTTTTAGTTTTTCCAGACTGCGAAGGGGACCTGAGTGGCTTCTACCTCTGTCCGACGCCAGACATGAGAAATCCAACCAATTGGTCATGTATCAGGTGAGCTCTAGATTGAATTTCGATTCACTTACGTAGATTTTGTATTACTTTGGAAACTGACGAATTGCGCAGAGGGCCCACATCCCACATTGACACGGCAGTTTCGCTCTTATTCACTGTGATTTAGTCTCATTTCAGGGCATTTCACGCAAAAAATGTGGCTGTGTATTTCGAGACCAAACGACATTCAATTTTTACCCGACATTCTGTGCGCGAGAGCTAGCGTGTATAGTGAATAAAATGAATTATAGCACACTACATTGAACAAACGTTGAAGCGGAACGATTATGTGGACCAATCCCGTGTCAACGGTCCTTTTAACGACAATTGAACAATTTATTGCAGTTTAAAGGACTGAAACGTTGGGATTGGACCACATAATCGTCCTTTTTAACAAGATAACTATAAACTGGGTATTTTGCAGGAATCAAAACCTGTGCAATGGAATTCGTGACTGTCCAAATGGAGAGGACGAGGTTCAGGAGACATGCTTGTTCTACACAATGGTACAAATTTACTTTTAACGATTTCTTCATTCGGTTATTAAATGTATTCTAAATATGCAACAGTAAAATTACACGTGATCAGTCTCGAACGCTCACAGAAGTGTGTATTTATTGTGTTATTGAGTTACTATGGACCATTTTTAGCTGATTTCAACAAATGGTTTGAAGGAGTGATTTTCCGGCGCGTGGTTTCGCTCGATAAATATCACTAGATACTAACTAATAAATAAATATCACCAGTCACTAGTTACATGTAGAAATAATTAAACTCATAACGAAAACTCAGGGTTCAAACTACAAGCACAGAAGATCATGTCAAAATGTAGAGTTTAGTCTTTCCTTGAACGATCCCTACAACCAGAAGAGTTCATCAAAAACAGTTAGTGATGGGTAGAACTCAGTTTCCAGTTGTCTAAAATAACTTTTTTCAGTTTCAAGAAGAACTGCGTTCGCTGAAGGAGAGCATCTCTGCGGCCATGCAAACTACGCGGGACATACGCAACCGAATCGCAGAGAACAGAAAATTAGGAGTCTAGAACAATACCGAGTTTCACTTTTACATATTTTTTGTCCGAATTTCAAAATAAACCTCAATGTACTCAGTGAACACTGAATTATGTACTGTTTTTGTTATTTCACAACGCGAGTATTCAGTCAATACAATTGAATACATAGTTGATAACAAAATGACGACCACTCGCCTTTTCTATTCCTACATTTGGAACAGTGGAGTACAAAACTCAACCTAATTCGTGACTGAACTTGTGACCGAAAAAACCGAAAAAAAACGGAGAGAGTTGACTCAAGCCAAGCTTGTTATACCTGTACCAGATACTCAATATGATAAATTGTGTTTTTTTCTCGGAATTTTCACAAAATTTCCTAGCCGAAACGATCTGATTCAAGTAGTCTTAGATAAAGTTCCTCGAGCAAACACTTTAATGAAATATAATGATGTCACTTGAAGAACGAACGTACCTACGTACTGATAACCGTGTGAATCATAGAAAAAGATAAGAATCAATCTTCATTCCGGTCCTATCCTTTACAGATTCGACTCGAATGGCACGAAGATGGATGGGGTAAGTTATCAAGTTATATTTATGAAATATAAATTATGTTTTTCGAAAAAGACTAGGTTGAAGTTGTGTACCACTGGGCGAGTCGAAACAAAATTATATCGAATCATTAAATAGAATAACAAAAAGTATCATTCTCTCATAACTAACTCACGAGTTCGCGCTACAAGTTATGAGCATCCTAGATGTTTATTAACTTCGTTCAGAGCTCACAAAATTTGAAACGACCTAAATAGTACTTGAGAGGAACCGAGTTAGAAAGCAACATCTCGAACCAGGCCTGATGAAAGTTGGAGTGACTGATGTATTGTTGTAGTTTGATCTCGATATAATTTGCAAAACATCACTAAATTAACGGGATCAAACTATGAACTCAGCGGGAGAGGACCACCCACACTGTACCTCTAGAAAGAACGCACCCGATAACCAGGAGGGGATGAGGTAACCACGGTAAACGATAGTGTCACACATGCTAAGCATGACCATATATTATGGAATGTTTTGGTTGCACACATAGCTTAGACATTGAAAATATTAATGTACGTACTTCTTTCAGAGTTACGGACTGCACGCGTCATATGGGCATGCCTGTAACGGTAAGAGAACTATGTAAACGTCCGTTTGTTCTATACTTTATTTGACATTTATCATAATATTCAAACGTATAAAGTTTATCAAATACTTTTGTCCCTTTCACCTTACGGTGAATGGTACAGTATCAAACGTATTCAGCCAACTTGCTATTTTTCTGTGCGTTGATGGCATGGTTCGTACCGGGAGTTGTGAAATATTCATATAGGACCTGGCAAACTGAAAAATTTCGTAATAGGCCATTTCTTCTCCGCTTTTGGTCTTTTTTTCGAATTTTCAGCGTGAAGTCAGAAAACCTTTTGATTAAATTTGACGTAAGTTTCGAATGACTTTGTTGGTTGTTATTTTTGTAAATTTGACGTAAGTTTCGAATGACTTTGTTGGTTGTTATTTTTGTACAGTCAAAGATTTATGAGCAATGATTTATTCTAAAATGTTCGGAATCACTCGGTGAAAACTCCCGGGCTAGACCTTTGAAATCAGGAAAATTTCCATTGCTTAATGTGTCTTATTTCAGACAGCATGTGTTATACTGGCAGTGATCACCACAATCACTAATTGTTATGTGCTATTCTTTCTTCCCGTAGTGGCAGGTGGGCTTCTATGAATCATTTAAACGACAAGTAGTTTTATTGTCTCAAACAGAAAAATGGGGACAGAAAGAACAGTTTTTATTGAAGAGCTGCTTGAGAGAAACTCATGGATACTTTTTTTAATTCGAACTAACAAACCCATTTTGCATACTGTTCACATGTTTCAGTCTGTTTTGGTGCGCAAAACGCTATGTTTTTGGTACCCCGGGGTACCTAAACTAGCTTTCCATTCTGCCCTCCTTTGTTCAGTCAATTGAATGTCTCTAATACGTTTTAATCACTTTTATAAACAATACATACAATTCTTTTATTGAATTACTACAACATTAGACTGTTTTGTGACCTTCATGCGATTTACAGCGCAGTAGCAGATAAGAAATGTGAATCAATACAGCTGCTACCAGAAGTATATCGACTAGTCACGTGAAGTCTTCTAATGAGGAATCGTGCACTTTATCGTTGCACGCTTCTGAGTTCTGCTGTGTTTAACATGTTACACGTGACTGTACAACTGACTAACAGTACAGTTCGAAAGCTAGTTTGAACATAATGAGTCATCAGTGATAGCAAAGAAGACCTAATATATCAAAATTATAATTAGACTATTAATTTGAGGTAGAGATAATTTCACTACATAGCAGTTCTCAACTATGTGGTGAAATTACGTGAAAAATTGTGGAAAATGTTTTACTAAAGTCGAAAAAAAATGAGGGGCGTAAGTAAAATGTTCCCAAAATTGTAAGTTCTACGACTCACTCACTCGTAGTATAATTTACAACCTAAAACTGGTTCTCTTTGAAACAAAATCGTTTGATCTTCTATAGAACACAAAGAATTCCAACTACACAACGTTTTCTGTATTCTATAAGCTTTCCATTAAATTATAAGAAAACTAGGAAGTTGAAACTACTATACAAAACCACGTTGCTCGTGTAAACGAGCTCAACTAACTGTTGATATCAGGCTACTTTAGTAATTTATAAAAGAAAAAAGTCCAAAGGAGAGAGGAATGAAAAGAGGGAAGAGAGTGAGAGATAAATTTATTTGCACTGTGCAAATTCCTAGATTGTCTATTACAAACATTAGTTACCTTGACATTTCGGGCAATTACCGATCCATATGTCAAACAGGATGCCCTCATCAGTAGATGACCTGTTATAGTTAATGATGACTGTATAACAATATAATATACATTTGTTTCAGGCTTTGTTCTCTTGGGTCTAGCCGGTGTGATTGGTTTGGCGGGCATAGTGGCTGCAATTGCGAAACTTCGAATCCTTATCAACTTATATTTGATTTTTGAGGTAAAATTGACACCTTGTTCTATTTTGTTTAACTGTGCTTTCACTTGTACTGAGCTTGCCATTGCTTGAAACACAGAGAGAAAAAAGAGAGAGAGAGAGAGAAAGAGAGAGAAAGAGAGAGAGAGAGAAAAAGAGCGAAAGAGAGAGTGAGAAAAAAAGAGAGAGAGAAAGAGAGATAGAGAAAGAGAGAAAGAGAGAGAGAGAAAATGCGAGACAGGCAGACAGGGATGCCTACAGGCAGGCCTATACAACAGGAAGAGAGAAATTGAGAGACAGAGAACTATCATGATTTACTCATTTACTCATTTAAATGTAATAAACTATGTGTTGTTGTTCAAATTGAGCTATGTTACGTGGATAAACCTCATACTTCATAGTCCTGCCCTCTGAGAGTTTTAATTGGGCTCTCTACTATTTCTCCTAGTTTGATTGTTAGATCTGAACCTTCGTTTACAGACACTCACAAAAATTTGAAAACTTTATTTTCTATTCGGAACCATTAAATAAATATCGATTCGGCAAACAACCGTTGCTTCTCTTTATGCGATTCTACCGATGACGCTGTTTCAAAATCTGAGTTCATTGGCTCGGATATTTCTTACCAGATCAAATAGGAGTGTTTAGAACATTTATAAACTGCGCGTAAACACGTCATGATATTTTAAAAATACAATATCAACTCGGGAACGTTTTGCTCCCTTAACTAGAAATATAAATATACGGTTCAGTTAAAGGGGGGGGGGGGGGGGGAGCAGAATGGAAAGCTAATTTAGGTACCCCGGGGTACCTAAATATAACGTCGCGCGCGCCAAAACAGGCAAACACGTGTCAACCGTATGCAAATTAGGTTCGTTAGTTTGAATTAAAAGTTTCACTTCTTGGTTTCTCTTGAAAAGCTCTCTCATATTAACTTTTCTTTCTGTGGCCCTTTAACGCCCCGTGCAGTACAGCAGTCAGATAACGACTACCAATCAAGCTTCTTCGAGAAATATTTCGAAGAGGTTTGCTCTGATTCGCTCGGTTTCAGACCCTCATGCGCATTCCGGTGGGAGTGGTGATGGGCTTTACCATATATACATTGATCAACTGGGGGGACTGTTGGCATTACGCATATGGCGCCGTGTGCTACTACAACTTTTCGGATTATCAAAGATCTTTGTTTGCTCTCGGTAAGTATAGGAAGGGGCCGAATCTTCGTCATAGTTTGATCTCGATGCACCATATATATTACGAATTTCGACCGAAAATCAGCGGGATCAAACCGCAACGGTGAATTCTATATCAACCGGGTTTTTCGGTAACCTAACCCTTTTTTGGTAATCATTTCTCAGGTTACTTCAGTAGGTAACCAGTTGGTAACCTAAAGTGAACAACCGAAAATTTTTCTAACGTAGACTGTGGTTTTTACCGTTATTTTGAAGGGTAAGCGGATTTTAAGTTTCAGGTTACTTCCAGATTACCTACTGAGGTATCCTGAGAAAAGGTTACCAAAAGCGGGTTAGGTTACTTAAAAACCCGGTTAGTTGTAGAATTGGCCAAGTGCAACACAACAAATATAGATCACCATACGCCGTATTGGCTTTATTTGAAGAGAGCGAACCTTATAGGCACAGCTGTTTGAAAAAAAACGGGTGAGGCAGAAAAGTTGTCGTTGTTTCCTACCTAATTGTACCGTTGTATGTGTATACTACAAGTTAATTGAATATGTACGTAAATCTAACATTCTAGTGAGGCGTCGTGCACTTTGTCATCGCATGTTTCTGAGTTCTGATGTGTTTAACATGTTTCACGTGACTGTGAAATTGACGACCAGCATAATGATGATGTTTAGACCTGGGATTCGTTTGGTCGGCCCTGATAGTCGGTTTCATATCCTGTATTCTGTCCGGAATGGCTCTGGGAGGATTCCGGAAACTGCGAATGTTTGCTGCTGGTGTGCACCGAGTGTTAGTTTGCTCATACAAATATAAAATTTGAATCAATCACCCCATCTTTGGGATCTCAAAAAGTAAAAAGATCAACTCAAAAAGCTTTCAGCTCAAAACAAATTAAAATATCTTGTTGGAGAGGGAATCTCAGAAGTGAAATGAACAATTCGTCTATTCTCTTTCGTTTCCGTTTTGACTAGCTATTTTAACTGAAGAAACACATAAATTTGCATGTTACCGGGTACATTCATACTATGTTTGTAGAAAATGTAGTGACCAAAAGTGACCCTGTTTGAGGGCTAGAGTGTGCAGTATCGACTTCCATCAATTCAAACTGATTTTGCAAGTTTAATAACATCATTAGAGTTCACCACGGATCCATTCTTCATTTCATGGTTTGTTTGGTAACCTAAGCTGTTTCAAACAACCTTTTTTTTAGGTGTCCTGAGAAGGTTACCTGGAAGTAACCTGAACCAAAATTCAGTTACCGATCAACCTAACGATAAAACTCAAAGTAGTGTTTGATCTATGGATAACTGCTTTCTCATTTTTCGGTCACCAACGTGTTACCTACTCAGGCAACCTGAAAACAACAGGCGGTTTGGTTAGATTACCAAAAGTTCGGTTTAGTTAGCAGTAATGTTTTTAGTAGTCTCCACTTCACATAAATTTAAATTGCGTTTTGTTCGAGCAAAATTTAGCTCTATATATTTGAGCAGTTTTTTTCATATATCGATTTTCAGTGAGAGAGTTGAACCCCACCATCACCACCACCACGAACATGTGGTGATCGCCCAGCCCTGCTACCCTGCTCAACCTACAGTTTACACAACCGGAGTACCGTATACCGGACAGCAGCCAACTGTCATGATGGTGAGTGTATGGGATTTGCTCTCTCCGAAACTTGCTCTGTGTTTGTAGTTTGAACCCGTTGCTCCTTCGTAGAAACTATTGTCATTACTTGACCAGTTTGACAGTGTTACTAAGTTATTCATAATGAAACCAAAATACGGAACGTTTATTTGAGACTGTTCGCAAAAAATATATGGTGTGGTTTGAAATTGTCGATCTTCAAATTAATGTTTGTATTCAAAACTGTGATTAAGATCAGCTGATTAACTTGAGTATTGGGGAACATCAACTTTTGTGTACAGTTCCATGTAACACTTGTCTCATATTGGTTAGGTAAAATTCTTCCCACTTTCAGCAACAACCGCAGCAACCAATGTATCCTCAAATCAACCAGCAGCCGGCTTACCCACAACCTCCCGCATATCCGCAACAGACAAATTTAGATCCACCCGCTCACAACCCGGATCACCAATAAACATTTCCTTCGTTTTAATTATTGTTCTACTATGAGACATATTCACAACACATGTATTAGATTACTTAAAAATCTAAAAGTGCAATTAGAGAAATTATCGCGCGCAGCGCGAAGCGCTGTGCGAGATTTGTCTTTGTTCCGGGTTATGCACGCCTCCATTTTTCAGTTTTCTCATAAAAAGGCTCAAATTTGCAAAACAAAACTTTTAATGATCCGTGAGTTTTCTACAGCATATTTGCAATATGGGTCTCAAATTTGAACGAAATCGGTTGAGTTTGAGCCAAGTTATGAAGTTTTCGCTTCATCAAGAACGCCAACTTCCGTCGTGTGTCCTTCCTTCCGTCCTTCCGTCCTTCCGTCCTTCCGTCCTTCCGTCCTTCCGTCCTTCCGTCCTTCCGTCCTTCCGTCCTTCCGTCCTTCCGTCCTTCCGTCCTTCCTTCCTTCTTTCCTTCCGTCACGGTGTGGTGAGTATGCTATCTCTGCCGCAACTGAACGGATTTGCAAGTTACGGCCTTTTGGAATAAATGTCTCTGCGTCTCTCTAAGTAGTGCACTCTCTCGCTGTCTCTGGCAGGCAGTGAATTTAATTTACGTAATAACCAAGCTCAAAACTGATCAATTCAATCGAAACTTTGAACATTTCATCACTACAAGGAAATAATTTTATTGGAACATTTTTTTCATCTATGATGTCATCAAAGATTCTGAAGCCCTGATGACGTCATCAAGGAAAAGTGGAGATTTGAGTCAAATGTGTTTTCATACATTTCAAATAGTTGTATACTTGTCAAATAACGAGGAAACGTATGTGAAGGTGACGTCATGTGAGATTCTGGAGGTCAGATGATGTCATCTTTGAAAAGTGCAAAGTTGACGTCAAATATATTTTCAAATGATGGTAATACCTTAGAAAGGGTCAATTAACGATAAAACTTAATCTGAAATTGACGTGTTCTAAGATTCAGAAAATGGAACAGCTACTGCTAGAAAGCGAAAAATACTAATATACTCTAGTATAACTATGTTCATTACAAACACACAAAAGTCGTAAAATATTTTTTAAACCTGTAAACTAGAATTTACAAATCACAGATGGTAACTCAACGTAGTCAATTATAGAGTTTCTGGTTTTGTACACAATCGTTCGCAGTTTTGGTCTTTACTTCAACTCTAGGTGCTATAACACTTGGCATATTATTCAACAGTTGTTCTCTCTTTCGCAGCTGTGACTTGTAGATTCTAGTTTACAGGTTTGAGAAAATATTTTACGACTTTTGTATGTTTGTAATGAACAGTTATACTTGAGTATATTAGTATTTTTCGGTTAATTGCAGATTCTAGTTTATAGGTTTGAAAAATATTTTATGACTTTTGTAGGTTTGTAATAAACAGTTATACTTGAGTATATTAGTATTTTTCGGTTTTCGTAGCAGTAGCTGCTCCATTTGAGAGTAGTTGTCCAAGGGGCGCACAGCAGAAGACAAATCTCTCAGTCGTTGGGCCCCCACTTTTTCATGAATCTCAATTGTGGTCTACTAAATACTCTGGTTAAACTACTACACTCAACAGAAAGTCATTTCAATTGCAAAACTAATAAGAAAAGCAGCAGCTCATATAAAGACTCAAGGAAACACTCAAGGAAACACTACTTGACAAGTGGTTCATTAAGAAAACAATTTTATCTGCACCGTAGAGATCAAACCCCCTCTCTACATACCTACGGCATGTATACAAAAACAGAAAAATTCATGAAAAAGTGGGGGCCCAACGACTGTGAGATTTGTCTTCTGCTGTGCGCCCAGTAGACAGCTACTCTCAAATGGAGCAGCTACTGCTACAAATACCGAAAAATACTAATATACTCAAGTATAACTGTTCATTACAAACATACAAAAGTCGTAAAATGTTTTTTCAAACCTGTTAACTAGAATCTGCAAAGAAACGGAAAATACTAGTATACTCTGGTATAACTATGTTCATTACAAACATACAAAAGTCGTACAATATTTTTTCAAACCTGTAAACTAGAATCTGCAAATAACCAAAAAATACTAATATACTCAAGTATAACTGTTCATCACAAACAGTTACTTAGTAACTAAGTAACTTAGTTACTAGGTAACTAAGTAACTAAGTATAACTGTTCTTGGTCAACGATCGCCCAAGACAGAGAGACATGGAAGAAGAGTTGGGTCCCGCAGAAGAGCAATCGCCCTCTGAGAAACGGGACAACTAAGTAACTAAGTAACTTATAAGTAACTAAGTATAACGGTTCATCACAAACATACAAAAGTCGTGAAATATTTTCTCAAACCCGTAAACTAGAATCTACAAATCACAGATGTTAACTCAACGTAATCAATTATAGAGTTCCTGGTTTTGTGCACAATGGTTGGCATATTTTGTCATTACTTCAACTCTAGGTGCTATAACGCTTGGCATAATATTAAACAGTTGTTCTCTCTTCCGCAGATGTGATATGTAGATTCTAGTTCACAGGTTTGAAAAATATTTTACGACTTTTGTATGTTTATAATGAACATAGTTATACTAGAGTATATTAGTATTTTTCGGTTTTTGTAGCAGCAGCTGTTCCATTTGAGAGTAGTTGTCTACTGGGCGCACAGCAGAAGACAAATCTCACAGTCGTTGGGTCCCCACTTTTTCATGAATAGTATAGGAAATTGCCGTATGATTCTCCTGGTCAGAAGTGCCGTGATGACTAGATTTCGGGTTTGTATCGCAAAATAGTACAGAACTCCCCGTTTGTTCACACGTGTCTGCTCATTTTCTCATTCTCAAATGAGAGTGTTCTGGCTGTTTTAGTTACTAAAGTCGATCACAATGAAACATGCAATAGTTGTTAAAAAAAACGGGAAAAATTATTGTAAAGGGCAGAACTGAGAGTGGCTGAACAGAAAGTGATGTTTGCTCACCAAAAACTTTAATGTAATATTCTGATGTCAATCGGAGAACGAAATGAACCTACGTACTGATAACCGTGTGAATCATAGAAAAAGATAAGAATCACTCTTCATTTTGGTCCTATCATTCTCAGATTCGACTGGGATGCGGCGTAGATGGTTTGGGTAGGTTCACAAATTGTTATTTCTGAGAAAAATTCTTTCACCAATTTACGGTTAGTCTCAACCCTCTGTACTTTCAAGGGTTCACACATTGGACACCCATTACATTAACCCAGATCTGCTTGGACATTTTCATTGATATGTTTACCTTTCAATGTGTGTTGAAAATTATGTCTGAACATGTGAATTAGAAACCGTTCTGTTTGAACGATCAGTGCACATTTCAAAATGTTTCGAATTTTGGTAAGTGATTAATCAACATTCGAGTAAATATTGTAAACGTTTTTTTAGAGTGGTGGATTGCACACGTCATGTGGGTCTGCCAGTGACGGTGAGCCGAATTGTTCAGAACCATTTTATTCATCAGATAAAACTTTTAAACACTTTTATTAGGTTTCTCTTCTCAATTGTTCATAATTTATTTCTGAGTTCTTAATAATATAAAGTTTGTTGCGCATATATTGCATAACAAACCATAGTAAAAAGGAATTAGTTAGGTTATGACATTCTATGACAAAACATATTTCGAAGGATTGTATGTTAAATGTAAAACCTACTTACAAGGGAGCGTTGATCTGACTACAAAGTTCAACAGGTCTAGAAGAGTTCACAACTTACGTTTTTTACACTAATTTTCTTACTTACAATACTTTTTTTTACAAATTCTCATTCTTAGGATTAAAATTGTCACTATTTTAGACAGCCTGCCTTATACTCTCTGTACTCGCCGCAATTGCTAATTGTTATACACTATATTTTCTTCCAGACGTAGCAGGTGAGCTCATTCTGGGATATTGTGTTCGAAGAAAACTAGGAAATTGCAATTAGTCTACCAGAAATGGTGTACATTTCATACAAAATTAAGTATTTCTGCGTTCCGGGTGCCATATTTTTCGTTATGAATACCTCATTTTAATTCACAAAAGGTCTTAATCGATTCAATCATTCAGCAAAATGATTGGACGAACATTGAACGAAAGATCAATAATTAACTAAATGCTAAGCTTCATGATTTACAGCTCGTCGTTCTATCGCCAGATAAGCATCATAAATCAATACTGGTTTGGTCGACTAGTTTTAGTTTGGAAAATTTGATTTAAAAAAAACAGATAACATTGAACTTTATGAAAAATTTTTTTTTAAGATTGTGCCGTGAACAAACTTTCTATTCAGTGGCACACCAGTGCAGACTCTCATTTCGTGCATATGACAGTTAAAGAATGTAGGAGTAAACGTGGTTAGGATAGGCAGTTCACCACCTATCCTAACCACGTTTACTCCTACATTATGCAATCAAATCTTCTAAAAACTATCTCTGGTTACTGTGAAATAACAAGAGTACACACAGTGGAGTGCAAAAATTCATTTTTCGTGATCACACTGTAGGGAATTATGAGGTGTGATCTTTCCAACGCAAGCTGATACGGTTCATGTTGCCCTACCCCGTGCTGTGCCGCTGTCTGTGTAGTTTGATCCCGTCAATCACATTTCGTGAATCACGGTGTGTCGAGATAGAATTACAACTGAGATTTTCTAACTCCCTATGAGGATCATCAGAACTGCATCAAGTCCCTGATTTAGCTGATATTCTGATGAGTACCGCCGGCGTTATCGGTTTGGTTGGAGTGGTGGCCACTATTGCGAAACTCCGAATTATGATCATCTTGTATCTGGTTTTCGAGGTAATGATTTAGATATAATTATGCGCGTGTATGTCCGACGAGGAGCAGAGAGAGAGACTAGAAACGAATGAGATAGAGATATGAAGAGAGAGAGAGATAGTGAGCAACCGTGAAGAAGCGAGCGAGGGAGCAGGAGAGAGTGCCACAGAGAGAACAACAGGGAGACAGAGAAAAAAGGAGAGAGAGAAAGGGGGCGAATTCTTTATTTAACCCGGTATTTTGTTAACCCTAGCCGTTAACCATTAACCGGGTTACCTGGTTAACCCTTTTGTTAACCACTTGGTAACCATAAATTTGCCCCAAAAGACATTGTAAAATAGGGTTAACAAGTGGTTAACAAAAGGGTTAACCAGGTAACCCGGTTAAGGTTAACTGGTAGGGTTAACGAAATACCGGGTTCCTTGTGGAATTGGCCGAGAAAGGGAGATAGAGGAAAAAATGTACTGTAAATTTCAGTGTATGCTGTGTAAGAATACATATATGTTATATTCTACCCAACTGCTGACAGTAGCTACGTTGGTGTAGTGGTTAACATCGGCGCCTGCCAAACTTTTGGGCTGGGTACGAGTCTCACAAGGCACAGTTAATTTGTAAGCTTGGCACTGACTGAATTTCAGACTCTCATTCGGATTCCGGTCGTGGTGGTAATGGGCTACATGGTGTTCACTCTGATTAACTGGGACCAATGTTATTGGGTGGGATTTCAAGAATACTGTTACACCTACTCGAAGTATCAAAGATGGCTGTTCAGCCTCGGTGAGTGTAATTTTCACAGTGGGCTGTACAAAAATCTTTCGAATAAGGACCACAAGTTTTCTGACCTAGTCGACGTTTTTGATTCTATGTTCAATTTGATAAATTTCTGCCAACATTCAGACCTCGGAATAATTTGGTCGGCTCTGATCGTCGGCTTCGTAGCCTTCATTCTATCTGGAATGGCCATCGGGGGTTTCAGAAAACTGCGATTATTTGCTGCTGGTGTGCACCGAGTGTGAGTTTGTTTGTGTGATTGTTTACTTATTTATTCAATCATTTGTCTGTTTATTCCATAGTTTTTCCATTCATTCATCTACAAGCAGAGAATGTAGCACATCCTCATCATAGAAATAGGAGAGACGAGTTGAAAACAGGACCAGAGTGATTTTATGGTTTTATCGTTCGTTATACTTTTTTTGCTCTCTGCGTTGCACCCATCCGTAATTACAGTAATCGGTCTGAAATTGAGTCGATTTTTTTTCCGGAAAAATAATTGAAAGGTTTTCCAAAAGTTTGTGATTGCAGAAAAACGTGGGTGACTTTCTGTCTTATCGGCATGGATTAGGAGAGCGCTTCGGTCGGACTTTGGTAGCAGGCCAAATTTATTTCCCAGCAAACTTTCACCATATTGGGGTTATTCAAAACAAATATGAATGTTGTAAGCGCTATTCTTGCAGGTTAACTCTGAGAAAACGTTCATTTGAATTGAAAAATTGTCACAAAAATAGTGTGGATTTCATTACCATCGCTTTTCAGTCAGAGGGGTGGCCCCCACCACCACCATCATGAGCATGTTGTGGTTGCCCAGCCCTGCTACCCCGCACAACCTACAGTATACACAACTGGAGTACCGCATACCGGACAGCAACCGACTTACATGATGGTAAGTGTATGGAAGTTAACATCTTCAAAGCTCGGTATAACCCGCTGTGTTTGTAGTTTGAACCCGTTCGTTTTCAGTGGGAACTCCAAAAGGATGGCGTATTCGAGTTCAAACTACAACTCACCAATGGTCGTTCTTTATTTCGAAACTAGAGTCATGATTTTCAATTCTAAAGTTTTGTGGGTTTCTAAATGAGATATTCATTCAAATATGAAACATGTATTCATCACCACAAACTATACGAGCTGATTCTCTAAATGTTCCAATGTCCCAATGTCTCCTTCCAATGTCCCAACGTCCCATTTTGATGTCCCAATGTCTTAATGTCTCGTTCCAAAGTCCCAATGTCCTACTTCAATATTTCATTCTTGAATCTTGTTGAAAACGACGTACGTGTCTAAGCCAGTCATTAATGTAATGAGATGACTGATAGTTTTGTATGCGCTGCTTGAAAACAGAACATGGGTAAATTTTTTTGACATTTTTCTGCTTCTAAATCTTGACAATGATATTGTTGTTGGTGAGATATCAGCGATTCAGTTTTTTACAACTTCTTTATGAATTTTCTATTTGTTCTATCTCTATTCCAATTCCAGCAGCAACCACAACAGCCCCAACCCCCGATGTATCCTCAGATCAACCAGCAGCAGGCTTATCCTCAACCTGCCGCATATCCCCCACCGACCAACTACAATCCACCCGCCTACAACCCGGACCACCAATAAATATTTTATTAGTTTCAATAATTATTCCTATATGAAACGTATTCACAAAATATACATAATATCATTCAAAAACTTGAAAGTACAATTAGAGACATTATAGTATAAGAAATTGCGGTATGCTTTTCATTCTCGAAGAAAATTCGAATCGTCAGAAAACGTTTTAGTATGGTTAGAAGTTGAGGTTGAGTTTGTGTCGCGAAATAGTACAAAACTGCAATATACTGATGTCAATTAGAGGAGGAAATGAACCTACTTACTGATAACCGTGTGAATCATTTGCAAAGATAAGAATCGCTCTTCATTTCCGCTGTATTATTCTCATATTTGACTAGAATGCGGCAAAGATGGTTTGGGTTAGTTCACAAGTTGTCGTTTCTATGAAGAATACTTCTCCAACCTATTCACTGAACAATCATACAAGACCATAATTTATGACGGAACCAGAACAAGTACAATTCGCCGTAACATGTCTCTCAGTCGCTTGCTCTTCCCTGGCAGTTCTCATCCAATTTCTTCCAATAGCTTCTTCGAATTTACTGAACGTTTAATTCAAACTGCGTTCAAATTTTCGCAAATTACTTTCAACTGAGATGCGTTTTTCCCAAGCGGTATCAAAATTGCCCAAATCCTTCATAGTTTCCATGTTCCGCTGTCGATTAACTCCGGCATATTGTACAATGTTGGGTTTCTTATTATTATTGGGTTCGTGTTTCAATTCAAATGAGAAACCCAACAAATCCTTCATAGTTCGTACAACCCGCTTATGAGAAGCGGTGACACAATCAGTTGAGGGGGACTGAGTTCAAAACCGTCGTCTCCGCATCTAGTAGAACTCTAGAAACTGTGTGAAGATGTTTTTTCTCAGAGCTGTTGATTGCACACGCCATATGGGTCTGCCAGTAACGGTAAGCCCCACTTTTCAGTTCTTCAGAGTGTTTTAATTCTGTTGACCATTCTAAACTAAACTTTCAAATTATCATTTATAACTCACTTTTGTAATTTTTCTTCCGGTATTTCACATGCCTAGGAGCCTTCCACAATTTCAGACAGCATGCCTCATATTCTCTATTGTCACCGCAATGGCTAACTGTTATTCACTATATTTTCTTCCAGACGTAGCAGGTCAGTTTATTATGAGCCATCAAATTTCAGAACAAAAGGAGAAATGTAATCATTTCCCATATCGATTCAATACATTCATGTATTTGACACATTGTATCACATGGTGTTCTCTCAACTTCCTGTTTCACATAAGACCAGAAATATGAAAGCAAAGGAGAAATATAATATAGGAATAGAAATGTCACCAGAAACAACGTGCTGTTATACAATCTCCACTGAATGCCCGCTAGGTATCAAATTTTTACGTTATGTGCCGGGTGCTCAGTTTTTATTTTTATGGTATCAATATCATTTTTTTCCATTTTCAATGTTGATCGCATATTATTACTCAATCAAGTTTGAACTGAAAGATCAATAATAAAAATAAGTATCTCGCCAGCCACATTACCTCTCATAGTTATTTTGCATTTTAGTCAGTAGTTCAATAGAATTATGTTTAAATAAATTCAAATAATGCCAAGCTTTATAATCTAAAGCTTAACGGGCTTCAAACCTATTGTTTTTATTCATGAAAAAGTGGGGGCCCAACGACTGTGAGATTTGTCTTCTGCTGTGCGCCCCTTAGACAACTACTCTCAAATGGAGCAGCTACTGCTACAAAAACCGAAAAATACTCATGTATAACTGTTAATTACAAACATACAAAAGTCGTAAAATATTTTTTCAAACCTGTAAACTAGAATCTGTAAATAACCGAAAAATACTAATATACTCAAGTATAACTGTTCATTACAAACATACAAAAGTCGTAAAATATTTTCTCAAACCTGTGAACTAGAATCTACAAGTCACAGCTGCGAAAGAGAGAACAACTGTTGAATAATATGCCGAACGTTGAAGCACCTAGAATTGAAGTAATGATCAAAAACACCAACCATTGTGCACAAAACCAGGAATTCTATTATTGACTACGTTGAGTCAACATCTGTGATTTGTAGATTCTAGTTTACAGGTTTGAGAAAATATTTTACGACTTTTGTATGTTTGTAATGAACAGTTATACTTGAGTATATTAGTATTTTTCGGTTATTTACAGATTCTAGTTTACAGGTTTGAAAAAATATTTTACGACTTTTGTATGTTTGTAATTAACAGTTATACATGAGTATTTTTCGGTTTTTGTAGCAGTAGCTGCTCCATTTGAGAGTAGTTGTCTAAGGGGCGCACAGCAGAAGACAAATCTCACAGTCGTTGGGCCCCCACTTTTTCATGAATTTTTCTCTTTTTGTTTACATGCCGTAGGTATGTAGAGAAGTGGTTTGATCTGTACGGTGCAGATAAAATTGTTTTCTTAATGAACCACTTGCCGAGTATTACTATCATTTGAGAAAAATATGACGTCAACATTGCAGTTCTAAAAACTTACTTTCTGCCCTCTGCTCTTCTGATTTCCAGAATAAGTCATATTTACATAAAGTTTTGTCGTTAATATACCATTTTTAAGATATTTTCAGCATTTGAAAATATATGTGACGTTAACTTTGCACTTTTCAAAATCGACTTCATCTGGTCTCCAGAATCCCAGAATACATCACTCTCAGATTGAGTTTCACCGTTAATTGACCCTTTCTAAGATATTACCATCTTTTAAAAATATATGTGACGTCAACTTTGCACTTTTCAAAATCGACGTCATCTGGTCTCCAGAATCCCAGAATAAATCACTCTCAGATTGAGTTTCACCGTTAATTGACCCTTTCTAAGATATTACCATCGTTTAAAAATATATGTGACGTCAACTTTGCACTTTTCAAAATCGACGTCATCTGGTCTCCAGAATCCCAGAATAAATCACTCTCAGATTGAGTTTCACCGTTAATTGACCCTTTCTAAGATATTACCATCGTTTAAAAATATATGTGACGTCAACTTTGCACTTTTCAAATCGACGTCATCTGGTCTCCAGAATCCCAGAATACATCACTCTCAGATTGAGTTTCACCGTTAATTGACCCTTTCTAAGATATTACCATCGTTTAAAAATATATGTGACGTCAACTTTGCACTTTTCAAAATCGACGTCATCTGGTCTCCAGAATCCCAGAATACATCACTCTCAGATTGAGTTTTACCGTTAATTGACCCTTTCTAAGATATTACCATCGCTTAAAAATATATGTGACGTCAACTTTGCACTTTTCAAAATCGACGTCATCTGGTCTCCAGAATCCCAGAATACATCACGCTCAGATTGAGTTTCACCGTTAATTGACCCTTTCTAAGATATTACCATCGTTTAAAAATATATGTGACGTCAACTTTGCACTTTTCAAAATCGACGTCATCTGGTCTCCAGAATCCCAGAATACATCACTCTCAGATTGAGTTTTACCGTTAATTGACCCTTTCTAAGATATTACCATCGCTTAAAAATATATGTGACGTCAACTTTGCACTTTTCAAAAATGACGTCATCCGGTCTCCAGAATCCTGAAGGACGTCAGGAATAGAATACTTCATACTCAAATAAAAGTCACGATGGCATCATATTTCAATTTTCAAGCAAATCGGTAAATGTTACTCTAAGTTACAATACAGTTTGAGTTGTCGACCGGACAGAGAGAGTGAGAGAGCGTGCTAAATGGAGAGACGCAGACACGTTCCGAAAAATGTCTATAACTTTGAGTAAAACGATTTTTTCTTGAATTTTTTTTTGCTCCGCGAGTTGTTTGAGTAGGTATCACATGTCTTCCACAATTTTCAACGAATTCGGTTGAGTAGAAACTCTTGAACTGGGTTTACTTTTCTTGTCACAACCCACCCACACACACACACACACACCCACACACGACGGAAGTTGGCGCTCTTGATGAAGCGCATGAGGTCATAACTTGGCTCAAACTTAACCGATTCCGCTCAAATTTGAAACACGGTTAGGGAATTAGCTATAGAAAACAAGTACATCAATAAAAACTTTGTTTTGCGAATTTCAGCTTTTTTGAGGAGAAACTAAAAAAACGGAAGCGCGCATTAGCCGGACCAAAGACAAATCTCGCACAGCGCTTCGCGCTGCGCGCGATTGGCTACAGAGTTCATGAATGTTATTTTGTTCTAGAAGTCCTGAACAGAATTATGACGCCACAGTGCATATTCGGTCGGTCCTTTTGTGTACACGACCACAATATAGTATTCATGATACGAATTTGAAATCGAACCCTCGGAAAACTGCTACACAATTGACTACAAAGTTTGGCTCTCCAAAAGTATAACTTGAACTTATTGGAGTCTACATAAGAATGGGAATAATTACATTTTTTTTTTGCCTTTTTTAATTATTTTGACCTACCCCGCCGTGTTGGTTGTTCCAGTCAATCGAATTTCGTGAATCTCATTGTGTCAGGAAATAAAGACACTGAAATTGGCTCACTCTCTCTGAAAATCATCCAAACTGTAGTAGTTCCCTAATTCAGCCGATATTCTGATGAGTACTGCCGGTGTTATCGGTTTGGCGGGAGTGGTGGCTACAATTGCCAGACTTCGAATTATGATCACCTTGTATCTGGTTTTTCAGGTAATAATTTAAATGTTATGTGTTTTGATCGATTTATTGATTTATTCACATGCAAGCATGTGAGATACATAGAGAAAACAGGAAAAATTAATAGAACAAACTGAATTTGAGCAAAATGAAAGAAGAAATGGAGTCAGGATGAACGGAAAAGCTGAACATTGAACCATCATGTATATATTGCTATGGTATGTCAAATATCTGTTGGAGGAGCTACAGAGATAGATAGAGAGTGAGATTAAGAAAGGTTGACAGAAATAGATCAAGAGAGCCGCAAAGAGATAAACAGAATATTTTTTTCCGCTTCCGACGTATATCTCCAACACCGCATTTTGGTGTTTGATCTCACGAATAAGCTAGAGAAAAGGGTGAATATGAAAGGGGGCGAGGGAGAAGGCAAATGGGACGAGGGCTGAGGTGAAGGGGACGATGGTTGGATTGATCATTAGAGAAATATCTAGTCAAATTTAGTTCTCAGCTACTTCCTAATACTTTCATTGCTCTGTATCCTTTCTAAGGATCCATCTTTTCCCCTTTTTCTACGATTTCTTACCGTTTATTTTTGCCTCAGCCCTCGTCCCATTTCACCCCCGTCCCAGAGCAAAGCTATTTCAAGTTCAGACTCTCACAGTGATTCCGGTGGTTGTGGTGATGAGCTACATGGTGTTCGTTCTGACCAGCTGGGACGGTTGTTATTACTCAAACTGCAGATCTAGATCCTACTCGGCATACGTAACGTGGTTGTTGAACCTTAGTGAGTTGAAAATCATACGATGAACAACATTTTACATTACCGGAGCAAGCTTTTAAGAACCAAACAGATTGTTTTTCAGTTTTTCCTTTAGACTTTAGAAGTTGACCACTTGGTTTGGTCAGGCGGCGTACCAATCCCTTCAACCTCATGTCAAGTTCGTATGAGTTTCTCATGATATACATTACGAGGTATCCGTGAGCTCCCAAGGTTTTAGCACAACCATCGATGGCATCTCATCAGAAGCTCGTGAGATCTAGCTCATGAGGTATCTTATGAGTTTTTCTCGACGAATCGGTACGCCGCCAGGAGACAGAAGCATATAATAGAATAGAATAAAATAGATTTATTTGAGATTCAACACGTTACTTTCCACATTGTTGGATGTGGCACTCCGATTGGGGAAATAAAACAAATAAAATTTGTATGATGAAAAGGATATGGTAACCCTGTTACGCGCTCATGGTGATAGATGCCTTATGGAAACTGTGGGACCGTGCAAGAACATTCGAGTTCTTTTTCCAATTTTCATTCTGATAAATGAGTCCGACAGAGATTCAGACCCCGGCACCGTGTGGTCGGTCTTGGTCGTTAGTTTCGTAGCCTGTCTTCTGTCGTGGTCGACTTTCGGAGCATTCAGGAAACTCCGCCTCTCTGCGGCTGGAGTGCAACGGGTGTGAGTTTGTTTCTCCAGACGGCGTAGCACATCATTCAATCTCATTAGAAGTTCATAAGATTTTCTCATGAGAATCTTATGATAACCTCATGAGCTACCCGTGAACTTTCAATGTTGTAGCACAGCAATGGACAGAGCCTCATGAGAAGTTCGTGAGAAGTTGCTCACGAGATACCTCATGAGGTTTTTGAGGGATTGCTATCGAGTTGTTCATGCATTCATCTACACCCGTAACTGTTGTCTAGTTATACTTTGTTTACTGTTCAGCGTCATGCCAAAGTTAGTGTTATCAGTGTATAGTGTTATGCAAATCCAATTTTCTAATGACGAACAGAAGTTTCGATAAAACATGGAGGTCTTTGCCGGAAGTTTGTGTTTGCAGAAAAAAAAAACGTGGAAGCATGTCTCTCATCGGCAAGTATTTTGAAAGGCGTGTAACCACAATAGAGTTTTCGTCATTCCGAATCATTTGCCACCTTACCAAATGAATTGCCCAGCAAACTTTCATCATATTGGGGCTTCTCGATATAATCATAAATTTTGTGAGCGCCATTGCTGCAGGGTCTGATGGAACAAAACTTTCGGGAAACGTGCGCTCTAGAAGACTTTGATTCGATATTCCCCGCTGACAAACTCTAACAGTGAAAGACGATTATGCAGTCCAAAAACCACCAGAACAAGTATTGATTTTATTACCATTCATCGATTTTCAGTCAGAGGGTTGACCCCCACAATCATGACCACCACGAACATGTTCTTGTCGCCCAGCCCTGCTACCCTGTACAACCTACAGTATACACAACAGGAGTACCGTATACCGGACAGCAACCGACTGTCATGAGGGTTAGTGTACTTACGCTTTCAAAACTAAAATGAGCATTCTACAGTTTGATGGGTTTCTACTATACATACAGATAGAGAACGTGTATTAAAGATTTTTTGAATGAAAAGCAATGAAAAGTTAGCTACGAAATTTCGTAGCTGTGCCTGAAAAGTATTAGAAACAAACTGTACTAACGTACAGGTTTGGAAGCCTGATATGAGATGAATAAGTAGGTGCTGTAGATAAAATTTTGTTTACATTGTTTTACCTCCAAAACTTGACAACTATGTTGTAGTTGGTCAGGAAGGCAGTAGACGTATCAAGTTGTTACAAGCGCTTTATAGATTTTCAAGTTGTTCTATCTCTATTCCAATTCCAGCAACAGCCCCAACAACCCCAACCACCAATGTATCCTCTAATCGACCAGCAGCAGGCTTATCCTCAACCGACCAACTACAATCCACCCGCCTACAACCCGGAACACCAATAAACATTTCATTCAAGTTAATAGTTGTTTGAAAACGTGTTGGTGTTTATTAGCAGTGCCGTGACTTGAGTGTGGTTGTATGGTCGGGTACAAAACTTAAAGAATCCGTCCCGCTCTAATTTTGACTTATGAGTTAACAATCTAACCTTTTGGCAAATGAAAAACCACTATCAAAAAAATATACTTTTATATCTCTATCTTGCTTCGTTTTCTCAGAAAAGCGGCTTACGTAATGACACCGATAGGGGAGTTGCGTACGGGGTATGCTCCAAATAGCCTATAGAAGTACAAAAATATTTTTAAAACTTCTTGCATATACGAAAACACAATTAGAGACTACAAAATGAGCATAACTCTGGACGTAAATGAACTAAGTCAAGTTGCGTCACAGTGAAAATGTTCATGGCCTCTTTTTTATTGCTTGATGTTATGCAAATTTTACAAATTTTCAATCAGAAAGTTTTCTCATGGTCTATGGGAAGACATTGAGAAACTTTTTTGAGCTTTTAAAATTTTTCGTGAAGCTCAGATTATAGCGGAACGGTTTCTTTAAACTTCGCACACGTCTAGTTCATTGTTCAACTCTTAACAAAATAGTTATGAGAATAGTTATGGTTGTGGTTGTTCTACTTATTGTAACTGATTCCAACGAAAAATGAAACAGTTGTCACGAAACGTGGTAGATCGTAAAAATGTACAGAAATGTACTAGATTAGTTCAGCTGTGGTTTTGAGAACAATAACATTGTACAATCAGTACACGCGGTCTTTTCTAAACGACAGAATAGTTAATATTCATAAAACCAGATAAGAGAAGGGGAAGCCTAATCAGTCGGAACAATGGCGAGCCAATCGTTTCGGTAGGTGTTTGTTTATCATTTCGCTTTCAACATTTCATTTGTTATTCTGAATAAACGCATGGGGTTAGAGATGAATAAACATTGATGGTTCTCACATGAACTCCGTTGGCAGGAAATTGAAACATTTACGGTACAAACATGAAATTTAACCTGTTCAGGTTTCCGAAAAACATCCTTAATGTCCTTCCAGTTTGTTTCAGTAACAGCTTGCTGCCGAAAACCTACATTAGAGTGGTCATTTCTTGAAAAAAGATCATGTGTTTTGATTTCATACGGTTCCAATCCATATCCATTCGAATAGATTAGACCGAACATCACATTTTACTGTTAGTTTCGCAATTCTATTGTGACGAAGCTATTCGTTCGTGTTATTTTCGGTGAAGATACAATACATAACCGAAGTCTGAAGTCCCCCTTAATAGCTTTCGCTCTGATTCATTCAAAACCGGTTCAGTAGATGTGTGGGTTGGTTATATAACAATTACAGTTATTATGTAAAAAAAATTGTGTCCAACTATTCAGGGAGGTTCACTGCACACGTCACATCGGGCTTCCAATAAAGGTGATACTCTTGTTCGGAATTAACATTGGAGTTTGAAGAAAAATGTCTACATTTCATGTTCCATTTTTCACTGAAAGAGTGTTTCTGCATTTGTGAGTTGTATTCGATCAAAGTACAACTTGGATCGGTTCCAAAAAGTAGATTTGGTATCTGTGTATTGTTTGTGCGCCTTTCTCTCAAAGTGGGGATTTCAAGTACGTACGCAGCCATTTCACATTATTTATCAATAACATAGTTTCCAGAATGCCTGTATTTTACTAGCTATCTCTGCAGCGCTATGTAATGCCTATTCGTTGTACTTTCTACCGGACATACCACGTGAGTCAAGTTTATATATGTGAAACAACGTGAAAATATTGTTCGCTGTTATAGCAATCTGAAGGAGAGACTATCTGTGAATCTGCAAAGTCTTGCAGAACGAACTTTTCATCGAAAATTATGAAGAAAAAACCTTCCACGGATTTAATGTTTTGTAGCAAGACATACGTATTGGTAATACTTCATAATACAAGAGCATTACACTTATACATTCAGTCCATTGCACAGTCACGTGAAACATGTTGAACGAACACAGCAGAACTCAGAAACGTGGAATGAAAAAGTGCAAGATTGCTCATTAGAATGCTGACTTCACGTAACTATTCAATTAACTTCTAGTATAGCTGAATCTTCACAACAGCCCAGTGTGAAAACACAGTTCCAAGTTCAGGGTACATCTTGATGACATTTGCCGTCCTCGTAGCGGCGATTGGGTGTTCTGCAGTTCTTCTTGAGAAGAGAATCTGCACTTCATTATATTTAATTTTTGAGGTAAGTAAACAGAATGGTTCTTAGTCATATAGATATGGAAAGTTGTGTTGATAGTTGTGTGGTTGTACAGATACAATCAATAACATAATTAGGGCTTATCAGTAACATTCTGTTCAATGTGAGAATGTTTATTCTGTTCACTGCTTTCCCTGTCAAGATAGTGAAAATTATGCATGTCTATCTCACAGTTTTTTTTCCCGGCGAAAAATTCCCGAACACTTTTTTCCATTCAGATAGCGTTACAGCAACGATTATTTGACAAATCATAGATTGGACCCTCGACAGATGTGGATATCGTGAATGAAATAGCGCATGAATGAAATACACTCATTTCGCATTTTATATGAGACTTTGTACGGTGGTTTTTCCAGATTTTGGTTCGAATTCCGGTTTGTGTTGTGATTGGATTTTTGATAAATGCCCTCGTGAACTACGGTGGAAAGTGTGATGCGTTCGGAGGATTTGTCATTTGTGATGGACACAGCAAATATGAAAAATGGCTAATGTCGCTGGGTGAGTTTTCAAATAACACCATCTCATTTGAAACATTTGTAGAATTGCTATCTGTTCTCGAACAATGAGTTAATTTGGGAAGAGCGAGAGAGTACCAAAACTCAGGACACGCGAAGAAATTATGTTTATCTGTATGTGAGAATCTTTCAGTTAGGAAATAAAACATCGCCACTATTCAGGTCTGGGCTTTCTCTGGTCCGCCTTACTTGTGGCCTCAGTGTCCTGTTTAATTTCTCTTCTTTCTTTGGGTGGATTCAGAAAACTACGTTCATGCCTGGCAGGAGTACGCTCCTTGTGAGTTTTTACTTTACCTTGAGGTGAAACCAGAGAATCGTCAGCTAGGCTATTCTCAATTAGTCGTAATTAGTAGAGTACTATGTATAATTTCATCAAATTCATTCAATTCCTTGTTAAAAACGTTACCACTTGCCTTCCCTTTGCCAGTTGGAATTTTGGAACGTAACAGAAAACGCTCATTTCCGTATTTTCGAGACGGTGTACGGGTTATCGATGATAGTATGTAGAACAGAGTGATGGTCGAACTTTGGAGCTTTTTTTTACCTCGAATTGCTACAGTGCAGATAATTGAGCTCTGCCATGAACACAAACAAGGAGGTTGGTGTATCTGTTTATTTTTAGTACGGTAACCGAACATCATTTCGAGCCACATGAAGGAGAGCCACAGGGAGAGTTCAATGACAGTATTTCGCGGTCAACCATCAGGATAGATCGCGAAATATCCTTTTCCACGAAAATACAGTACATACCACCTTCACCGACGACTAAAGTTAGTTCATAAATATGAGATCAACAAAAAAGTGCAGTCTAGAAGCGACGCAGGTCGGTAATTCCTCACTGGTATATTTCTGTTTACGGTCTCCGATGTGTTTGCGTATATTCTATTTTCGCTACCTCACTTTGCGTTGTGTGAACTTAGCTCTGTGCCCACACTTCGATAGTTTTTCCAGAAGAAAGGCTGTTTATGTTTTTCTACCAGTTTCAATTGTCAGAAAAATTCAGATTTCATGCCGGTTCACATTTCAGGCAGAAGTCGAACTGCCAACAGTGTAGTTGCAACCAGCATCTTCAATAGCATCATCCACATCAGTATTTCAACAGAGCGGAGGCATCACGAGTTTTATAAACCTGTTTGCATCAATAAAACTGAAGTCTTCTTTGTTTTTCATCCATCATTTTGTACATCGACCCCCGAGACATGTTTGAATGTCGAACGTACAACATCTATTTCATTTAGACACACCACCATACTTTGCGAGCATTTTGAGACTCTTATTGAATGGTTGTATAGAAAACTTTCAAATATTGGAATTTTCAATGGTTAAGTAAGTGGTAATAAATATAGTTTATTAGTTGAATATATAAATTTCATGCGAATGATGGTGCGGGGGGTGCAAGTGGTAGTTGTGATCGTAGTGTTTCAGGCAGGGCATCCATAACCTCCTGGAATATACTCAAGTTTCACACTTGCGCGTAGGAAGTTATTTCTTAAAAGATTGTGACCACATGAATGTAGAGATGATGACCATATGAATCTAAATATGGCAAACACATGAACCCAAAGATGGTAACCTAATGAACAAATAAGTTGTGACCTTGTGACTTGGCCATTTGCAAAGAGGTAGAAGTAAAATTCCTTCTCTGCTCCACTTTTACAGCTTCTTAATGTACATTTTCCCACAACCAATATGTGTCACATACCCCCTAAAAAGCTGCAGTACCGATAATGTGACTATTTGTTGTTTTTGTTGTTGTTTAATTTCCGTTTAACGTGAACACTCCGAATACTTCCACTGTATTGATTTACCGTTATTTGATGATAACGCTCCTTGTGCCCCAGGCTCTTGTTCGCTTGAATCGACTTCAGTTTATCTTTCACTTCCTTGAAACATTGACATGAAACATGCAACACACATGCAGTTGTTGTAAAAGTAACGTGAAAAGTGAGTAATAGTGAACCAGCATTGACCGAAAACAGTAAAAGCGTGCTAATTTTAATAAAGTGCAAATTTGTCCTTGCTTTCACGTCCAATGAAACAATAATGAATGATCTGACACTCCTATGTCAGCAAACTGGAACTTGGCAGAACATCCATCAGGTTTGTCAACTTTGTTAAATTGAGCGTGCAAACGAAAAACGAAACACTTTTGTAAAATAAATTAATATTTATTGATTGCCGTCAAACCGTATCACTGTCTCCCGTGGGGTACCTGAGGCATTTGCTGGAAGGCCCTGGGTGGTGGTGGAGGTCCCATTGGCGGTAGAAGACGTTTGGTCTCCTCGGGAAGGCTGCTGATGAACTCGCGGATCTTGTCCATGCGGGAGCGCCAGTTCAGAGACTAAAAATTTTAATAAATGAGTTTTTCCTAACCATTCTACTTTCCACCTAGTACCAACTTGTGTTAATCTTCATAACCTGTAGGACATTTTCATTTTCATTTTGTTGTTTCACCGTTTTTTACAAATAAATGGACCACTCTACTGGGCCAACTCTACAAGTACAAAGACTGGAAAGTGAACCGAAACAAAAAACACATTAAAATTGGTTAATTGACATCTAGAGAAAGTGCGTTACGTGGAACTGTGATTCTTTGACCGTTATAGGCGATTGCGAGGTATCTCTCAATCATGGAACCATTGGTAAGATAGGACGCCATCCTACCTTGTCTCTGTTGATTTGCTTCAATGAATCTTTCACAACATCAGGAACTCTATCGAAACCGGGAGGTTCGGGCAGACGATCCTGCACCTCTGCTGGCAAATTCTTCATGATCTCATCGATTTTTTCGTGTTTTTGCTGTAAATCTCAAATGTTTTTTATAAAAAATACTGTGAAAAATTGTGACAACTGGGTAAACATTTTACGAACACAATACACAAGTACAACTGTTGACTTCCGATATTACCAGTGTATTTGTCTTTTCAAAGTCAACGTTGGAAAAGGACGATTATGTGGACCAACCGTGTCAACGGTCTTTTAAACTGCAATTGAAAAATGTATTGCAGTTTAAAGGACTGAACCGTGGCGATTGGACCACATAATCGTTCTTCTTTAAGCGCATATCTGTGCGACCAATTTAGTACACTTCTCATCACTGTCAAAACTATTATATGAAGGATCTATCAAGACTAATCTTGAATAACCCATCAGGATCACGTACCTGAGGAGGCATGTTATCGTCCTCATGAATGGCTTTCAGTTGTTGAACTGTCTCGGCGGGCAGCACTGCCTCGAAACCAGGTGGTAGCTCCTGATAAATAAAACACACAAATGTTCACAAACAAAACAATTTTTGGTAGAAATTATCACACCCGTGATTCAACACACTCAAAATGAACTTACTTTGAAATACCTAACCCGTCTACTATGTAAACCTTTACTTAGAAAAGTTGGCAAAGTTGTGTTATATGATATAGTGGTCGTTGAAGGTGGCTACTTTCAATAGTCAATCGTTAACAGGTAAAACTTGTTTCTACAAAACATGATCGGAATCCAATTATCTAATGGGAAAGATATCAATAAAACTCACTCTTGGTAGCTGAGGCATGCCACCGCCGGGTGGACCACGAGGTCCACCGGGACCTCCTGGTCCCCCGAAAGGAGGACCTCCCGGTGGGAAGGCGACTGTGAGAGGAAGTAGAGCAACTGCTAGCCACATCATTGTGAACTGTGAGTGGTGTGGCCGGCTACTTGTCCCTAAATACCCGCCCAATGTTTGCGCTTCGTGTAACCGTTCTAATATGGGCCGAAAAAGAGGTGGTCCTCTGTCAATAACCACAATGCAGATTAACCACAAAAGGGGGTACTTTCAATGTTTGTCGCAATTTGGGGTGTTGAACTATGACGGTACCAAATGAATCTAATTGAACTTCTGTTGAACTGTTCCAATGTTCATTTCGATCTGAAGTTCGCAACGGTCAATGCTAATGTCATACAAATTCCATTCAATGGTACAACTTTTATTCATCCCAGAACGTGAATAAAACATGTACGTGTTTGATGCGTTCAATGAACTCTTCTACAAGTTTATCCCAGCACAGCGAACCCAGTGAAATAATAGCTGAGCTTTTTATCATAACTTTTCGATAGCAGCATTGTTTGGCGAAACTACAATTACAAAGCCCTGTTTTCCAGTACGGTAAAACAGTACATTGCACCGAATAGATAGGCTGTTGTGTAAACTTCCGCTATGTGTCTTTTTTCTGTGCATCACGTGCCCGTTTTAAGTGCGCGCACTTTTCGAGCTACCAACAAAGGTCAACAATCAACAATAAACTACTTTCTTTCTCTGTTGTTTTTATAAATGTTAGCACACGTCCATGTAGAATTCCTATACGATATTACCACAAATTCTAATCATACTACTTCACATTATCCGATTCGATTTAGTTGAGAAAAAGAAAAATTTCGTAAAAAGCTCTAGTTTGTAGAACTCCTGATATCTATTTCCGTGCAGTATGCGGTTGTTTCATTGTTTCAGCAAAGTCTGAAAGAGTTTCAAGTTTTAAGTACAACTCCGTTTCTTTCCAAGACATAGGGATACAACTTTATTGTCTGATTTAATACCAAGAATATTTCTTCTATTCATAAAAACCGTCTGTAAATCATTGTCGTTCGTCTCCTAATATCACAAAACACAAAGCTTAGAACAACAGAGAAGCAGAAGCAAATGCCAATATTTACACATCTATATTTGAGATCTATTTACAGAATTTGTTATCAAAACTTGATATTATGTAACCTGCATGTGTATACCATTGTAATAAGTGTTCAACATACCTATATTAGAAATACACGAAATAGCCACGTGGAAGGGTGACACATCAGAAATTGTTCGCTTTTGCAAGTCACGTTTTTGATTTCTGATGTGTTATACACGTTTATATGACCTTGCTATTGACTAGTAAATATATTTTTATCGTTTATGGTTTCTAAAAACGCCGTAAATTATAGGATTAACAATAGAATTCGCGCAAATGAGTGCATTTAAGAACGAGTGAGGGAAGGGAAGATTGTATCCAGGGTTCAGGATGTTGAACACTGCTATGAAGTTGTACGGCGACCAGAAGGTCAGATATGCCAGAATGATCCACGCAGCCTGTCGTTTGGCGTGCTGAAAAAATATCCTCGTGTGTATAACAAGTTTCCTCACTAAAAATATTTAGGGTACAAAGTTGCTCTCACTCAAAAGTAAAAAAGATATGAAGAAGAGAAAAACAAGAAGTACGTTATAGCACTACAGGTATGCGTTTGGTCATTTTGTGAAGAACTCCGTTGACAAGAACTGAACTGACATGAATTCAATTAGGGGGAAGCTTTAATTTTTAAATTTCTGGCAAAGACGTACCTGCTTGGCTCTGTGTATCGTAGTTACCGCTAATGCACCTAGGCGTGACGATCTGACTCTCGTGCCCACCCTCAAACTGTCCGAGAAAGAGTTTTCACTGAAAATGAAGCAGGATTGAACAATACAAAATTTCCCCATCAATTGATTGGTCTTACTCGTTGAGTTTCTTAATGATGTAAGTTGGTTGTTTCAGTTATTCGACTGTATTAACCGTTCAGTTCCGGGTTGGAGTTATTGTTTTCAACAACCTAAAACTATGCATATTGTTCAAGTAGTGTATATATCCGAAGATCTAGGTTTTGCCTTAATGCTCCCTAAAATTTTGATATACATGTTATGCTAGGCAAAGCAGTAGACAATTGCATGTTTTGTCCAGAATGCTTAATTCTAGATGATTTACGGAAACTTTCTTAATAATTCATGATATTGGTTTACTTTACCACACATGCGGAACTGTTTTTCAATGAAAGAAGAAGAACTAACTCTTTCACTTTGATCATGACTGTAATTTCTTCATTGTTCGCTGTTGATGAAGCAATCGGACTCATATAATCTGAAATGTACAAATGAAATAAAATAAAATTGAATTAGATTACGAGTTGAACTTTATTTCTCGATTAATGATATTTGTACTCACCTTCTCGAGAGTCCAGCTTCGTGTTTTCTCCGAAACAACATTTGGAAATCATAGAGGTGGATGGTTCTGAAGTTTATTCTTCAAATTAGTTTATTTACAAGCATTATTCCGACGCAACTTAAACCATTCTTCGAACATTGCTAACCAATAAAAGTACCACAGGTGATGATGTTTTGTGATGAAAGTGTGAATACAGCTGATTCTTCATGTTATTTTCGAACTTCGAACTTGGTCTATAAATGGTCGCGGTCTGAAAGCAACCAACCTTCTTTGAGATGGCCTTGAAGAATGATGAGAACGGTCAAGTAGCTGATAACTATTATGACACAGGGAATCCAGAACACGAACAGTAGATGACCAATGTTGTACCAATGTTCAATCGACTGGGTTAGCAGCAAGTGGGAGTGAATCTGAAATATTCCGTAAATTAAATGAATAACAAAACTCCATAACGACATATATTACACCAGCCCACATTATAAATCCATTGAGAAACGAAAATATCTACTGTTGTTTATTTGCAACAAAGTGTTCTACATGAAAATGTATTACAGTAACTGCCAGTTTCCTCATGTATACTTTGTTGGATTATTTATGGTTATGACAATATGCGTAACGATGAAAAGAACTCAACGTCTTGAATAAGAACAGAGACAATTTACCAAAATTATAGGGTCGAAACGTTCTTGTGACACAGGTGAACGCTATTCAATTGAACCTAACTCATTCATAGTTAAGAGTTTTTCGTATATTTTCTATTCGTTTTACCAACCTCATCCCTCTCCGCAATCGGAATAGAAGCATTGTTCAACAAGGGAAAGCTTTCGTACGCTACAACTTGCCACAACGGAACGCATTGACTGAAATTATCGATTTCCATAACTTTGACATACCAAATCTTTAGTTATTACACATGTATCAGTTCCGATAGACCGAGCAATGAGGAAAATACATTGTCAACTTGCCAAAATGGGACAATTGTGCTAACGAGAACTATGACAAAACAAACTTAAGAGAAATTTTTCGAATGGTACATTGGGAGTACATGCATGTTGTTATTCATCAATTTTTCTAGAATGCATTCTTTCCACTTTTTCAGAATTTTGTTTACATAATAATCAGTCTCACCTGAAGTTGACAAATGGAGAAAGGAGTCTGAACACAAACACTTGTGGTAGACTGAACATCAACGCCAGACCCCAACCGGCGCACAACAAATTCCGACACCTTCGGTAGGCTAGGCGGTGGGCGTTTATGGAACTGTAAGTGGGCAGGATGAACACCTTTTTAAACTGGAAGAACTGACAGTATAATTTTTTTTAATGGGTAAGGTTTTTATGAGAAAAGATTTTTACTGAGTTCTAACAAAATACGCATGATTCACTTGATATTGATAGTTATCCAAAGTAAGGTTGGTTTGGTTGTGATAACAATACTGGACACTACAATTACACTGTATTTCTCCATCAGTGCTCTGAGATTTTCTCAGGTTTTCCGATTCTTGTAATTACCATGGTTTTCGGTACCATTTTTCAAGATGATTGTTATCTGAATCAGTGAATACTATGACGTGTGTTTACGTGATTAACTCATTTTAATTAGCTGTTTTCTGTTTTGTAGGCAACAATTTCTATCAAAACTGAGGTTTTGACAATGAAGTTGTTATTGAATAACATTTCAGACTGAACATCAGCCGATTCGTATTTGGAATGAACACTTCGACAATGAGTAATCCGACATAAATTCAAATAAGAGTTTCATACTAGCAAAATGACATGTATTCATAATATAATAAACATAATAGTTAATATTATCATTTGAACTAACCTTATGTTATACGCTCCGAAGACACGGTCGATTGCAATACAGGTAATTACAAATGAGTTGAGATAGAAGGAGAAGGTAGAGAAGAAAGAGTTCAGTCTACACAGCAACTCCCCACCGTACCACTGCAATATCACGTTTTTGAAAACTTAATTTAAATTTTTCCATTACATACACACACCAACCCTTCACCCTACCGCTACACTGTACGATCATGGTGAACGTATTTTTTTTCGAAAATGAATACCTTTTTTTCCGTGTGTCAATTCTCGATACTACTGGAAAACCTCTTGGCAACTTTCCCTGAGATCTCGAAAACGACAAAGTTTTTTTCTCAATTCATTTCCGGTTTGGTTGTGTATACAACTAAGTCCTGTGGTCTTCTTTTATGAATGGCCGAGATTAATAATTTAGATGCGATCCCTTGGTTTCATGATGTCCCGCCAATTATTAACGAAACACTATTAAAGTCAATGACACCGTATGTGGACGAACGTTCCTTCCGAATAAGAACAGAATGTACCACTTTTCACGATATATTTTGTCAGAATAATATAAACTGTTGGTTTCCTGTTATAAGGCATGAATGTAGATCGAAAATTATCTAGGAGATACTTATAAAACGTTGTATCAAGTTTGTTTGAAGTGTTTTTGTAGTTTGTAGTATTGATTTCTACATCGACAAACCTGAAAGGTCAACATCCAGATGATTTGTCGTGGTACATAGATAAAAAGAGTGATCAGGTCGGCTATGTTCAGGTTTATCCGCAGCAGCAGGATTTGGCTTTTGGCGTTGTGGTTTCTGCAACAACCTCGATTTTACCATTAAAATTAAATGAAAATTGATCATGAATGGAAATAAACTGATTCAGGAAGTAATATATTGAATGTTCATCGTTACGTTGACGAAACTTGTAACAAAAAAAATCACTTACCTGAACGCTATCACAGATTTCTTGAAAGAGAGTACGTTTAGAGGGCCTCCAATGAACAAAATACATAGAAGAATGGCCACTTCTATCTGAACAAATGATTTGAAAAAATAATATTCATATTTGATTGCCATCGATATCTACAGTAGTCTTCACTAGTAGCGTGGGCGATGGCATTTCACAGCCTCATTTTAGTTTGAGAATCAGAAAATATTTGGAAAGTTGTCTGAAAATTGTACGACGGAGGGTGTTTTCATTGGGAAATACTTGTCCAAACAATCGTTATAATTTTGATCGAAAATCTCCTCGATCGTTTTTGTCCTGTTTCTCAATCTCTTTGTACAAGTTTGAAAAAATCGATTACACGAAATCCGTCCGTTTTCAACTTTCAGCCCTGTGATATTTTCCAATATTCGCCCTAGTGAATGTTATGTGTCTATCTCTAGTCGTAATTGAGATAGAAAACTTGTAGATGTGAAAAGTGAGATGGATTTCTATGTTTGTGACAAGTAGCTGTCAATTCAATGGCATTGTACCCACCGTTCCCGCTGTTCCTAGTGAGAATTCGTCGTCATTTTGCGGTTGTACGCAGTCGCTCGCATTGCCTACGCAGGCCATTTTTGCCCCGACGGCTAAAACGGAAAAATTATAGCTGCACCTAATTTGAAATTGTGAATAGAAAACAATACTGATTAATGAGAGCGCGGACTGATAAGTTAATACGGCTCAAGATAAAAGGAACTGAGAGAAATACATGATTTTGCGAACGCAATGGGTTGAGAAAAAACCGTGAGAAACTCTCGACGGAGGTTAAGAGGTGATTATTTGTGAAACATCACAAGTAAAAGTACATCACATATCGGTGTACTTGTGTACGCATAATAACTATGGGGACAGAATAGGCTCAATCAGTAAGGTATGAGGGATGAATCAGACATATTAGAATGAGTTGTTATTACGCTAAGAATAACCTGAGGGAATACCAGACAGAAAAGTTGCGATAGTTGTAAACTGTCTGGAATATTATGGCTGACGGAAGTCTAATACCGAAGTGAACACTATTTCAAGAAAAAAAACAGATAAGAAGAAACATTGTAATACAAGATCATACATGTACATGACAATCACATGACGAAAATGTTAGGTTAGACCCATAACAGGGATAAGTGTTCAAATGTTCTGAACAATGCGCATACAGTGTGGTACTCTATGACAGCATAACATGAGTTGAGATAGAAAATAGATGGAAGCAGTTGAAAAGAACACTTCTTTCGTTACAGTTCGTTGCATATGAAATTTTCGCCGGTCTCTTCAACTGGAGCAAAAATATGGGGAACGGATTTCATTCACACATTTTCTATAAGTACCTGAAGAGAAGGGCTGAGCTTCCGAAATCATTTCGGTTGCTATGCGTGGCCTCCCACTCAACGGGGCAACACTTCGGAAAACATTGAAGATATCGGAGTCAACCCAGAATACTAGACGTAAATTAACTATTCACCTGAAGGTGGAGAGAGATACGTGTTTTGCGTATTCAATATTTCCCTTTTCTTCATTTTGTATTGTTCTGTAGATCTTTAGTCTATATATCAGCCTCGGTTCTAGTTTTAGGTTGTGGATATGGGATGGTGTTCCATTTTCAATTACTCCCCGCGTCACTTACGTAGTTACCAAAACACAACTATCAAAACAATCGACTGCACGCGGAAATGACTCGATAAGCAGAATATCAAAAAATAACACGTTTCTGAGTATTCGTTGATTTCAAGCTGTTTCTACTCGGAAAGAATAACTTTTGGAGAAGCGAAGAACACAGTCGATAGTTTATTCATACCGTATGCAATCGTGCGACAACATTTCAACTTTAAACTCTCATGCTGTTTCATTCTGTTGAGCCGAGATATGGAAAAAATTCCATGTTGAATGAATCTGAATACCGCATCACCATTAAAATGCGAAAAGTGGTCGTTTGCGTAGGGTTGACAAAAGTTCAGTAGTTGCGACTTCAAACAAAAAGTATTTGAGCAAGTGAAATGTACCAACGCGTTACTATCATTCTATGATGAGGAGCAAAACATAATATCCAGTTGGTATAATGTTAGAAATATGAATTTTAACGTGGTTACGTTGCTTTATTCGAGTTAATAATCTGTTTTCGATATTCGAACAATGGCTATTTTTTCTACTTGGAGGCAGGCATCACGCCTCTAATTGTAGCAGAAGATGTATGTTCGTATACTACACGCCTCTGTCTAATGACAGAGATATAGCTTACGCATATCTCATTTCTATGAACAGAGAATCCATCATAAGAATGGGATTTATTGCTCTTTCACTAGATTGCCGCTTCCAAATTGACCCATGTATGTTATTCAAAACACGGATACAGGGCTTTTCATCGCGAACGTGTTAAGCAAACTCTCTCGAACCAAACACATTCAAAACTAGTCAAAGAACGGTTTGAACATTCAGAAAAGTGTAGCTTGCGCTGTATCCCATTATATTTAGTTTGATCTTGATGCATTGTGATATTGAGTTCCTCAATTCAGCTAAGGAGGGTAGATCAAACTTGAGCTGAATTCGAGCTCTAAAAAGGTATTCTTTCTCAAAAAAATAGTTTTAGACCCCCTAGGCGTGGAGGCAGAGCATCGCAATCCGTTTTGATGACCAAGGGAGTGCGCGGTGGGCGCTGGAGCATGAATGAGCCAAATTACATTTCATCACCGACAGACAACTCAACACCGGTAAAAAGGAGACGGCATGAACGAACGGAATGATGTATCTATGCATAAACGAAACAGGAAAAAGGCAAATGCGGTCTGTTTGATGTGTACTTCACATACAAGTTTTGACTTTTGACTAAAACGGAAGTAGGTCCGACAGTTTTACACATTTGCTGGTGCACGAGATTTGGGAAAACATACATGTTTATGGCACAGTTTTCAATGCGCGGTCATTACAAGAATGTATCATTGAAAGGTTCACGTCATTTGATCTCAAAACAGACAGCTGAAATCCATACAAACAACTTTTTTCCCGCTCGAGGATAGAGCTTTAGACCGATGAGTAAAGCAATTCCAAAAATTGGAAGCACAAACTTCTCGTAGAGAACGAGAGGTCCAAACGGTGCATTTCCACAATAAATTTTCATAACTATTCAATTTCAGATGGTAGCTTATTCTATCACCATCTTATCCCTTGTTTAGGAAACTAATCAGTCTCAATACAGTTGGATGTATACTAAACCATTTGGAAGCGAGTTTTTTCTACAGCCTGCCTATTCTATTCCCACGGGATACCCTTGTGTGAACTATATCATTGTGTCCCACAATAACGAGTTTCCCAATTATTATTATTCTGATTAAACAAGAAATGCTGAGAACAAACGTTAATTCAATAAGTGGAAGCCTAGAAATCCGCATTTACCATTCGAAAAAAGCAGCTATCGAATTTGATGTTGGCACCCAAATTTGACTTATTCGAATGTTATGAGGAACTTGGTGTTACGGAACGGTGAAAAAGATTGTCGTGATAAAACATGTGAAAAATCAGCTGAAGTAATGTTTTTGCAAATAAAAGGAAAATATGCTGTAAACCAAAACAAAAACGGAACAAGAGAAGTAAAAACGGACATGACAAAGCGACACACAGTTAATAACACAAAAATGCACATTCTTCTTGTTCACATAAATCTTAGTCAGTTGATCGACATGTAATCCATGTTTCAATGATGTCCATCAAGAAAAAAATAGATAAACATATACGAACTTGTGTGAAATATAGTACAGAAAGAGGTGGGAGTTCTCTTTGCGTCTAATGAACCTAGTTAAGGTGTTTGAAAAACACGAGAAAAGTTATTACCTTCGTTATAATAACGAGATGAGATGATGCTGAGCTCATATTATCTAGATGGACCAAGTTAACCAACTTTCAGAGGATGGGGTCAGAGAGACCTTATGAAAGTTGTAGTTTGATCAATGCCAGCAGCAGTAGTTTTATAGTGCACCATACTACAAATACAGGTGTCCTACAGTAACAACCATTGTCCGACTTCTACTTGAGACCCTCTATCCAATAGTCTACAATATCTATATAGGTAATTCTGTCGAAATTGTTTTTAATGTCAACCTTGCTTCACGGAAAATAGAAAATCATGAATCTTTGAGGGCCTCAATTACTAGATAATAGCTACAGTCACAAGGGGTTATTTTTTAGCCGAATTTCATAAAGTGTTCACTGTTCAACAACATTACAGGTTTGACGAGTAACGAGAATACAAGCAATTTTACCTAGCCAACGTTACAAAAAAGAATTCATTAAACAAGCTAGAAAAATGGTAAATTGTAAATATCTTGAAAATCTCTAAAGTGCAACTATTCTGAATTTGTGTGCTCCGTCCATGCTCTCAAGTAAAGTAGGAGCGTGCTTGAGATTGGCGAGAATAATTGCTGTGAATTAGATAAGTGGGCACTAAGATTAGCTCGAGAGCTAGAATTGATGATAGTTCCTCAGTAATTAATGGTCCCGGCTAGTTGGGGAGCTAACAAAGCTCAGTAAATCCAAGAGTTGAAATTTCGCGGTGTGTGAGGCGGATCTGTGAGATCTTTCAAAGCCAGCCTATATGGTCTATGTTGCCCTATCCCGGTTTTTTTTGCTTATATCAATCTATTTACAACAGAGATATGGTCAATCCAAATACATCAATTTTCCCGGATCGCAAAATTTCAGTTGAGAAGTTTCTTCCGGCACGCTCCCATTATTACTCGTTTATAGGTTTGCAAGCCAAAACGTTCTGTCTGGGTCTCAAGGGGAATCATAGGTATAGTTCTCATATTTCCTAAGTGGACTTCGGCTGCTCGCCTATCAATTTTGCAGACAGTTTTTCAATATGTCTGAGATGTTTGAAAAAATCTGTTCGAGTTTTCTCACGTGTGTACTCACACTCTCCCGCTCGTGAACAGAAGAAAATTTTGAATAACACAAGACATTTTAATGGCACGCTGCCAAGCCCACATAGGAATGATTAGTCCTATATGACCAACATTTAAGCACAAAAACCAGCATAGACACTGTGTTCAGCACCTAATAATACTGAAAACGTTTACTTGAGATGATAATTATACTTCTATTATTATGCTGTCTGCAAAATGCGCGTAGTGACATAGAAACTAATTAAAAACGAGGAAGTATGGGAAGGAAAAAAGAAAAGAAACCTCGTGTCTAGTCTCATAGTGAACTAGATACGTGTGATTATAAAAAAGAAATTCTGTTCTTTGACCCAAATTAGAATTGTAACATAGTTGTCGCTTAGAGAAAGGCGGGAGTATACTGTATATTTCATTTTGTGCTGTGTAAGAACACACTTATGCGATTCGTTAACATCGTTGCTCATAAGCCCAGTTGGTATAGTGGCGTCCGCGCCTCCCAATCTTTTGGGCCCGGTTCGAGTCTCACATGAGGCGGATATTTTATAAATTTGGCACGGACTATACGTTCTTTTCGAAAATAGGGAATTCACTATCAGCGAATGAAAATACCAAAACACTGAACAAGACCTTGATTAGAGTCATATAATATTCCAGAAAAACCGCACTACTCCCAAAATTAGTAGTGGAAATAGAACGAAACTGAAAAAAATGATTCAAAGGCCGAACCGAAACTTTTAAGCACATAATTCATGACAAAGTTGGAAAAATGAACGTCGGCTGTTTACCATTGGATAAACAATAATACCGCGAGTAAAATGCGAACAACTCGGATAACAAATTATATTCCCAACTTGCACCAGGAAGTTGAGTTCACATTAGAAAAAAAGGCTAGTTAACACTAAGCACAGGTTCAAACTACAAATTGTTTCTGGAAGGAAACATAGCGGGAACAAAGTGTTTGAATGGACGTGGCATCGCTCTCGATTAGTGGCCTGGGTTATTCTCGTTTACGGAAGCCGGCTAAGCCGAAACATAATCCTATTAAGTCAGCAACACCGCGTAATAGAGGGTAACTATATAAATATTGTAGTTTGGTCTGCATTTTACACATGAAAACACGGGTAAGAACATGGAACTGGATCAAACACAAACACAATTTTGATTCTGATAGATGGTGAAAGCCAGCTAGAAAACACAGAGTCAACCAAGAAGGAGGGAGAAAGAGAGAAGGAGCAAGAGAAAGAAAAAAAGCAAGAGAGAAAGAGGAAGAGGACAGAGGACAGAGGAGAGAAAGAGAAGAGTAGATATCTGATGGCCGTAAGCGTGCCAGTTAGAGTGTCGTTCTCTGTGCACCACCACCCGGTTCCAATTAGAGACTTCATAAGTTGCTGGAACTCATCTGCCACAGCCGGCTAATAACTGTTGCGGGGGATGGAATGAGCTGAATAGTTCATGGAATCAACGGAAGTAAACAAAAAAAGACAACAAAAAGACATAAAATGGACAGTTTTTGCTGAATTGCCTCTTTTCCAACGGTTTTTGCTCATTTGTAACTGATTCGGCTGTGAATGATTGGAGTATAATTACGCCAGTTTTTGTTGATTTGGAACTGATAAAAAAAGAGGAAACATGATAGTTTCGACCTCGGCAACTATTGCTTAGGTATTATCAGACACTAGTTTGTCAACTTTCCCAAGAGTCTTTGCTCTTTTGTAACAGATGAGGCCAACTAATAATACGAATTCGGAATGCATCATGGCCGAAACTGCAATGACAAAGGACACAGTAGTTGTGTGTCACGTTCCACGTCAAATTATTTTTACCACGATGAACGAGATGAAATCTGATGTAGTTTAGACACACTGAATAAAATAGAAGGTACTTGAGAAGAGGTAGTAGTTCCTCGTCTACTACTAGGTCATCTGAACAAGGAAACTTCGGAGTATAATAGCCATAAACAGAACTATTATATACAAATGCAGCGCGCGTGGATAAGATCCAATAACAAATCAAAACAAATATTCAATCTTGCGGATATTAATAAGAGCAGTGAGCTAGCATAACATCAACATCAAACTGGGCCCAACAAACAACATCTAAGAAAAAAACTAGTTCCTCTTCTGCAATTAAATTCAAAATTATAGAGAAGAACGTGCAAAGTTATCCTCCACGAATCAAAATTAACCTCGACGGGCCAAAGTTAATTGAATTTGCATGTATCTTGATTGGTTTATTAGAAAAATTAATGAAATTAGTTAATAAAAAATCAGTTATCAGCTTCAATTAGGCTGGTTTGTTTGAGCAATTGTATTCAGCAACCCAAATGTCATTTGACAAACGATTAGCTCTGCTTCTTAGAAAAGGTAGACTACAAAAAGTATGTATTACACGATCAGAAAATTTTGAGGGCTCGAAAGGGCTTCAACCTGTCTCCTTCTCCGTTGGAAAAAATCATGTAAAACCAAGAAGCGCAGCATTACACCATTACGGACAACCGAGTCAGAATCGAACAAGGCTTCAAAAACTTTATTTACTACAAACGTGTAATTTGAGAAACTAACACCAAACATGTAACCGACACCTGTTAACTGGAGATGGGCGTTGGACCTGCGATTACTCACTTTGCTTATGAGTCGGTTACACTTTCTACTCGGTTACATTTTTTTGCAAATTGGTGTGTTTTGTCTTGTTCAGACTCAACACAATGTCATGAACACACTATTACGCAGAGACGGAAACTTATGAGACGCGAACAACGGCCAAATATAATTATAGGAAAACCACTATGGACATGCAAGACCTAGCCGGCAGAAGTAATGATGCACTGGCTACTGATTGACTTAGTTTTCTAGGAAATGTTCATATATTGATTGTTACATTCCCCTAAGGGTGAGCATGTGTGATATACAAAACGCAGCTATGAGTATGATGGTTAAAGCAGTTCAGCTCGCCATTCTCCAAATATGGAGTGCCACGCGGTGTTTGTATAGTGAACCTCAAACTTGGGTAATTAAACTTTATACATAAGACTAATGAACGAAACATAATAATAATATAACAATGAAGAACAATGAAAGGAAGTTAGATTTGAGAGACTAACATTGCATATATCATTCAATGGAGATTTGCGAATGCTAAAATAGAAGTGACGATGAATAATAAAACCGTTGTGGGAAGGGAATGATGAGGCTGCTCTTTTAAACTGACAATGGAATGCAGCGTAGGCTGCGCTTACAATAATATAGCGACATCAGATCAACTTGGATAACAGAAACTGACAACAATATAATGAAAAGATCGTGGATTGAATATATCATGTGAATCCGCGATAGTCCCGGCTTGCCTTGGAAGTGCCGCATCCGTGAGGTGAACAACAACATCGGCTATGATCGTAGTTTTGTAGATTGTTCTTTCATCAGCGGCATTCGTGTAACATACATTTGCAAAGTGAAACGTGAACGTGAAATGCGTGTTATTGTGTGGCTTGCTCCTGGATCTCCATACATCTTCTCAAAAATTGAATTTTGAGATGATGAGGTCCCTCGAGGCGAGAATTAACATCGTGTGACTGTTGTCTTCGTGTGTGAAAATAGAGTTCGCTGGCGTCGCGGTGTGAGCAGGAAGGTCGTGATTCCGGCCCACGAAGTGAGAAGTACGCCCGCTGGCGTCGAGGTGTGAGCAGGAAGGTCGTGATTCCGGCCCACGAAGTAAGAAGGACGCCCGCTGGCGTTGAGGTGTGAGCACAGGAAGGTGGTGGTTCCGGCCCACGAAGTGAGAAGTACGCTCGCTGGCGTCGCGGTGTGAGCAGGAAGGTCGTGATTCCGGCCCACGAAGTGAGAAGTTCGCCCGCTGGCGTCGAGGTGTGAGCAGGAAGGTCGTGATTCCGGCCCACGAAGTGAGAAGTTCGCCCGCTGGCGTCGAGGTGTGAGCAGGAAGGTCGTGATTCCGGCCCACGAAGTGAGAAGGACGCCCGCTGGCGTCGAGGTGTGTGCAGGAAGGTGGTGGTTCCGGCCCACGAAGTGAGAAGTACGCTCGCTGGCGTCGAGGTGTGTACAGGAAGGTGATTCCGGCCTCTGAAGTGAGAAGTACGCTCGCTGGCGTCGAGGTGTGAGCACAGGAAGGTGGTGGTTCCGGCCCACGAAGTGAGAAGTACGCCCGCTGGCGTCGAGGTGTGAGCACGAATCTGGTGGTTCCGGCCCACGAAGTGAGAAACACGCCCGCTGGCGTCGAGGTGTGAGCACAGGAAGTGGAGATTCCGGCCCACGAAGTGAGAAGTGACGCAGACTTCTTGTGTATCTGCTCACGGTTTGGAGGGTGCGCTAGCAACTTCGGCAGGTGGTGTACAATTCTTGTGATTGGCCACGCTGTAGACAGCTTGCTTTCGTGCGACGAGGTGTGACCCAGACTTCTTGTGGTCTGCTCACGGTTTGGAGGGTGCGCTAGCAACTTCGGCAGGTGGTGTACAATTCTTGTGATTGGCCACGCTGTAGACAGCTTGCTTTCGTGCGACGAGGTGTGACCCAGACTTCTTGTGGTCTGCTCACGGTTTCGAGGGTGCGCTAGCAACTTCGGCAGGTGGTGTACAATTCTTGTGATTGGCCACGCTGTAGACAGCTTGCTTTCGTGCGACGAGGTGTGACCCAGACTTCTTGTGGTCTGCTCACGGTTTGGAGGGTGCGCTAGCAACTTCGGCAGGTGGTGTACAATTCTTGTGATTGGCCACGCTGTAGACAGCTTGCTTTCGTGCGACGAGGTGTGACCCAGACTTCTTGTGGTCTGCTCACGGTTTGGAGGGTGCGCTAGCAACTTCGGCAGGTTGTGTACAATTCTTGTGATTGGCCACGCTGTAGACAGCTTGCTTTCGTGCGACGAGGTGTGACCCAGACTTCTTGTAGTCTGCTCACGGTTCGGAATTGCGTTTGCTCTCCCGGCTTTTTTGGTTGAACGTTAGTTCTCTTGATCGAATCATCAGTCTGCCAGCTATACATCAACTTCGCGATTCGATAGGCTTCTGAACTGGTTTCGCAGTTAGCACAGCCTAGTATTGTGGAATGAACGTGTGATGTAGTCGTGTGTGCAGAGGGAAAGTTACGACCAAGCAAGTTTGAGGCGTGGAGGTGGTGCTGGTGCGAACGTGTGCGGAAAAGTGTGTTTTCTTGACTCCTGTTCGATGTTGGCCGATGCACCATAAAGCAGTTCAGCTCGCCATTCTCCAAATATGGAGTGCCACGCGGTGTTTGTATAGTGAACCTCAAACTTGGGTAATTAAACTTCATATATAAGACTAATGAACAAAACATAACAATAATATAACAATGAAGAACAATGAAAGGAAGTTAGATTTGAGAGACTAACATTGCATATATCATTCAATGGAGAATTGCGAATGCTAAAATAGAAGTGACGATGAATAATAAAACCGTTGTGGGAAGGGAATGATGAGGCTGCTCTTTTAAACTGACAATGGAATGCAGCGTAGGCTGCGCTTACAATAATATAGCGACATCAGATCAACTTGGATAACAGAAACTGACAACAATATAATGAAAAGATCGTGGATTGAATATATCATGTGAATCCGCGATAATGGTGAAGCACAACTACTTCGAACCAAGCTATGAAAAGTATAATAAATTTTTATTGTGTATAAAAGCTGAGAGCTTCAACATGCTGGAGACCTATAGAGGAACTAGGGAAGGACTCCAACTTGCAAATATCAACGTCACATTTGGGGCTTAGACAGGAAAACGTACTTAGTGGCTACGTGCGGGGTGAGTTTCGTGTGTTCTAGAGGGTTAATGGATGTAGATGCTGGCGGGAGCTATTAACTTGGTTTTACATCATGAGAGTATTTTTCAAGTAGTTCATTTAGTGTGTTCATACGATTATGAAGATTTCATGTTACTGGATGATTTTCCAGTTTGCTTGCCTAACGCATTCATGTTCTGTTCTTAAAGGCAGAGATCCACGCCAGCATCGAAATTGAGATAAGGTCCCTTTCCAATTTGACTTGGGTAGTTACTACCAGATAATGAGTGTAAAAAGGGAACATTAAAATTTACTTGATGAAATTTATTTTTGAACTTCATCGGGTTTCATCGGAAATCAGGCGGTACCTCTGCGTATATGCGCACCTACCGTAACGCAATTTGAGGTTGCGAACTTGCGGGATGTCCTAACCATTGTATTTGTGTTTATTTCAAGTTTATGATCATGTTTGAAATTTTGAACAAAAACAGAGAAAATAATTACAAAAAAAGAAATAATTTGAGTAGTATTTATTGAACACAGTTGAATATACAACCGCGGCCTAACAGGTAACACGTCCGCGGGACTGCGCGGTACTACCGCGGACCTGCAGATTGAGAAATTCGAACATTCGCTAATAAACTTACTGTGAAACTTGGGATATTCTTTTTCTTCCTACTATATATATTCGAAACTAATAATAATGAGTCATTTATAGGCGATTCACTATATATTCAATTTGCATGCTGGCGTGGATATCTGCCTTTAAGAGAGTACGGTTTGGTATGAATTGGTTTGCCCGAGTGATGTTACATCATCACCATAATAAGATATTTGATTTTATCAAATGCAAACAAACGAATTTCGGTGGTTCAGTCTCCGAGAGACTAATGCATAGTTTTCCTTGGGACTAAAATTTGACATCAGTACTTTATAAACGTCTACAGTGCACAGTTGAATATTCTGAAAAATGATGTTCACAAATGAGAGTTTCAACAGCAAGCGTATGATTACAAGTGTTGGCGGAACAGCAAAAACGTGAACATTTAAAAAAAACGCTCACTGTCAGGAACACTAACTGGAACTTTCAATTTCATAATGAATAGTGGTGAACTCCTGTGGAATCCTTCCAAAGGTCAGCTTCATTCGCGTGCGATTCATTTAACATTCTCGGGATGGTTTTTTGCTCGCTGGCTTTGAATAAATTCACCCACGCATCGAACTCCAAAACGGGTGAATTCTTAAAAATCTCTTAAAAATCCGGAAATAATAAAGTGCGTATGCAGTTCATTATCCAGTGATGTGATACAAATGTATTGTTGAAGAAATACAAGCCAGAAACCTTTCAACGGCAAAGTACAATATTTATGACGTTGTTTCACGTTTGTCGTGACCTTTTCGCTTTTCTCTAGTATGATTCGAGTATATTATGACGCTGATACTGAAGCCGGTGGAACTCAAACTGGAGGATACTGGCTTCTCATGACAAGACAATAGAGCACATGAGGTCAGCTACAATATCGTAGTAAAAGTTGACTGAACTAATAAAGAATTTAGCTAGTAATACGAGGAACGTGTATGATTCGTCGTTCCTCCGGTCGTTCGGCATGAATCTGAATCATAGATCACAGCATCATCATCTTAAATATTACTATTCAATCCTGACCCTCTTTGAAATTGAACGTTGCGGTGAATCTGTGATTTCTCCCAACTTCCTTATTGACGCGAATGTTTCTCTTCCGATTATGAAAAAGACAGCATCGCTCGGAGGAAGCACCAACGGAAGTATTCTCAGCGCGGGGAAGTTATGGAATATCAGGGCGAGGGTTCGAACATAGAAAGACGCAACATTTTGGGTACCCTCCTCGAATATTCAGAACGTCTGACCAGTATTGGGTTACGACTAAAGATTACCAAAAAATGTTTGACATAAATAAGATTTTTTAGCGACATACCACAGTAGTATGTGGTATGTCGCTCAAAACATGATTTATATTCCAAATTGAAGTGTACGTAAGCTTTCGACTAATGGAGAAGCGGAGTTTCACGGAATGATAACGTGAGAGAGTGTGCTTTGTGCTGATACCGTTTCGCATTAATAAGTGGTGCCCTTTTTTCAACCTTCATATTAATATTGTCGGCCGTTCGAAAAACGTGAGCGGCCCTGACATCAGGCATGTTTTCTCTGAGACTACCAACAAAAACGAGAGAAAAAGAAACCTTATAAACAAAAAAAGAAAAGAAAAAAAGATGTGTTTGTGCGCCTATTTGGTTTTATTGCCCCAGCTGAAATAACGGCAGTTAGAGATTATATTTCATGTGGAAGGAACACCTCCCCACCCACAAAGGATTCTCTATAATTAGAATGATCGTTGACCAGTGAAAATGAAAATAAAAATAGCACAATCAGTAAACGTAAACGTCATGGAGAAAAAAGTTTCGTAATTTGATTGCAATTTCCATCAAGACAAAAACTGGCGGTTATGTAAGACATCCTACATTTTTATATGCATACTGTAGAGCACCGCGTGAAGATGTTGAGAACCAAAATTTAGTGCGTTTCGGAATGAGCTCGAGTTTCAAACAGTTACTACTTTCATTGTACTAACTACTCATTTTCATTAGAACGTTTATATGAAAACAAATGAGCGCTAACATCAAGCATCAAGGATACTAGTCATACATTTTGTTTACTGAACGGTGCAAACTATTCAACTATTGTACAAGCACACGAATTGCACTGAAATTCCACCGGAACCCCATAATTTCAACCCACTTTTATTTTGACTTCTAGTCAAATCACCAGAAACCAATACAAACACTGTATCCAGCTATCAGATCGTTAAAACATCTTAGCAATTATTCTGTTTTGTAGAAAAAAGATTATAGCTTCTGCAAACGAGAGCTGTGATCTGTTAGAAAGGAAGAAGAATGCAGCTAAAAAAGGATCATGCATTTGCTAGTGGACGCATGCCATCAGAGTGGCATTTTCCGGTGAAGTAGGTTCCGCGTTGCAGCAAAACTATTGTGGTCCTTTCTCTATAGTCTGATACTCTGGAAGAGGGAGTTCTGAACAGAAATTCGTTCAAATTAAACAGTCCTACAGTCTTTTCAGGCTCAGATAGGCTGTGCGTATGTGCGCAAAATTATCTATTTGAAAAGGGACGATTATCTGGAACAATCCCAACGCTTCGGTCCTTGGAACTGCATTACATTTTCAATTACAGTTTAAAGGACCGAAGCGTCGGGATTTATCCACATACCTGTCCTACTTTAAGCAACACAATTGGCGTTTCACGAACTACTCAGTTAGTTTTCTGATATACCGTTTAATTTTGAAACTGGCAAATGGCAAACCTACACGTGAATACCGAAACACAATATAGAAATATCAGAACCTCAATTAGAATTTGGTTATTGAAATTTCACTAGAATGGCTTACTCGGCCATTTGTGCTTACGTGGAGAATACGGTCACTAGACTTTGATGCTATTAGTGCAACTGTAAAAGGAGGCTGAATGCGCGAGACGTCAGGAAGTCCCGTCTGCTCTCAAGAACGTGAAACATTTGAACGCGCCTAATTATTTTGCCGATAAGCGTTTTTGACCGAATTGGCTGCTCTCGTTCCTTGAATTGGGCACATGTTAGAAGAAAAAGTTGTGAAATTCGAACGACTTGGGAATGGCAAACCGTTCAGCGACACAGGTATTGTTAATGTGATGTTCTTTCTAGCTGGTGTTTATGAAGAATTGAAACAATGATTTAGTAAATTCTAACTAATAGTGATTTCCTTAGTAAAAACTCACGTGAGTCCTCAAGAAATAAACAACTGTTCGAATCATCTAGAAACATTTTTATTTTCCGAATCGGGCAAAGTGAGAGAAACTACAAATATTGGAATCGACAATGAAAGTAGAATGGGATTTAAGTAAAATTTTGCTGGTCTATCCAGAGAGATGCTACAGAATTGACAGAGGCTGTTATTTACCTGCGAATGGTTTCTTAAGGAAACCGTTCCTCTCTAATTTGAGTTTCACGAAAAATTTAAAAAGCTCAAAATAGTTTTTCAATGTCTTTCCATTGACCATAAAAAAAACTTTCTGATTGAAAATTTGTGAAAGTTGCATAACGTCAAGCAATAAAGAATGGGGCATGAACATTTTCACTGTGACGCAATTCGACTTGGTTCTTTTACATCCAGATTTATTTTGATTTTTTAGTTTCCAATTGTGTAGTCGCATGTGATAGATTGATTTAAAATCATTTTTGTACATCTATAGGCTATTTTGAGCATACCCCGTACGCAACTCCCCTATCGGCGTCATTACGTAAGCCGCTTTTCTGAGAAAACGAAGCTAGTAAGGAATATAAAAGTATATATTTTTGATAATGGTTTTTAATTTGCCATAGGGTCAGATTGTTAACTCAAAGGTCAAAATTGAAGCGAGACGGATTCTTTAACAATGTGAAATTTATGTTATGTCTAACTTTCTCATTAGTTTAACACTTTAAACTTTACAGTACCTCGGTAAATAACGATTTGACAAGCATTGTGAAGACAAAAAACATAATTGAAAGCTATCAGTTGTTCGGCTTTAATACGAGGGTTTCAATGAATTCGATGAAATGTGTTATGTGTAACAGAAATTAATCACACCCCAGTTGTTAATTGAACAACAGAGGAACAAATGTGGCAATGACATCTAAATGACAGCAACACTACGGTTACAGTTGAAAATCGATAGAAAACCCTTAGGTTTTCGAGTTTAGAATAATCAGTAACCGTATTCCCTGAGCTCAAAAGTTTTATATTTGAGCAAATTTCCAGTACTGAAGTTCAGGCTAGCCTTCAGGATTACTTTTTTGATCCTGTCATTCTAGTCAAAGAAGGCAGAAAATTTCTAATATATAAGCTAAACTTCCCGAAGCCTACTGAGAATGATGTTATTGAAAACGCTCAAATAGCTTACCCAATTACAGAAACTTTTTTCCACTCCGAAAAAAACACTATCTGGTTCGATTCAAATTCAGATATTATAATATTTTCAGATAATCTATTGCAGTGTTTCTTATTTTATTTCACACGTATTGACAGTTTTTCGTTTTATTAGAAACTTTACACAGAAACATCAGGGACGAAGGAGCGCATTATGACATAAACGTTTGTTTTGGTAACCTAATCAGCTTTTTTTTGTACGCATTAAAATACGGAATATGTTTGTATAGAAACAATGGAGCAATGTGCAGATGTACATTCATTGACACAGGGTATGGAGATTTATCTTTGATGAAGAGTTATGGATGGGTTTCTCGGGCGCACAGCTCATACCTCAAAAGGGCAGATTTCCCTGAGGTCTAATAACCCGAACTTCTTTGTACGACAAATATTGGTGCTGTCACTTCTGCGTAGGCTACTGCAGTGTATGTACAATCTTTTGGATTTTTTTGAGAATAAAAACAGTTTTTGAGCACAATTCTGTTTTGATTGTGTGTCAGAGGAATCAGGAAAAAGCGGTGGGTTTGCTTAGGCCCTTCATTGGTTAAAGACACCGTTCACTTATTTCCAAATGGAATTCTGCTAAACTTTTATGTGTTCAAGACATGATGAAAAACAGAGCAAATGTATGTGACTCAATGAACACTCAGTGTTTCATGATCCCGGAAAGCTAGAACATTTCCTTTAGATGCCCCGATTTCCTGAACACGTCTAGCTCACGATTCCCGAGATGGTAGTTTTGATCTGAACTATTAGAAACAGCAGTATTCATTAGAGTTGGAAAATAATTTCATTTGCAAAAAAAAACTTTCAAGAGTAACTAATCTAATAATCCAATTTTCGTGAGATTTTTCAGATACGGCGAATCTTTAATTAGACGAAACTGAAAAGTGACACGACTCGGATTTGGATTGTTTTTCAACGGATCTGCATCCCTCTCTCATCCCATTAAGTAAAGGAAATTAACAGATTACGCGCAGAGCTGAAAGCATTCGCAGATGAAAAAAAGTGCTCGAAAATACACTTATTGATTTTGTTCATCACTCTGTTCTTTATCGCTGACAGATTTCTGGGAGAGCGAGTTCCAATAAAAATTAATACTGGTGTCGAAACTTACAAACGGTTAAGAAACATAACAAAATTGCGTTACTTCACTACTAATTATATAGTGTACTTTTTTATAGCTATTAACAGAAATAGCAAATAGACCGATGTATTCAGCTGTTAGCTCACGGGGGTTACTCATACTATGGCAACTGCAATGCCTAGTATGTTATTGTCTTGTACTCATGAAAGATTACTATAGCGATTAAAGAACCGGAATACATAGTCTTACATATTTTATCTCCCATATCTGGGTATCGTGTGAAGGTGTCAAATGGCATCAAAAGAGCGCTTGAAGGTTGAATAGATGAATTTTCTAGGCAGCGGCACGACCACGAGGTTGCCAGTTGAAATGGAGTGAATTACATTAAACAGAATTACAAACTACTATCAACTTAACGAAAAAGAGGAAGAAAAAAAACAGTTAATGCACTTTGAAAAATCAGAGAAAGCAAGTAATTATAAGTAAAAATACCGGAACAAGAAACTTGATTCTCTCTTTTAGTTGTCCAAACTAGCCAAGATCGAGTTTGCTACGTGACAGTCGTTCGTGATTTCGTGATTTCCTTATCCTTCGAGCGTTTTCGAGCATCATAGTCACCTTTTTCTGGGTCAACCCAATTTATTAAGCACACTTTTTTCACTGTAGAAACACGCAAATACGCGCAATCTAGCGAAGGGACTATGAAGAATACGGGGACGGGTTTATGAAAGAAGCTCGGAGGTGTGGTTCATCACGTTCCATCGCGGATTTGTACGGTAATTCAAACATGAATTGCTCACGTTAAAGGTGGTCTGACAGGAAACGAATCTCATGCCTTGCACGTCCACGGTTAATTCTGTCGCTGCAATGTATTGATATGTTTGAGATCATTCAAGCACAAGTCACTAGCGGGTATTGAAAAACGTCGTTTTTAGGGCGCATTCGCGTTGAAGCAAATGAATTAACCGTGGAGCGTAAGGCACGAGATTTGGGTACTGTCAGACCATCTTTAAACAACCTGTTCTATCCCACCAATGTTTTATTTTCTTCATGCTCATCTCAAACCAATTCGAACGCATGAGAAAGGAATACGTCATTCCGCAACCTACGCTACTTCGAAGCAAACACGTTTCTCGAGTAAGCGATTGTTATCCATCTCGTATGGTTCGAATACTTGTGAACATCAACAGTATAAAAACTGAGATTTGAGTGAGTTGTTGACCAACAGTAGTTGTTCGGAAATGTTGTGTGTTTCTCTGTTTTTTTTTCAATATGTCGAAACCGTTATCCGCAGATTGTAGACTGTATACTGCAAGTGGAGTTCGTTTAGAAGTGATGAGGACGCTGACTCGCAGTGTTTTAATGATTTCCCATGCACTGAAAATTGATTTGTAGAAAACGGTGATATACTGTTGTTCACTAGGGTTGTTGAAGTTCGACTCAAAAAACCTAAAATTTCCAAAAAAAAAGTCGAGTCGAGTCAAACTCGAAGGTCGAAAACTCGGTTTAATCCAAACTCGAAAACTAAAACTCGAAATTTTCCAAAACTCGAAAACTACAAATTCGAGAACTGGACTTTTCGCCAAATTCGGAAAAAAAACTTGAAAACTCGAGAACGTGAAAACTCGAAATCTTGCACATGATTAACAACCCTACTGTTAACTCGCTGACGTGTAACAATAAAGATAGTTCCTACCATTCTTAAAGGGACCGTTCCTCTTCAATTTGGAGGTTTGAGCTGAATAGTCGATATTGTTCACAATAAAAAATCACAATCATTCATCTAGGTCTCAACGTCCTATTTTGCTCCGTCAAAAATACGGCGCGACCACGCGCACGTACATACACCGCCGAGTTCACCTACGTACCAAATTTTCGAAATGTCAATAAAAATACAAAACCATATTAAAAACATTGCCAAAATTTCCACAATAAAAGCTGTGACAGGGGATTTGTACAGACCATGAAAACAACAATGCAGAGAGAGATCAAGGATTGCTGCATTACAGTAACCCAAATTCTGTTGGCTTCTAATTTTCTCCGGAATAGTGTGGTTTTCTGCATTTTCTGTATGTAACGTGCGAAACTTTCGACTCAAAACTGGAGAAATGACTTTTTTTTCATTTTTCAAACACTACTTACGTTGCACATTATAGAGGTACGGTCCCTTTAAGTGGGCAATGTGCCAATAAATAGTCCTTGCTGGTCAGAACGATGAGCGCAATTTTTGGCAATTGGCCAGCTACAGAAGCGAGCCAGCATGATGGCAAATGAGGCCGCAAACAGTCTGAGATAGCCTGCGTCTCTCTGACCTGCACACTCTCTCATCGAGGCCGCTACAAAAGTGGCTGGCCAATTGGCTGGGAATTGTGTGAGCGCTCAGACAATTTTCAACCAATTGGCCAGCCACTTTCGTGGAGGAACTGACGAGAGAGTGTGCAGATCAGAGCGACACAGACTTGTCTTGACCTGCATGCTTTATCGATTAATAGCTGTCCAATCGCAGAAAAGTGCCGCTAATCGTTTTGAGTGTTAACAAACATGTGTGAATTTATCCAACCAATATACTATCCTGTGAGCGGTTCTATACGGTAGGGCAGGCGTGAACATTAACCTGAAGTTTCAGTGAAAACAAGTCCTTCGTACTTGGGACGCTGTCAAAGTCAACTTGAGATTGGTTAGGAGTATATATATATATATCGTAGTTTCGTCAGCGCCCACTGGGATCGTGATTAATTCGTTTGTTACGGTGTCATTATGTTTACTCCGTAAAATTAGTTGGAACGTTGTTTGGTTATGTTTCGCGGCGCGACGGCAATTCAACTGCAATTTGTTAACTTATGCCGCTTGCGGGATTTACAAACAATGGACCGAAACGTAATTATTACTGAGAACATAATTATTACTGATTAACCGAAACTTAATTGTTACAATAAGTATATTACCACACAGGTTCAATGAAGAACTGAAAAATAAAGAGATATTTCGTGAATCTCACTTTGTTCATTCCGAATGTTCACTTCTGTTTCAGCAAAGATGATCTTTGTCGTCTTTTCTAAGTGAAACATTTCACTCACCTAGTTAGGCAACGTCACCCTCAATATTTTTTGCGCGCACTTACCCCGACAGAGATTCTATTTTTGCTTCCAGAATTGCCTCTCAAGGGGCCATCCATTTTCCATTGTTTTCGGTTTTCAATGAGACTTGAAACCGCAAAGTGCGTCTTGTTTTGAACATCTTACGCAAGCAATCGTGATTTGTGGGATACAACGCCAACAAAACATTTCATTTTTATGTCTACCATATGATTTTTGATGTTTGTAGCTTCAGCCGAGCAAAAACAAAATGCATGAATGTTGTCGTTTCTCTGACTTGAGCTCGCTGTTGGTTTTCTTGTTGTCACATGCACAAAAATCCTAGTGGAAATTTACCGTCTCTTTGCGCGGTTTTTTACATCCCACTAAAGTCCTACAAAATAGTGTGGAAAAGAAGAGACGCAGGCACGCAGGATATAATCAGGACGCCTGATAACGCGGTTATGAACACCAACACACGACTGAAGGTTTGTCTGACGAGCTCAACTTGAAGGACACAACTATCCGGGAGTAACAAATTTGTAAACCAAAACCGATAAAACCCAAAATGCACAACTTTTGACCGGACAGCAACGGAATCAAACTACCAACACAGCAGGGTCGAGCAACATACACCCTATATACTAGGAGTAAACTAAATAGTCACGTGAAGCTGGCTATCTAATGAGGAAACGTGCACTTTTGTCATTGCACGTTTCTGAGGTCTGCTGTGTTTTCTGTTCAACATGTTTCACGTGAGTGTGCATGTGACTAACAGTAACAGTCACGTGAGGCGTGGTTTGAGAAGAGCGAACCGTAAATAAGTACACTCCATTATATTGCTGAAGATTAGGTTTCTGTAGGGTTGAATGTTTCCCGAAACTTTACTACTGGTTCATCATTCCATTTTCAATTAGGCAAGCTGTAACACAGCAGTAAAACAGTTTTATGGTAGACAGACTTGCGAAAGTATTCATTTGTCGACATCATTCTTCCAACCAAATTGTTCGACCAGAGAGGTTTTTGTTTATGAGTTGTAAGACTTGAGTTCGACAACCGACATGAAAATGGGGTATACGTAGATATATGTGCTTGTTCCCAACCTGATATCATTGGACTTCGGATTATAAGGCGTGGAAACTTAAACCTGCTATTTTTCTCTGGTATAGAGTAAACTGGTGAGGAATTATATGGTAGAATCAGAAGTACAAAATAGCTTTAGCAGAAATCGTCGCGTAGTTTTCTTTCATCGAGGTATAGTTCGCACGTTTCCAAACTGGACTTGGGCAGCTTGCCAAGGATATGATATATCAATGCACTTTTTGAACATGTTGAAATACTTCAAAACAATGGAAAACTCATGTTAAGGGTTCTTCCCCTCGTTATAATTCGTATTCATGGAAACGTTCTGTAAAATACATTTTTTTCTGAATAACAGTCTTTCAAAGTTTTTGGCAACGAGTCCAGTTGGGAAATGTGAGCACTATAGATCCTTTCTATTGTGCGACACGTTTTTTTTTCATCTGGTAATCTCTCTGTCCAAAACTAACGAGAAAATGAAGTACCGAATAGCACTATTTCGAGTTGTATATTTCCCCAATCTCTGACTACACAACAGTTATTCGGTTCAAATGCGGAGGCGGGGCGAGAAGGAGAGCATCCAAAAAGCAGCGTAAAACATTTATGTTCTAAGAGTGGGCCGTTTTTTTTTTTAATTTTTTTTGCTTAAAAACATTTTAATGTGCAGTATTTACTATAATAACTTGTTTTTGTAGTGGTTTTTACTGACGAACTGGGTCAGTTTCCGGGTGTTGATCGCATACTTCTTGATATCACATAAATTCATTTACGGAACTGGCAAATGAATAAGGGAAAAACTATACGTCTTGGCTAGATTAGTTAGTTGAACAACATCAAATAACATTTCCAAATTGTCGAGCCAAGGGATCTCGTTAACATAATACTCTGTAGATGTTATCTTGGCAAATGAAAAGGCGCGTGAAGTAATTGAAAATTGGCAGTTCGGTTTTCTAAGTAATTCGGGGAAATTCATTTCTATCATCGGACAGCAGACTTATCGACGTTCCTTTCTCTGAACGTATGTGAAGTTTTTTTCGGAACAACTTGATTTCTCAGCACCATTCCTACGACGATTCTTCATTTCTTTCTTACGACGACTCATTACATACTAGATTTTTTAAGTGATCACTTTTTAACACAAACTTAAAATTTGAGGTAATGTTAGACATTTAAGCTTTTCCAAACTGAGTTTTTGTAATTTTCACGCACTGAAGTTCCGTATATCTACCCTATGACTCCTATTAGAACTGAAAACTCCACTTTTCGGAACTAGCACTATACTGTTAGTCAAATGCACAGTCACGTGAAACATGTTAAACATAGCAGAACTCAGAAACGTGCAATAACAAAGTACACAATGACTCATTAGAATGCTTACTTCATGTGACTATTCAATTGACTTCTAGTATATTTGCCCTCGAAGTATTCTATTCTCAGTACACTCTCAGCTATCGTCATGAGATTGAGACCCTAAAAGTGTATATTGAGCTTTTGATGAGAAAGTGCTTCGGAGGACTTAGACTAAGCACAGTTGGACCTTCATTGTTTCTTTCTCAATTCTCCATGAGTTGAGACTAAATCACAATACGGAACTAGCCACTTCTACTAGAACACATCTATCTACTTGCAATTTACTCATATAAGCATGACGCCTGAGTGTTCACAAAGTTTTGTAACCGAACTTGAATTCTGGTGTAACCTTCACAAGTGTGGAAAGTGATATTATGATTCACTTTTTCATGTTATATTAAACCTCATACTACGTACTTGCTAGTTAGTTACTGCCCACTCCTGTTCAGTTTTGATTGGGAATATTTCGAAAACAGGAAACAATTATCTGAAACCACCGCACATTTATTATGTTCTTTTTATTTCTATCCGCGTTTTTCCGAAGGAATTTATTTACTAAAACCATACCAGATAGATAAAAAATGAACTACATTTTTATTGGAAATACAAGGAAACATTCAAGTGTACAAGCAGTATTGTATTTTGCGTACTTAAGACGAATTTTCCCTCAAGTTCGGTCAAATCATCAAACTTTCAGATCTTTGACAACAAATAACGTCTTTTCCTGTCTCCGTGTTTCAACTTTTCTCCAATTTTTCGTAGTAGGATAGACTCCGTTCGAGTTCCTAATAGATTCTCCTATGTCATTTATCAAAAGAATCTTTATTAAGGGTCTCTTGAGGGCTGTCAATAAATGTGCGAGTTCGGCCTAAAAGAGACAAACATTCACAAAGAAGTCCTCCAACTCCACTCGACCCCATGAATTCATTTCGTTTCAGCTTCACTCTATCTGATTACTCTAGCAACATTTCAGAGCTACGCGTGCTGAAATATTCTTGAACCTTGATCTCACTCTGCGTCATTCGCTTCACGTGTTTTGCGTTAGAAATGTAGTATCTTTGAAAAAAGACTGGGGATAGTCCTCAATACCTAAAATGCCCTCATTTTCAGTGCTAGGTACTCAATATATTAACATAACTTGTAGGTAACCTGTATTCAGCTCACGGAGTAGGTTGTGGCTATATAGTCTCAGTTTAACCCACGAAGTTCAGACCAATCTATCGCCAAACTTGGTAGATACTTGGTCCTAGAGTATTTCTATGTAACCTCTTCTCAGGTGGAATGTTATCTTGGTGACTTGAAATTGACTGTGAATGTTCAGGCTTTATAGATTATGTCTATAAGACTATGAGGTACGAACGGCAGTTTTAAAAACTCTTCCATTTTGGAACTATACTTACGATAAATGCTTTGTGTAACACTTATATGACCGTGGGAGAATAGATCAAACCTTCTAGTGAACTCCTTGTCATTTTCTCACACTCCTACAGTTCACAACTAGAATGACGGGAATGAGTAGTAAATGGAACGACTTCCAGTTCTTGCAGCCTCACACCGAGAATTTATCGTACTTATGTTTACTGATATCGATGGTAGATGCATGAAAATCGTGAAAATCTTTCCAAAATCACCGTGCAATTCGATTTGTGGGAAATAAGTACAAAGGAAACTAAAAGCGTCACGCAAACATGTGGGGGTGGGTCTCAAAATATACTAAATCTATTAGCAACCGGATATTGCCAGTTTTAGATACGGATTGCGGTTATATATGTGTTGGCACCAAATTAACGTGAAAGTGTTCCTAAACCGTTCATTTCTTGGGAAACATGATTCATACTTTATGTCGGCTCGCAGATACATATAAGATGTGATCATGTACTGTGTGCGTTACGTACAATACGCACGATGGATAACCACACTTGGCTCGATGCTCAGACTAAAAAATTATGAAGGTGCTCACATACGGTGTATGCTTCGCAATCCCGCTCTCTTAGTAGTTTTATCACGTTTTGTTCCAGTCAAAATTTGACATATATGGCAAGTAACGAGCTTTAACTACGTCGTAAAGTTGGTAATTTCCTTAATCAATTTGCATAATGTACGTTTCAATGTAGTCATCTTAATTCACGACATTATCGAAATCTTCATTTTGCGGCGAATTCAGAAAAACCTTGTTTCTGACGAGTTTCTGCGGATTTTTCAATTATTTCTCTCCGGGTCGAAAGCAAATGTTCCTCCCGCTCTAAACAGAACATAACATTTCCTAGTAATTAGTTTGATGGTTGATATTGTTACTAATTCATCAGATAAAGTGGTCTGTTTTTGAATGAGATTACTGTTTTTCAGGACTCGTTCATAAATAAATCAAAGACTAGATTATCTACATTTTATAGTTGTTTTGATGCAAAAACGAAAGAGTTGTACACTAGATGTAACACTGTTAGAAATTCTCGACGCGTCTGAAAATTAGGTCCTCAAGTATTTTTTTTTCCAGTATTTTTTTGTTCTATGTGTTTCGTTTTAGCTATGTGTTTCATCGCAGTTTTCCGGTAAAATACGCAGGCAACCGTGCAGGGCACTAACCATTTTTTGGAATAGTTTGTTGAATAACAATATCTCAAGACTTCTGCGCAAAGTTTCGAACTTTCTCATCGTTTTTAAAACTTGTGAGCGCCGGGTTTCGTGTTTCATTTGATTGTCACAAACAGCTGTACCACTAATTGTCGAGTGCACCGCTCAGTTGTTTCCCATCGCTTTCGATGAAAAATACTGATTCAAGTTTTGGTTCGGCAAACTTTCGTTCTGTTTCATGCTAGATTGTATAAAACCATTGATGAAAGAAAGTAGTTTCCTTTATAGTAAAAAGGTGACAACAAAGTTTGACGATCTAATGCGAAAAGTATCCACTTTGTCGATAACATACGGGATTGACTCGAACTCGAAGTTTTGCAGTCATACTGTAAACGTCATAGTAAGAATGAAAAAGACTATAATTAGCGCGTGACTCGTGGTTATACCAACTGACACTCAAACTGGTACACACGTGTGTGACAATCATGAGTTCAGAGAAGCAGCTGATGTTTTCAGCAAACGTTCTTACATTCTTTCTATTGTTGTGCAGAAATATCTCCTTTCATAAGTTACTACATACTTGCATTGTTTACATTTGACATAGAAAATACTTTTTCTTTGAACTTGTAGACTCACGTATAGCCTTTCATATCAACAGTGTAAATCTCTCAAATCAGTTGGGTGTGCTTTTCAAAAATATTTGCAGCTCTCCTAGTATGAAATCAGAATTGGATTTCTGGAGGAGAATCTACACAGACTTTTCATTTCTATATGACACATGCTTGCTTGATCTCTTTCTTTCTAGTATGTCATTTTTTGTCCATTAGGTCTCAATTTCATGTCAAGGGATACTAAAATGTGTTCTGTTCAACGAATTACTTTCGGATTCAGTCGTAGTTTAGAACATTCGGAAAATATTGAATAGTCATGATAACGAACATAAAACACTTGACAGTAGGAGTTAGCTTGATATACTCTGTTGGTTTTATGGTTTGTGTACTTCCCGTCCCGGGCTCCCATCAAATTTGGCGTTCTCAATAAATGAACCTCCTAGTCACGTTTCTTTCTAATTATTTTCAGTGATCAAGGTGTTGACACATCCCATCCCGAATAACATACCAAGTTTCTTTTTCGGAACATCACCTAGCAACCCAAACACATTTTTTTCAGTAAATTCAACAGATTCATTGGTTTCTGTCCTACACGGTAATTCCATAATTGTTTTAAAATTGAGCGATTGCTATCTTTCTATGTTTTGACTAACGATTTCACATTCGCTTTCAGAGATTTCAATTTCACGCAAAGTCAAACCAATTCCGCAATCGATTCAAATTTTCTATTACGAAAAAGGATACATTTTTATCGATACTATCCGTGTTTGCATCATGAATAAAAGTTGAAATGTTAACTGAGGAGTCGCAGTAAAAATGATGTGAACTATAGGCGTGACTCAACTTTTCCACACATTCACGCTTGTTGGATGATCGTGAAATAGTTTAAAGTGGAGGAAGGATGAGTCACTTCAACTTTTCCCGGTCGATTCGGTTGAAAACACATACAGCCCATCTCGTTGGAACTATTGCGCTGTTGTATGAGGAGCTTCCAGTTTTCAAAATGGTCACATGAGTATAATGACAGGTTCCTGACTGATGCTAACAAGTAGTAATGATATGTGTTCAACAGCAACGGAACTACTTAGTCGTGCAGATAATGGATACCTTGGTCATTTTGTTTGCTTACCGGGTTCATAATCAATTTTCATCTTCATCTACCTTCTGCTCATTTTCATCACGGAATAAGTCGGTTCCCAGCTCTGCAGACAAATATTTCTACAAATAACTTCTGATAGTCTTGCTTTCGATTTACCATTGCAACCTTGCACCAGTATTCCCACAAACCTAGCTATAAATGGCTATTTTGAACCAATTCCTGTTAGTATATTTGTTTGATTTGTTTTCCAACGTATTGTTTGTATTCGTTTTCATTGTTCCATTTCCGAATGTCATTTTCAACTGTTTTCAGAATGACTGCGCTTCTATTGTGTCTTGTGTTCTGTTTGTCAGTTTCAACTTCGGCCAATTTGTTGCGTCGCTCCTCGGAGTACAGTACCCCTCAACAACTGGAAGCTGAGACGAAAGAAAGTGGGTTCTCCAAATTTGACTTTCTCTTAAAACTCAAATGTTTTGAAGTTGTTCCGTTTCGTAATACATCTGTGCTTTTTTCATTTGTGGAAATTGGAATGGTTTCTGAGAAACTTTGTTCTGTAATAAATCCGTGCATTATCTTTGGAACTGTGCTGGAATCCAATCAATATTGATTTATTGACATTTCGAATCATTACACATTACTACTGTATTTCATTTTTTCCACTGATTGAATTGTTGACGAAGAATATAAACTTGTTTTAGTGGAGAAACGCGCTCGTAATCCGTACTCGTGGCAGGAATGGGGTAAAATGGTTGGCAGCAAAAGAGTCTCGAGAAACCCTTATTCCTGGATGCGATATCCCGAGGAAAAGAGATCGCGAAACCCATACAGTTGGATGGCGGAGCAGGACGAATCGGTAGGTCAAAAACATGGGTTTTTTGCTACTACTCTTTGAAGTCAACAAACTCAGGGAGAGCGTGTGAATTTCGCACTGTTCACTCACCGTTTCAGGTTTTTTTTTGAATGAACAAACAGAAACATAGGGTTGTTTTGTTTTTCTGGAAGTTTCTAAGAAAGTTGGAAAAACATCAAATTCTCAAGGCAGTCGAACTGAACTACATGGTAAAACTTTAACTTTTAAACATGTATTCAATTTTTGAGAATAAAATTTCAATTTCTTCTAAGTTCATTTCATTTTAGATCTCGAAGCGCGTGCCTCGCTTCGTAGTGGACGACATTCAGTACCAGCCGCGCAACCCGTACTCCTGGCAATATACCATGTTCGACAAGAGAACTCGCAACCCCTACAGCTGGCAGAACTATTAACTTCTTCAACTAGTTTAATAACTAGTTGAAATACTACGTTCATGTGCTGTTGTAGTGTTCCAAACATCGATGTACTACTACTATACATCGATGTTGTAATATTCCAACTGATCTCATAGCATTGACACTGTCTGATCTCATATTGTGGTAACGTATAAAGAGTTATTGTTGTTTTTGGCTGCATGGCGCACATATACTATTTTCGGTCATTTTCGGTCAACCAGTGGTTGCAAACATGGATGATGGTGTCTTGACGAGTCCAGTACGAAACCTTGCTCATTCAAAGAAAAATATCACTGTACCGCTGAAAACAAGAGGACCATGCTACATGTGGTACGAGTAACACTGTTCGAAGAACCAATTAATGAGTAGAAACATAGCAATTTGTAGTGTAACTAGTGATCATTTCGTGGAGCAATGTTGCCAGTGTGCAGAAGGTAAATTTGTTGATTATTCTATGTGTAGCGGGTTTGTCATCTCATTCTGAAAAAGATGTCCTCCTACTCCCCTCCAATATTTCGATATTTCTATTGCATGATCTGTGGGTGGTGAATCGTGAGACGATTGTAGTTGGCTTTAACGGGTGTTGACACTTTAAGTACCAAGGAAAAGGAAAATTCTAGTTTTTTGCACGTTGTATGTGGATTATTCCAAGAATTCAGTGTATGTGAAATTATCACGTCCACAAAGAACATTGTTCAGATACAGCTCAGCTCATAGGGTTACCGTCTGAATACTTCGCTGACACTTTGAAACCGTGTCCCTTGTTCGAAAATCATCTGTCGCGCATGAATTGAGTGAATATAGGACCGCGAAAAACAAAAAAAAACACCGCGTGGTGTAACTCATGGGAGCCGATTGATGCAGTGTCATATTGAATTTGTGAATAGCAGGTCACCTAAGTGGAGTCGTACCACTGAAGTATTTCGGGTTAATCTGAATACTCTGTCAGTGAACCACTAAATTTCTCGAAATAGTATACTTACTTATAAAAACAACAAATTAAAACTCAGCAGTGGAAAGTGGAACTATCCTTCATCTTCAAATTACTGATAATGATTTTTGTGTCAATTTTTGGTCCCATTCATTCAGGCTATCTTGACCTAGCCCTGGCTTTTTTTCATTTTTGTAACATCACTAATCGTTGGACAACTTGTGCACTATTATTATCCCATGTCGCTTTCTACTAATGAAAATCCGTTCGAGCTCCTTGTGTATCATAGATTATCCACCATGTCATCTTGATTTTGTGCTTAACAGAAATGCCCATCACTAGACTACATCAGTATAGAAAAAATGAGCAATTTTAGCAAAACTTATGAGATAAGTAGTGGCTTCATAGTAGCCCCTGCGGCACACCCATAGAAATATGGAACTATTGGCAGAACTAGATCAGGCGCGGTAGTAACCCCTCAAAATCTCGTGAGATATCTCGTAAGCAATCTCTCACGAACTGCAGATTAGAATGAGACGCTAATAACTGTTATGCTACAACATTAGACGTTCACACGTAGCTCATGAGGTGTTCATAAGATTCTCATGAGGGGATTCATATAAAGTTGTCATGAGGTTGGATGGATTGATGTCGGGTCTTCAAATCAAATCAAAATCAAATATGTATTACACAGTGTGTAATAACGGAACGAAAGTTTGAAACGCGAAAGGTTGCCAAAAAATAGAATGGTGAAATGAACATAGAAGAAAAAGATATGATAATATTGTATGCATTCTACACTAAAGCGACTGTTCTGACAAATGTTCTGACTTAGCTACCGTATCAATACCACAACCGCTGGGCTGTATTTCGAGACAGCATAAATTTGTTGATTTGAAAAGGTATGTCTTCACTGGGAACGATTGAAATAACACTACCTTCCCCTAACTTTTTCAGAGCTGATATATGTTTGTAGTTATTCTTAGTTAGTCTTGCTCAAGTTGGCTCACAAATTGCATGTTTTTGCAACGGTAAGGTGGTGATCAGATAGTGGAACTGAACAATAAATATTATTCGTGACATTTATCTACGATGTGGGGTGACAGTCGAACGGCGCGATGTCCTTCATTGTTTGACGTGGCTTATTACAACTTATTCGACAAGTTGGTTCGAGCCGTAACACCGAACTTTTCGAGCGGGTTTTTTAGGATAAGCAGTCGGTTTTTCGGGGTTTTGACTGAAGTTTGCAATCTAAGCTGTAAATGTTAACAACCTACTCAGTGGCCTAATCCACAGCAGCGATGAGCACAACCCATCGTGGGTGGCAGAAAACAAGTCACTCAAGATGAGTGCAAACTGACTCACTCTCTCACCATATGCAAAAAAAGTACCACTCATGAACCGTAGTGAAGAGGAGGAGAGGAAATAAAGTTTGATGAAGTTCATTTGAGTGGATATGAGAGGTTTTCCAGTCACTCATAACATTTCTAAATGCGGCCACAGGTTCTAAATCTCAACCGCTCGGCCATACGACGATGAATGTTTTCCTTTGGCTTCTTTTGTGTAACACTTTACAAAAATTGTAAGCATGAATGGTATTTTCTATAGTAGATGAAAATTTATTTGTTTATTTATCTACATTCGAAGAATGTGGCACTCCGATCATCAAAGAACATCACAGAATGCTGATAAGCAGTTTGGATGGGGAGTGAAAGTATGTTCGATTCAAGTAAATCCCGCATGCCTTTGTAATGTTCAGTCGTGCAGCAGTTTTTCAGCGTCCACACTATAGAACGTTTGCACTGTAGAACTGAGAATCGCTGGTCCATTAAAGGGGGACAGAAAGGAAAGTTAATATGAAAGAGCTGCTCAAGAAAAACTGATATATACTTTTTTATTCAAACTAACAACCCTTATTTGCATACGGTTCTCATGTTTTCGTCAGTTTTGGCGCGCGAAACGTTTAGGTACCCCGGGGTACCTAAACTAGCTCTCCATTCTGCCCTCCTTTGAAGAATCTGTCCCGCTTTAATTTTGACTTTTGAGTTAACAAACTGACCCTATGGCAAATGAAAAACCATGATCAAAAATATATACTTTTGTATCCCTATCTTGCTTCGTTTTCTAAGAAAAGCGGCTTACGTAATGACACCGATAGGGGAGTTGCGTACGGGGTATGCTCAAAATAGCCTATAGAAGTGCGAAAATGATTTCAAAACACTCAATCACATACGAATACACAATTAGGGACTAAAAAATGGAAATAAATCTGGATGTAAATAAACCAAGTCAAGTTGCGTCACAGTGAAAATGTTCATGTCCCCTTTTGTATTGCTTGATGTTATGCAAATTTTACAAATTTTCAATCAGAAAGTTTTTTCGTGGTATATGGGAAGACACTAGGGATCTTTTTTGAGCTTTTTAAATTTTTCGCGAAACTCAAAATAGAGAGGAACGGTTTCTTTAATTGATTGAGGTTATCCTTGCGCCTTGCCTACTAAGTCAGACAGCCGAGCGTGGTTCACTAAGAACAAAGATCCGTTAGCTTATCCGGCTTTTCGCCATCATAGCTAACCCGGACCACCTTGTTTTTTTCAGCCTGTTTGTAGTGAAATTCGTGCTTAGCATACATTAGTCCGAAGCTCAGACTTTTGCAAATGAGCAGAATGGACCGCCAATTTAGCTTCTAAATCTTCCCACGAAAGTGCACAACTATAGTTATTACGTGAACAGAACGGTAGAGAGAGGCAGGCAACATGAAAAGAACTTAGTTTTGGCCTTCTTATCATTTCTACAAAACGAGAATCTTATTGATTTCCTAACTCTCCTAGAGCTCAAAAGTTGTTGTGTGATTTTTAGGATGTCAGAAATGATTGATTATAGATTAGTACATGGGTTTCACAGTGATGAAAAAGTCAGGTCTAAAAAAAGGTAGTGGAAGGTAGTAATTTGCACTTTCATTGCCCAAGCGCGAGTTTAACGAATTAGACACGCTGAAGTTCATAGTTGAAGTTACAGTTGAACTTTTCCGTTTGTAAAAGTCTTTCAAGATCGATGTCTGCTACTCTTTATCGTTATTTCATGACGCAAATGAGATATTTTTTTCAACATTCGGTATAAAGTTTAATTTTATAATAATGTTCACGTGGGACTGAGAATGTTTAATTGTGGTAAACCTGGATACAAGGCACGTATTATCGACCCAAGTTCTGAGTAGCTATCATTCGCCACGTCAAAGTTGTATAAATATATATAATGCACAACAAAGTGCTCATAATGCACAACAAAGTGATCTTTCAACATCAAGTTAAAATTTTATTATCGAACAAATATATGACAAAGACACGTGAAATGATGGTGAGACCCGTTGGAAAATTGAAGCCAGGATTGCCTATGACATCTGTGACCGTATAGTCGCCATTTTCCCCATAAAGACAGCAGAGGGGGTTCAATTGATTGAGCGATGCGGAGCGAGCGGTCGTTGATTATCTGCCAGCAGTTGAGAGTGAGTAGATCAATGATACGCAGACGAACTGGCCGCTCGCCAAACCTCGTCCCATACAAAATCGATGGTACGATGTCCACAACGGTTTGACAAATCCTATACCAATGAGCTACACTCGTGAGCTCGGTTTCAGTTCTCTACAGTCTCCGATGTAACTTCCACGAACTGAAATGTATCTCATTATTGTATGTGTTTATCGATTTTCAAGACTGATCAGTACAAAGTGCTCTAATGGTCATGTACAGATTGAGGAGCTACAGTTTTTATTTTCCCGTTTCAAATTGTGTTTATGCCACTCACAAAGTCAGTATTCGAACGCTATTTCGAAACTTTACTCAAACGACAGAGAGTTATTAGTGTTTCACCTAAAACATTTTCAATGTAGTTTCACTATTGTTGTAAACAGAACAAACTTTTCCAGTTTTATTTGATACTTATTGGGAAGAAGTTACTCACCAGTGCTGTAGTAGCTCGACTTGGTCGCACTTCGGTCCGAAAAGAGTGAGGCGTTCACACTGGTTTTGTCGGTCTCGCAGCACTTGAAGTGGGACAATATCCATAGTACCAAAGACAAATTACGTAGCTGGTTACGGTATCTAAAAAGTTGTAAATAAGCTAATTAGTTCAAGAAAAAGGTGAACTTGAAATAGGAGAATTCACACATTCAACGGCAATGCTTCAAGCTTCATGGGTTCAACATATTGATTATGCCAATACCGATCTTAATAGAACATTGACCAAAACGTAACAAAACGTTAGAAATGAATACCTTGTGGAGTAAGTGACGTAGAATACGAAGGTCGACGAAGAATTCACGACGACAAGTATATTATTGACGTCGTTCAGAAGATATCCGACGTTGCTTCTGAAGATTTCCGGGCTAACTATCTCCAGCACGTTGAGAATGAAGGAAAACGTGTAGCAGAACAGGAACACTAAAATGAATCGTATTTTCAATCAGCTATACTATATTATCCACTGAAAACGGCGAATTTGCCGATGGGTTCAACATATTGATTATGCTTATACTGGAACAGATTTAAATATTTGAACAGGAACATCTCGCCACAATAACGCCGCCACAATAAATATTCCATCATTCTACCTGTAGGATTCAACTCAAAATCAAACCAGCTATACTAAAGTTTACGAAAAAAATGAAAATTAAGAAACTGCTTGCAAAATGACCCCCTCTCAAGTGAATATTGATTCAGCTTCATCTGGCGAGATGTCAGGATGTCTCTATGTTCCAAAACGTGACCACACGCTATTTAATTGTTCGAGCCGCGTGATCTAACTCGGTATTACGAATTCCACATATGACGCAGAGACTACTGAGGCGAACAAATCTCATTTTGAATTCATAGCTGTTCGCAAACAATCTAAAGGAAGCGAAACTCGTTCGATTCAACAGACGAATAAAAAATCAAATTGTATTTTCGCTAAACAGTAACTAATTCACATGAAAGACGTATACTAGAAGTAAATTGAATGGTCACGTGAAGTTAGCATTCTAATGAGGCATCATGCACGTTGTCAGTTTTCCGAGTTCTGCTGTGTTTAACATGTTTCATGTGACTATCCAATTAACTAAGAGTATAACCCGAGAAGAGCGTAGACACAATGTTGCTCCCGGATTTCGCTCTGAATCAACGAAAACCAGAATAGTGTAATTATGGAGTACTTACCTACGACCACATAGATCATCATAGTTGCTGTTTTGTGTTCGCGTCTTTCGGAAGCTACTAAAGTACAACGTTGAGCAGATGCATGGCGAATAGTACAGAACACCTGAAACATTTGGGTGAGAAAAGCTGAGAGTACATTGATCACACAGTGATCACACAAGGTAAAACGTCATAAGAAGTGGGAAACTATATCTCGGACTGTTGCGTGGGTTTCATAGAAACTATTCAGCAGGTTTATGACAGAACTTGTATTCATAATCATAATAATGTAGTAGTTTTTCTCAAAATATCAGGAGAAACAAAAAAAAACGTTTACTGCTCACCTGTATGTTCAACATGCAAAGTACCAGCACAGGTACCACGAACTGTGTTAGCAGCGTGGCGACGTTCTGGTACAGCAGCATGAACTTCACATTAGCTCGCAAGACTGGTTGAACCATGTCTTCTACGTTACCTGAAAAAATATGATGATTGACTTGATGTAAATAGTCAAAATAAATACAATTTCGTGAACAGTTCCTAAATACTAGGAACATAGTTGATTAATCATATTGATGGTTCAAAAGAGAGAAAACAAAATGGTAGAACTGCTTACCACTCTCAGCATCCACAAACTGGAACTCCCAGAAGCGTACGAAATTGTATGCGATCGCGAAAAATATGATTCCGACCACTGTCTGTAGCGCTCTCTTTCTGAAAAATCAATTTTGTACGATTATAAAACTGTCATTCCCTAGTTAGTTTGCTGAACTTTTCTTGAAGAAAATGTTTTTCTTCACAAGTGGCCATTTTGTTCCTGCTTGTTTTCATGCTTCAACCGTGCGTAATTACGCATATGGCGGAATAATTAGTGTTATTGCCACGCGAAGTTGACACCCAGAAGTAGGTGTCATGTGAACGTTTTCGATGTTGTTTTGAAAACCTTTGGGCCTTTGGCGGAAGCGTTTTTGATATATGGTTCAGACATTATTCAAGTTACCGACACAAAAACATAAATGAAAATTCAATAGCTAGAAGACGCCTTGTTATAAGAAAGGCCTTGTATATAAGTACTGGGGAAGCAAAATGAAAAATTTCAATTTTAAAGTGTTTTTTTCGCGATTGGCAGAGCTATAAACGCTAATAGCTAGAAATTGTCTGAGGAGCTAGTTGCTGACAAATTGGAAAAAAAAACACTAACTTTGTGCAGTAGATTTGTACCACGAAAGGATGGCAGACGGCCAAATATCGATCGATGGTAATCGATACAAGAAGCCAGACACTCATCGATTGGAAAATGACCGTGATTGGGTAGAGGTACACCATCACCAAGGCCGTCATTCGCTGAGAACCTGCAAAAACAGAAGCATGAACAACATTCATAAATGTTGTACTATTCCGATAAATTAAAACAATCACATTTTTGCCGATTCAGTCAGATTTGGGTCAGACAATCACCAAAAAAAAGTTCCATTTGAATATAAGTAAGGCTGCGGTGAATACAGGAGAGCTTTGTTACATCGAAACATCTAGTTACGACCAAGCATTGAAGAATGAAAGCATGACACCACATGCCTTTTCGTTTTCGCCTGCTTACGTCTTTTGCAACTCATACAACTTTTTGATCATGGTTGGTCGAATGGTGAAAATGATTACCTGGTATGATTGCTTCTAAATGTGAAATACTGAAGGCAGGAATAGCGAGACAGCACACACATAGATCGGAGGCAGCCAGTGCAGAAAGTAGAATGTTTATCGATCTGAAAACATAATCAATATTTTGTTACTGTTTTGTATAATTCAACTCCATTATTTTTTATTGCACTTTTTCTGTTCTCTGATATTATGTAGTTGAAAAATGTGCCTGTTGGATCTGCCCTACCGTAGTTACATCCTCATCGCTGGGATTATTCTACGATTAATACTTTTGAGAGGATATTGAGGATAATACGGCGGTTCTGTCGAACGTGAACTATTCCAAATACTGCATGCTGTTAAAAAAATATGTACACATCATTTAGACGAGATTCCCGCAAACGTTGCCTCGTAGCATAATCTCAAAATTCGAAAGCTCAACCTGATCAAGGACTCAATAAGACAATGGCCACATGTTTGTCAACTTATTCTATGAAAGAATACTTAGGTAAACCTAGATCCGGTGGTATCTACAAAGTTTAGGTCAAAGTTCTTCTCGTCTTCACACTTTGCTACGGTGCCCGAATAAGTGTAAAATATAGATCACAGGAAGAAAAAACTATTATCGTTATCCAATCACCCAGAAATCGCTCACTTTTTCCTGAACGCTGGTTTAGTGTAGATGATGAGCGAGAATACGTTTCCAATGATGCCAGCAATGCACAAAATCATCATAACTACGGTACATAGCCGAGAGAGCGAGAGTATGAGCTCGGGATCATCCATGTTCTGGAAATATACGTATCGGTGTAACCATAATGCAAGTGATTTGATTTAATATCTGAGAAACAGGAAAATTGGCGTGACAAAACAATGTGTATTCCAATTCCGGATCCCTATGCGTCATTAGCTTGTTATTTTGCTTGTTATTTTAAATTCCGGTTCGCTTGTTTGAAAAACAGAGATAATAGAATAGGAAATGCTTTGGGAATACTAGAAATGAAAACAACATTAAAATTCACTCGAGATATTGACAATTAGCGATGGTGGTAGTATTGGAATGTTCATTAGAATGAAGATGTGAAAAATGAAATTGCACAAGTCATAAATGGGAAACTCTCGGAAGAGACAAAAACACTATTGCAATTGTAGTCATTCGATTATTATAAGTTCACATTGTTAAGAACTTAGACAAAGGAAAAATGTATTTAGTTCAGAAGAATAAGTTGTTTGAAAACAGAAGTTGAAACAAAGCTATATAAACAATCCAGTAATTAATACACAGCCAAGCAATCAAAAAGATGAAAAAGTACACAAAATTTAGATCCGAATGAATAACAAATACTATAAATACCCACGGCTACCCTAACAAAGGCAGTAAGTGACCATTTAGAGAGAATTGGGTGCACTACTAGAGAAAGTCCATTCGTTTTAGATAATTGGAACTTACCAAATTGACCAAAATCAACTGCATCTTCGAACATCCAATAAGTACAAATGTTCTCAACAGAAACAGACTTGAAATACAATAATGAACGGAAGAACCGGTAAACTATGAAGTTTTAGTACTACAGTATGTCGAAAATCAGTAACTTTCAGTTTACTGGAACCCGCTTCTACCTAATTTGGCTCTTTGTGAACATATTATCGCGAGAATGACATGTTCATAGAAACGCCAGCTCGGGAACTAATAATTTATTACCAGGTTACTGCTACATGCCATTGGCTGGAAGGGGTGATCAAATTTGAGTTATAGTCCAAGCTGTCGAACTCAGCAGAACTTATGAATTACGCACAAATTAGATAGATCATACAAACAGAGTAGCACTTGAGTTCCGCGTAAGTTTGGACCCGATCAAAATAAGAACACATCAAAACTTTTAAACTTCTAACTCGGACCAGATCAGATTACGAGCAGAGTGGAACTTTTGGGTAACACCTAGCCGCATTCATACTTTTTACGTCGACGTTCAACGCCAGCGTGAAGAAAACATATATTGAATAGGCGTTAACGCCTGTATCAATACGCATCAAAAGCGTTGTTTCACGCTGGTGTTAAACGTCGACGTAAGAAGTAAGTTGGAATAAGATCCAACCAAGAAGACGAATAAAAGTCAAAGCAACCGTGTTTGTCTACCTTGCCCAAAGCGACCGTTATACATATTGAAATGCGGATATGGTTGTGAGTCCTTGCTAAAACTGAGAAACTAATCCATGACTAAGATGAGGGGATTTTAGTCATCGCCAACCCGCAAGATACTTCAATAAGCCAATGATCCGTCATATCCCCCCTCGATCGTGGGCTGTGTCTTGAATAAACTCGGAAGTGGCTCCGCTTCAACAATTTCGAATTTATGAACCTGATGTTAAAGGGACCGTACCTCTATAATGTGCGATGTAGGTAATTTTTGAGAAAAGAAAAAAGTCATTCATTCTGTTTTGAGATGAAAGTTCATACCCTACGTACGGAGAGTTCAAAAAACCACATTATCACGGAGCAAAATAGAAGCCAACAGGATTTGGGTTACTGTAAGGCAGCAATCCTTAATCTATCACTGCTTTGTAGTTTTCATGATATTTACAAATCTTCCTCAACAGATTTCATATTGGTAATTTTAGCCATGTTTTGAATATGGTTTTGTAATTTTATGAACATTTTGAAAATTTTGTACGTAGGTGAACTCGGCGGTGTATGTACGTGCGCGTGGTCGCGCCGTATTTTCGAAAATACGGAGCAAGACAGGAAGTTGATACCTATATGAATGATTTTGGTTTTTTAATGTGAACAATATCGACTAATCAGCTCAAACATCCAAATTAATGAGGAACGGTCCCTTTAATGATGTGATTAAACTGATAAAACTGAATAATTGTTAGAAATTCACAATTTGAACTCGATAAGTCACAAACCTAATTCTACTTGTTTATGTGACTTATACAGTTCTAATTATGTGATATGTATGTAGAAGCGACGTGAATACTACAAAACATAAACAGTATGGTTATCGGTGCCGGGTGTTGTAAAGCGAGATTGAGAGCATATTTCACAACTATTTTTCTTTACGGTACGAGAATGTTTAGCGATCAGGCAGATTTTAGCTTTTCGGCACACAACTCAGTTGTATTCATTCGAGAACCTAATCTTCAGAGGTATCGCAAATGTGTTTTTATGTGGCAGAATGTGCTCCACATCGTTTTGTCAGATAATGGTTGGCTGTATCGGCAAAGTTCGTAGAAGTATTCGTAATGGGTGTTTGTTATTTATATAATTGCACGTTTTCCAGCCCACATTCAAATCTGGAAAACATGTTATTGAGACTGTTACAGTTCCCTTATTTTCACAACAAGCATGTTTCATGTATGGAACTCGTCAAATTGAAAGATTGTTCAGAACTATTTTGCTTGCAGGCTCCAGTTCTATTATGAGAATTGGTATTTCTCCAATTAGACGGGTGTTCAGTTCTCAGTGGATATCTTTCCAAGGGTTTAAAACAAGTTGAATGGGCTGCAGAATAGTTATCCAGAGACTAATTGGAGTTTCGTAGAAACTTGAAGAATCTAATTATAAGATATTCAATTATGACGAGAAGTAGCGAATTAATCGTGACACAATTTTTGAAGGTCGGCATACATAGACATTATTGAACTCGGTGTGAAAGGCGTGGGAATTTTTGAACGCACAGAAACTAGTATTTCGAAGATCAGAACAAGGGTGCTGTAGGTGGTCTGAGGCAAGAATCTGAACTTTTTAGGTATATCTCACTTGTTGAGGTTCTCATTTCTTCTCAACGGCAGATTGATTCCATCTCATCGAACCTTAGGGTAGAAGACCTAATCACAGAGTCTTTTCTTGTGATGCATTAGAAAACTTTAGAAATCCCGATAAGAGTTTTGAGTTTGAAAGACGGACGTGTACTATTCAATCCCAACATCATTTAGTACTACATGAGGTTCGGCTATGTCAACAAAAATAAAACTTCTACATCGATGAAACCAATTATTCTGAATGCTACGCGCTCTGTGACCTACGGGTATTCGCCACAAGATATGCCGCCCCCGGACAGAACGTGAACTCAACCAGAAACAACCAACAACACGCCCAATGAAGCTGAGACTCCGTACGAGAGAGCAAAGGAGAGAAAGACTAAAGAGTGTAGTTTTTGTTCAATCATTATCAATTACAGAACTTTGATTTGTTTTCCATTATTGATTGTTTGATATCCTGATTTGGACGAGAAAAACGTTTGAATGCCATTGACGGGTGAAAAAAGCAAACTACATCATGAAATGCGTTCGTCTCAAGATGACCCGAACACTTGACACGCGAGATTCTGAGGTTTGGTCCATTAATGGGTTCCGTGTGCGAATGAAAACACACATCTTACTACAAAGTTCAATATTATGAACTAATTCACGTTGTGCGATAGAGAGTTAAAAACAATAGTTAACGTAAAAACAACAAGAAATATTTGTTTCGATAAATTGTAAGTTGCTGCTCTGAGTTCACCCCTTATTTGGAACATTTCCCCGTACGTTGTGTGACTATTGACTAGAGTCAGAAGTATGTGAAAGTAAGAAGCAAATTCCCGCCGAGCTGGTTTAAGTGTAACTGAAAGTAAATTGGTTTGTGATTGAATTCCAACTATATCAAGACTCGTCATATCAGATCAGCACAAGTTTTGTACGTACGGATTTTTTGTCAGCAATTTCAGCGACGTATTTAGCTGATTGAATTGAGTTGCGGATAGCTAATTTATCTCTCAGTACGCGGGTAAAATTCTAATCAGCCAGCAAAGAAAGTGGGCATCGGCTAAAAAACTTACGTAGTGGCACCAACCAAAAAACCTAGTTGTTTCAAGTAATATTACAACTATTTTAACGTAATTAAAAATAGTGTGCGAAGAAAAAAGGAAAAAAGCTTGTAATGTAAGATTCCGTTTAATATCTCTTGAATCTTGAAATCTTGAATCTTTGAATCTTGGATCTCGAAATATTGAATTTTGAAATTTTGAGATGTTATTAGAGCATGCGGATGATTCTAGAGAAATAGAAGCTTATCAAGTAGTTTTGTAAAAAAAAATTGTCGTTTTTTTGACGTACTCGGATTTCGTTAACGCTGAAAAACTCATTCTAAATGCATAATTTTATTTTGATTTCAGAGCGGAGAAGGGGCAACCTACGTGTATCAACTTAGATGTTATTTTCAACTTTCCAAACAGCGTGACACTTTTTTCGCTCATTTGTAACGTGTCCCCTGAACCCCTAACGTACTGAATTTTGACTGTATAAAACTTGAGAAAAGGATTTGATCTGTTCAAACTTCGAAAAAATCAATTATCTATTCGATTCAACCTATGTAATTTGAGTCTGAGTTAAAGAGCGGAGGAGGAGTCACATACTTCGAACAATTGGTGTTTTGATACACCTTCTTCCTACTCATTTCCATGAACTATTAATTAACCAGTTTGCCATTGTTTACTCTTTTCGCTTCATTTAATTGGAATGAGTACATTCTCGCATGTGACGACGAAGATTTTACTAGCCACAATCTAACCAAACAATAGTTCATCTGATTAAGAACTTCAATTTATCTTATTCGCTATTTCACATAGAAAGATGATGTGTAGTACAGTATAAATAACGGTTTCGAAAAAAAACTTGAAAGACAACGTTAGAGACACAGTACAGCTCAAACATTATATACGAATTGAACTTTGTAAAAAACAGTTCGACACCAACCGTGCTCAAATGGCAGAAATTATAAACCGATGCCCTACCGTAGTCTTCCATCGGCGCACAATGTGGAGCGTCGCGTCTACCTTTAAGTGTTTATCTTTTGCATCTGTGTGTACCATATTCACTGTTTATTTGTAGCGATACATTGAACATAATCGTTAGTTCAGAGTGATGTTCGAGAGGTACTGTGCCTTTAGTGATGTATACATGCAAGCGCTCTATGAAGATATAAGATTGAAGCTTATACTTGTTAAAACTACATCTGAATGATAAATTGCTCATTTGTTATTGAGATTGTTGAATTTTTAGCCAAGACTTGGGGCAGAATATGATTCACTACAGACAGCAGCGAACATTCATCAGTTCATTAGGAAGGTGGTTGAAGGCTGTTCTGGTAGATAAACAGCTTATTTCGGCTGAGAACGCGATTAGTTGATCTGATTAATATTTTATCCCCAAATCGCGTCTGTCTTCGGCCTCCAAGTAGAGACTAGCATGTTCACTTACAAATATTAAAATTTGATCTACTTCTTGGATTATTTTCTACTCAAATTTAAACCTATTCGGTGAATAAGGTACAGCACATTTGCGGAATAGCAAAAGGTTCCTTCAAGATAGAAATTTCGGTTCATTCATCATAACTTGATAAACGTAAAAAAAAGTGGAAAGAGAGACCGACGTGAAAAAAACGAAGTTACCGATTGGAAAATACATACTTTCTGAACTATATAATTCTCCGAAGAGAATAACGCTCGCGTGCTGGTGCATGCGGTGGCCACATCACCCTAATTACTGCGTTCATACTTCAAGTCCCCAGATCAGGCGGCATATTCTATGCGGACAAAGTATGGGTCTTGTGCATACACTAGTAAGGTTCGATTAATCGACAGAAAGCAGTTCGTTTTTAGATTCACACACGGAAAAATTACTGATTTTGTATTTAAAATAGACCAATTTTCTGAATTTTGACGAAAAAAAGGCTGTTTTTCAACTACGCGGACAACTTTACTGGTGTATGGTTTTGTGCCCCGCGCACCTGGGGCCTGAATCTGTAGTTATAGCTCGCGGGTGAGCGCCTCTGTCTCCCGCTATGCCTATGCGGGATGAAAGTTTGAACACAGGGTCGTGCGAAAAGGTTGATGATAATGGTTATTACGCAAGTTAAAGCGTGAAAAACGAGAAAGAATGATGAGAAAGTGAAAACAGAAGTTAAACAAAGTCAGGCAACTAGCGTTAAAATAGACACATGCTAGCATAGAATGACCGGGATGTTCTTCAATTACGGAAACGTGAGCACACTAGAAGAATTATTATGTTTGATGGGGGGGGGGGGGGGAGAATCATAGGTCTTTTTTAGAAGTCTCGCAGAGGTTAGTCATTCAATAGAGTTTTCTCGAGTCACACAAGTGCTTTCAGCAGAATTAGCCACTATTGAAGAATATACTATTTAGTTCGGCTATTTGAGTGGGCAAACATGACGTTAACAATCGTACAACGTCAGAAGTTCGAGTTAATGAATACTAAATACTTGTACTGTCTACATGAGATTTTGTACGTTTCAACTTCCAAGCTCAAACGTATCCTACAATTGAATCATTCTATCTTTGCTACAAAATATATAAGTATATGCATGACTCAGCGTTTCACTGAAATGAAAAAAAGGTCGGGCAAAGGTTTCTCTGTTTTTCAACATATTTTAGATGTTATGATAATCTACTTGGACTGAGGGCGCTAATTTGAAGCCCTACACCCTAGATGCGTGGATTTTCGAAGACCACGCATCAAAAGTGCCGAAACAATTATAAAGGAAATTTTACAGTGTAAATTGCAAGTAGCTGAACATGATACATACTGCCTGTCCACTGCGCAGTCACGTGAAACATGTTAAACACAGCAGAACTCAGAAAAGTGCAACGACAAAGTGCAAGATGCCTCATTAGAATACTAACTTCATTGTGACTATTCAATTGACTTCAAGTATGGTCACGTGAAAAAATGAGAAAACGTGAGCTGCTCAAGCATTTTAGTAATCAGAGTCAAAGATAAATCAGGTAACCGAATCAGTTCCTATAGTAATGCTGCTAAGCATAGGAAAAGTTGCGTTAGTCGCTGAACTGATCAAGTTCAAATGTGGTGGCTAATTCAATTACACGGAGTGATCTGGCCGATCGAAAAACGTTGAAAGGCAAAGCCATTTGTGAGCCCTTTTCGTCACTTTGACATCGATAATTACCACTCTCTTTTATCAAACAGATTGTCCAAAGCGAACCAAGATTACAGTATATTTTGGACGCAGTACGTGAAGATTCCCCGTCTAAATCCATTCTGCAACGATTTTTTCGACACCGTTTTGCACTAATACTGCAGACACAATTCGAAAAATGTCCAGTGGCCGCACACGGCCAGATAGAGTTCTTATAGTGAGTTTCGGTATCAAATTGGTCTCATGGTAAAAATTCAAACAGATATACCGTGCCAAATATGTTTCTCGCGATTTCAATATTACTACAATGTTGACATGGAATGTTGACGACCTAAACCTATTATTAACTTTTGTGCGCAACACAGCGAATACTTGTAGTTTGTTTGACGCATTCATGAAGAATAATAAATCATGTCCAAAATTCGTTGTCTTATAGGTGACCAACTCTTCAATGTAGTTTGTTCTCGATACACGCAATAGTTTTCGAATTTTGCACGAAAACAGTGATATCGTACTACCCACAGCGGAATAGAGCAACCTACACCGTATCGACTCGCTTTGGAAAGAGAGAACTCTATATGTGCTAAGTCTACCGTTTCTCTAGCACGTGGCTGTCTAGAATAAATAGTCTTTTTTTATATAATGTTTCCCAAAATAAATAAAATGGAGCAGAAGTAGATGAAATTTGCAGCCACTTGGCGAAAACAATTCTTACTTTGGTTCCGCTTCCTCAAGTAATGCAATTGAGCCACGGGCGTATAAACAATGAAACGGATGAGAGCAATGAAAAAAAATATTGTTGACTTAAAGTTCTCAAAAACTAACATTTATCCCAAAAATCTACCAGAGTTATACTATACTGTTAGTTAATATAGTCGTCGCCAACGGAAAGGCGCGAGGGTACTGTATATCTCACTTGCCGCTGTGTACGCACATATGTCTTTGATTCCAAAACATGCCCGTTGTGCCCTCTAATAGCGCAGTGGTTAGCGGCCTGTTACAAATCTTTTGCTCGCAGGTTCGATTCCGGTGAGAGACAGAAACTTATAAATTTGGCACCCACTATAGCACAGTCACGTGAAAACAAGCAGAACTCAGAAACGTGCAATTACAAAGTGCATGATTCCTCATTAGAATGCTGACTTTACGTAACTATTCAATTCACTTCTATCATACAAATACATCTGAATGAGAAAGCACGACCGTGTCGGTTTGCTATTCTTGAAGCAAATGCAGTAGCAGCAATTTTGTTTTGACATTTATGCTCAAGATTTTTTAAGCAGATTTCAAGAGAATCAACACGTTGTCTTCGAAGAATACTTGATTAGCACTGTGTGGGATAATCTAAAATCCGGTACAAACTCCGCTCTTCGAAGAAAAGATACATAATTTTCTTGTTTTCTTCACGGTTTGCAATATGCTAGAAGCAATCAGTGTACATTGAACAAATGTAAAAACCGCATAATGTATATCATATTAACATTATTTGTTTCACATAGTTGCATTCAGCAAGAGCAGTTGGCTACCCATGAAACTTTAAGATATTTGGAGTTGAGTGCCAGTTGTAGTCTTTCGAGAAAAACTATTCCGTTGATATAATTTACATGCAGGTTACGTACGATTTTCTTAGCACAGAGAAGAACAGTTTAGGAATACACTCAACAGCTATTTAGCCAGAGTCTGAATTGAATAAGGAATGTTATTCAAGGTCTTCTTAATTACTTGTTACTCCTTTTTGTTCGGGCTTAAGAAAGGATATCTACCGGAACCCACACAGATGACTAATTAACATCTAGTCTGAGTATGAACGTGTGACTGCCAATGTGACAAATAGGTCGAAAGAAACTCAGGTACAACAACACGAGACTGGAAAGGTGCTTTCGTAAACACAAAACCACCCTCAACTGTGCCGAAGTCTTATAAAAGTCGACTTTCAGCTAAGTTACTGGTCAACAGCTGAGCGAGATTGTGCCAACATACGCTATGCGTAACTGTAGTACTATAGACAGTCACGATTTATCTGGCCAGAATGTGATCAGGTTCTTGGACAGGTTGAGCTCACTATTTGAATGACTTTGCTACGGTGGTCGGTTATGACCCCTGTTCCATAATTAACATCTCAAATATCCAAGTTCACGAAGTTAGGTCGAGATGACGCTGCATGGAGGGAAACTGATTGTCCGTACTTTCATACTATTCTCATAAAATGCTCGAAACTAATATCTTCGACCTAGAAAAAACGACTTGTGGGGTATTTTCAGTGAAAAGGCGGTGAACCAGCGGTTGCATTTGCAACCGCTGGAAACAATACACTTTCACGATGAGATTACCGACTATTCACAAACTTTCGAAGAACTCTGAATTGAGTTTAGCAGAGAGTTTGAATAAAATACGGACAACTTGTGCAATCACGATTTGTTAGCAAAAGTGTGTGCTAAGAACTACTTCTAATTTTAGAAGATCGCTGCACCGTGCCACTAGAGAAAATTGGCACCCAACCATAGCTATTCAACCGGGTGAGTCTCTAACCAGTCATTATTCTACATTTAGAACTGATTCGTCATACTCAGAAGGCCGTGAAAAACCAAACAGCTCCACAAAACCAGTAAACAATAACAACTCGTAAATCATCTTTTCACGGAACGGTGAGTTTTGCACCAATAATCACTCAAAAATCAAAAACAATGCAAAATTGACTTATTTACGACTACAATTCATATCGACCATATAATCATAACATCATAATTTCACAGAACTGAGCATCGAAATATCTGCTTACAACCACCACTTTCGCAGAAAAATTAATCATCAGGTTCGTAGGGCGGCAATTGTATTTTCTAACGTAGTTATAATACAAGTACGCCAATGTGAAATAACAAGAAAAGCAGTATTACGAGAGAGTATTTGAGTTTGCATGAGACACGTTCACACAGGATCTCTGACGTATTATACGGAAGTTAATAAGAGCACAATGAGGAAAAAGTTGCCGATAAAATCTTATTACGAAAGACTCCGAAAGCATGAAGCTTCCGCAAAACAGCAAAGTATAAATCATTTTGCTCTCAGTCCTTGTCAGACTTGTTGTCCAGCCAATCTAAACTGACAAATGCACACTCTGAACTTATGCATACCCAAAACCTCTCCACGATTCCGATTTGAAAGCAGGCAACTCATATCAATTGTAGAAAACTCAAAAGAAAATATTAGTGTTGAGTTAGGATGTTCCTCTAGGTTTTAGAACAACTTTGTGTTGACGTCTAGTGTTTTTAATGGAAAAGGTTTGTTATTCACTAATGAGTTTAAAAATTTATATTTGCCAAAACACAGTGATGCTTTCTTGCAGTCGTGGACCTTTGTCTCTGAAGACAACTTGGATAAACAAAGCAACCTCGAATGCCGGTCATGTCTTTTCGGTGTGTGTACTATAATTTTAGTCTAAGCTATTTTATCTTTGAATTGTTGCTCACGTCATGAGATACACAGTTATTAAAACTAAGTATCGAGTTCACAGATGGAATAAATATTGTAGGCGGGACGCAATAAAAACACGTTATTATTTACTACACGACGGAAATCAAATCATTGACCAGTGTTCAGAATCCCGTAGATCACGTCAAATGACTTGCCAAGAACCAAATCAGAGCCTGAGCACTGTGGGAGTACTCTCACGTTTTACTTACTTCTTGGTACGTGACGAAAATATCACAAATACAGACGTAAAATCACACTTTTGTGAGTTGAGATCTAAGTGGTATGCCGAGAGAGTACTGCCACCTCGTCCTGAATCTTTATTGGCCAAAGTTGTTTTTCACTGAGAAAAAGGCGTGTTCGGAAGTTCGACTGAAATGAGCTAGGAGAAGTCTTATATTCGACTCAATTGTGGAATGGAGCGTAAACGTGACAAAGTAAAATGTAATTGAATTGTCAGACGGGGAAATGTCAACGGGTATCGCGACCCATTCGTCTGACCGGACTAAACAGCAGTCCCTCGTGGGAGGGCTGGATAGAACTATAGATGTTGGTCTGATCTTCTGTGGTAATTTTTTGATCTCCAGGCACATAAAAAGACCGTGAACTAATTCAAATTATCAAAAAGCTGACACTCTATGTTTGATCAGACGGATTCCTCTTATGCAATGCACGTGGAAAGCTGCACGGAAATAATCACGTAAACAAGTTGGATCATCATGCAATCTATGATGTGTACGATAATACAACTAGAATTCCGAATCACTTGTTCCGTTTAGCTATAGTCGTCGTCATGGAAGCGGCTGTGGACTGTATATCCAAACTTGAGATGTGTACCAAGAGAAATGTTCGATTAAGACCATTTCTAAAAAAAGGAAATTATAGGTTCAGTGGAGAGCTCCAGCAACTAATGAACATTTATTGCCAGTTCGACTCCCATATGAAACAGATCTTCATAACTTTTCGCTCTTTGAAGTGAAGTTGGCACAAGTTTACTTTAACTTTCGGGAGAATGAAGTAATTGTCCGTACAGTACTTGTAATTCCAAAAAGTCATATGAATAGTATGAACCACGACAGAACCGAGAATATCGAACAAATGGAGAGTAAGTTTGCGGAAGTTTCTGTTTTTTTTTTTTGCGAACTACATCGACTTTTTATCTTTCCTTGTGCGAAAGAACGTGAGAAAGGAGTAGGAATTTGCGAAATAATGATCTAATACCCACACATTATGTCAGTTTGCGTTACTTCTCGAACATGTCATAGTGCACAACTACATAACTGAAAATGCATATTGTTTGGTAACAACATTAACGTCAACTAAATGATAGAGTCTGAAGAGCACCCAAGTTGCTTGAAATAGTAGAATTACGTAAAACGACATTTTCATTAATTGAAGACTGCAGCAAGTAGATTAAATTACATACAATTATATTGTCAGATGCAGTGACAACTGGAAACATCTTGTTCCGCAGGTTTTTAGACAAATAGCTCTCAGGGAGTCAACATTATTCTGTTAGTCAATTGCACAGTCACGTGAAACATGATAAACACAGCAAAACTCAGAAACGTGCAATGACAAAGTGCAAGATGCCTCATTAGAATGCTAGCGTTACGTGACTGTTCAATTTACTTCTAGTATTGATGCGATACATTCTCATTCTCACGGTAAAGTTTGTTTTATGATCATAGTTCCTGGCTGTAGCGGTTTTATACTGTTAGTCAATTGCATAGTCACGTGAAACATGTTAAACACAGCAGAACTCAGAAACGTGCAATGACAAAGTGCGCGATTCCTGCTTAGAATGCTAACTATACGTGACTATTATCTTCCTGCAGAACGAACGATAAACAGTTCTGAACCTCACATGGTAGTTTTTGATCTTAGGTACTGTCAACGCAAACTGCGTGAAAAAGGGGAACAAAACGGCGAAAAAATATGGAAACAAAATAAAACACAGAATACAGTGATCAAAATTACAACGGTCTACGACGAACGAAAAAGTTGTCGTACTTTTTGTCCAATTACTAAAAAGATTACAACAAATGACACTTCCTACCTACAATGAGCCTGAAATCTAAAGTGCTACTAATTTTAAGAAGATTGTAAGGATTTGAAATGTCAAAAAAAAATAAAGCAAATTCACCAGTGAGCGAAAATCAAAGATGCAAAGAGTTAGAGCTAAAAGTAGTGCAGCATCTGAATCATCAACATTGTAGATTTGAGAAAGACCGTAACGGGGTAGAAGAAATACGAAAAAAAAAATTCTTGTAGACCGTTGTAATGTTAATCACTGTATTCTGTTTTATTTCGTTTTCATATTTTTCTCGCCTTTTTGTTGTTATGTATTTCTAGGTGTGATTTCATCGCAATTTGCATGAGCATAATACGTATAAATTTGTGCAGAAACGATCCGTAGAACGTAGTCAAGCTTTCTTATTCTGCACACAAGACATTGTTACTTACTTAGTTATTTACTTATCTGATCTTGTTTTCAGAGACAACTAAGTAAGTGACAATTTCTTCTTGATCTTCTTCGTCTCAGCGTAGAAGCGAGTGAAGTTTATCAGTGTCGAACACACCTGTGGAAAGTAACAGTATGAACGTGTAACTATCAGTACTATTTAATAGGTCGAGAACCTTCAGTATGTTGTTACTGGCTCTCTTCTTTCATCAATTCAATTTGTACTTACATTAATCTCTAATACACAAAAAATGGGACTGCTTTCTGTAAATGTCCACGGATGATTTTCGAGATAAATGCGTCAGCCATATTTGAGAATAATATATATTCAAATACCAATGTTTAACCCTCTCCGATACAATATCGTACGAAAAGTAAACTGTAAACCATTTAAAATTTTATGGCTCAAGTGATTTCTTTATTTTCTTCTCTTTCTCTAATGAGCGAATGCCATATTCTTTGAATATAGATAAATAAATGAATAACAAATAGGGTTCTCATGGGGTGATGAAGTGAAGAATCTCCCCGGATGCAATAAGAACGAGAAAATAACTATGTAGTACAATCAGAGCAGTTTGGTTGAGAGGTCAACAAGAAAAATGACAGCGGGCTATGGAAGTGTTAGTACAGGTGTGAATTCATGACTCTACGCGACAAAAAGTTTGGGTTACAGATAAATTCCACATTGCTGTTTACAGTGTTGTTGTGAACTTCGTGGATATGTGATGAAACTCGACACAAGCTGACAATGCGAGCCGCCTGATTAAATAATATGGGCACATCAGCACATTCCTATAGGACTCTAATAACATTAGCGAGAGAGCTGTGAATCCAGAAAATACAGAATGTTTGCTCACTGACTGTGAGCAAAGTATGAACAGTTTTGCAAGAAAGCGCGAAAACAATGTAACCGTCATTTTTACTTGAAATTCACGGCACAGTTCAATGATCTGACGATTTTTTCACAAGGAGCACAAGGGTCTGCGGAAAAACCAAATTTCTGTGGTGAGTGTAGCGTATCAGAGTGGAAATTCAATTTTCAAATAAGTAGAAGGCGAAATATCATGTATGTCAATTTGTCGAAAAGAGTACTATAACTTCAAAACAACTAAATTGTCAAGCTCTGGGCTATTTCGATTTGGTGCAGTACAAGTACTTGTGATGGTTTTAAAAGTTGTTTAGTATCATCGTACAGAATGCGAGTTCCAAACCCGGCAACGCTTTCCGGAAGTGGTTCGGTGTACTTCGGAACCAGATGGCAACACTTTTTCTCGAGAAGGGGAAATCACATTCCCACACTAGTAAGATTACAGACGACAAATCGGCGTTCCAACATGGGTCCTGGGAAGCGATAGTATGAATCAACTAACAAGTCCTGAAAAAAGGACGAATGTGTGGACCAATCTCAACGCTTCAGTCCTATAAACAGCAATACATTTTTAATTGCAGTTTAAAGGACCGATGAGTCGGGACTGGTCCACATAATCGTTCTACTTTAACTTATGGAGAACAAACAAAAAAACTGAACAAGGTCAAGATAGTATCCAACTGAATTAGCTCGATAATTCTCAATCAGAGCTAACTTTCTATGCGCCTCGTTTCTTCAGCGTTAGTGGAAACACATAGAATTCCATGTTCATAAAAGAAAAACTCGAATACTTTATCAGTTCTCCACCGTCTGAAAATTGACTTATATAGCAACTTGAACAGCCTCAGAGATCAATTATATGAGATTCTTAAATACACAACAAGTATACATTGACTAGAATACATCAGAATTGAATATAACAGTTATGTTTGTCTCACATTCAAACACTAATCAGTTCCTATTTAAAAATTTCGAGCTGATCGAAAGTTGTTTCAAAAACAGCTCTAGTTGGGCAGTGGGAAGAATAGTAGATCAAAGTTCAGTTTTAATCCAGAGGGCTGTTTGGGGAAATGAACAATTATACACAGGATAACAAACACATTCATAATGTAAAAAACAATAATTTAAAACTCTAGCTAGAGGTATATGTACTGAAAATGAAGAGTTTGTTTTAGTATCATTTTTGATCAGCAAAAACGCTTGTAATACATTCCACATTTGTAAACACGAAAAAATAACCTAGTTTGAATATACAACGAAACTTTTCCACCAGAAAATTCCAAAAACTCGGTATAACATGTTGTAAATGTACTAGTTAGTACTTAAAGGAGACCGAAAACTAACCTTGCCAGAGAGCTATTGTATCCATCTTTTAACTAGACGCGTTGAGTGTCGCGCGGCGCGATCGTATCAGAGTGTTACGTGAAGTTATATATGATAATATACACGTGTCTGAATCTAAAATAGTCAGAGCCCTAGTCAAACTTTCTGCTCAGGTTTGTCTTCTATCTCCTTTAAATATCTATGAAACAGCGCCCTTATGGGTGAGGAACTTTATAAGTATTATTAATATTATATTATGTATTACTTTATTTTTATTATTTACTATGATACAGCGCCCTTGTGGGTGAGGAACTCCATCAGCGTCTCTATTTCCACATTGATGTTGGCGGTGGCGCGTCGGATTCTCTGTGCTATCTCGTCTGTTTCACAGTCGTCGAAGGAGCGACCGCAGAACGAGGCCACCATCGCCTGCGCCTGCGCGTCTTCGCTGAAAGAAGAAACGGTTTTGTACCTTGGAGGCAACATTCAGGTACCGTGCAGAAGTAGTCAGAAATGTTAATCAATCATTATTTTGGTGTACAAGACCCAGTTTGTATATAGGTAGCCTCGCTAGAACGTAGATAATTTTATACTACGGATGCAACATTCAGGTAACGTGCACAAAATGTTAAAAGTATGTGTAGCTTCGCTGAAAAAGAGATTATTTTATATCAGGGATGCAACATTCCAGTGAAGCGCACAAGTAGTAAGTAGGTGTGTTGGAGAGTTCGGAATGATGTGTGGAAAAGAGACGATTTTAATCGCGAGCTGGGGTGAACAACATACTAGAAGTTGGTGTGTAGGAAAATTGTTCTACTCTAATTATTCTAATTGTTCTAATTGTAGGACTCGTGTTCTGTTCCATTCAAGATTTTTGGATTTCTGCCAGGAACAACTAGGCTGTGACATCCACACATCTCCCTCAACCTACGATCTTTCTCTATTCCTATACCGCGCGTGGTACTCGCGCGGTGCGACGAGCGTGCCGGGATATTCCAGCATAAGTATATTGAAACTTTCAAGTATATACTGTTAGCACAGTCACGTGAAACATGCTACACACAGCATAACTCAGAAACGTAAACTGACAAAGTGCACAATCCCTCATTAGAATGCTAATTCACGTGACTATTCAAATTACTTCTAGTATACATGTTATTTTGCACGTTCAATTGCGCCCAAAGTGGAGAAGTGGAGAAACAGAAATGCAGGTGGAGAAACAGAAACGCGAAGGCAATCCTAAAAACCGTATCATGCCAAATAGTTGCTGTATTAGCCACTTGCTAGTTGCTTATATGTTATCTTCTCCTAGTATATCTCTTTTCTTGTGAGAATAGCTCTCTGTGTGGGCAAGTACTAATCCTCTTCTTATAAAAAGTTAATCTGTGGTGGATTTGATTTACTCTTTTTCTGATTTTCGAAAGAGAAATACAACAGCAAAGTTCATGCAGGGATTAAATTTGAGATATTCAAATAAAATAAACACATCATACATGCGCAAAATTTGCAAAGAAGCAGTAGAAAAAAATAATCTCAGACTAACGATTTGCAACCAAACGGTCGTTCTTTAGTTTTTGCAATCTACAGAGGGGGAGGGGGCACTTTAGTGGAAAAAAAAACATTATTTCCCATCACGACGAGAAGTAAGTTCCAATAATGTTGTTCTATGAGCGAAAAAACTATAAGTTAAGAAGTAGGAGCATGGTTGTGATTTTTGTTTTCTTTTATTTCGACTTTCCGGAACAAACGGAGCTTTTCACGTCTTGTTTACATGAGAAGCATGTCCAAGGTGTGAACAAAACATCGTTAACTATCAAAAAAGTAAACAAAAACACGACCATTTGTGAGTATGGGAGAATATAGGGTGCGAACAGTATAGCGAAGCACGTGTACCTGGCTACTGACACATGGCTGCCGGCCTTCTTGTGCTCCGTGGAGCCGCGCAGCAACTTGTCGCGCAGCTCCAACAAATCGATGAACGACCGTCGCTTCGAGGGCGTCGAGCGAATTTTGTGTGGCGTCGCCGTCAGATCGAGCTGGAATCGGTTTCAAAACAGATAATATACGAACAATATGGGTAACCTATTAACATCGTTTCGGCCAATTTTCAAGATGAGGATATTTCAAATTTCAAACTAACTAACAGTAGCGACTTGAAATCACCTAAAATGACTTTAGAAATAAGAATTCTTGCATATTCTGCTCGAACTTAGTTGGTGAGTATCAGTTTTTTTCTCAAAACACCATACAGATTTGATTGCGTTGTAAGCTTACCTGCTTCAACGCGTCGTTGAGGTCGCCGCATTTTACCCGCAGTTCAGAGAAGTGAAGGATGGTGTTCTTGACGATCTCGTGTATCTCCGCTACCCAGAATTTCATTGAAAGGCCGAGAGCTCGTCGACACTCATTGATGAATGATTGTGATTGAGCGACCGCCTGGAATTAACAAGACTTCCATAACTTTAAGAAAACTTGGTTCTGATCATGAGTTCTGAAATATCTACATAGTATTGGAACTGAACTGATACTCGAACGTGAATTGACTTTCAACTCCAGGAAGAACGGTTAACGTGAACAATAGACACAATAAACTATTGGAACACCCGCAAGCAAACACAACTAAGCCCTGTGTCAAAGTAGACAAATGATCTAAGTTATTCGCAGGAGTAGTTCCTGACAACTGTAAGCTGACATCCCACCAGTTGAGTACACCTTCCTAGCATTACCCCGTTGCCAACACTATAAAAAAAGACAGAAAATAAAAGTACCTTATCCAAGTTGTGATTGTTCCACAACTGCAAGTAGTCTCCTTTGTGGTCCACGTTCGGTGACCAGTCCATGATGGCGCACCAGTCCTTCATCAACAGTGGTTCCACCTGGAATCATGACAGAATATGGAAGGTTTTCAATAAAATTCACAAAGGCGCTGGGTTTCTAAAAAAATGTTATTATATTGGGGCCGAGTGGTCGGCTGGTTGTGTGCGCGCTAGCACTCAATATAGCATTATAGCAGGGTTCGATCCCACTCGGCGCGGTAGCTTCATGGCGAACCGCATGAGCTGGTAATAACACTCACCGAGTGGTCGGCTGGTTGTGTGCGCGCTAGCACTCAATATAGCATTATAGCAGGGTTCGATCCCACTCGGCGCGGTAGCTTCATGGCGAACCGCATGAGCTGGTAATAACACTCACCTATGCCTAGTTTGCCATATACGGATACTACAATGTGATCAATGTTGTAATTGCAATGATAAAGTAGTAACACCCGGCTGAAATATTTGCCGTAAAAGACTATTATTACAAATCACACTTGTCCATCTGAAAGGTAAAAAAACCGCGACGCAATGTTCAACGTCCTCTCCTTGCCACTCTAGATGCCCACCAACTCGCCTTTTGCGCAAGTGTTTTTTGTCTCGTTTTTAAAAACAAAGTAGTTATAGAAAACGCAAATGTAGAACACTTTTTCATCACGGACTGAAACATTTTATCCATCTGTGGTTAAACTTTATGAAACGAGTGTGTCACCTTGTTTTGATGTACTAGAGTGTATCAATTGTAGTTTGTGTTACATCTGTGTGTGCTGGGGTGAGGTCATTTTCATTGACAAGTCAGCTATTCAGCACTTTCGGAGTCTCGTTTGCTTCCCCTTTTAGCATATAACTGATGCCTGCCGAAATAGGCCGATCATGTTACTCCAATGCACTTATTGGTCATTCTATAGCTTAATGAAGTTCTGCATTTTCCAAAACGGAACTATTAATGAAATTTAATAGGTTTAACTTCTTTTTTTAAGAAAAAGGTCTGTAAGGAGAAATCAATTTTTTCACTACATAGCTGTCTGATACTTCTAAAAATACTTGAACGTGTACGTCCTTCCCGAAACCACATACTAAACTCTATGATAGGAAAAGAATACGACAAAATAAGTGAAACGCAGAACTTTCTACTTTTCACCAAGTATTGAAAATCGTCTGTTCTGTCAAAAACCAACCTTGATACCAGCCTGCAGCATACACAGAATGCCCTGCTTCGTGTACAAATCTCCTCGATTCAGGTGGGGATAAAGGAACTTGATGGTCATCTTCACGTCCACCTTTTTCAGTTCTTTCCGGATCTAAAACTGGAGTAAAAAATAAAGGAGTCTTTGCGTTGGTCCGAAAAAAGGTCTTCTTTCAATAGCTAGATTTGACTCATTTTCTCTGAAGCGTAATGTTGTTATTCGCTCAATAAGTCGTTGGGATGAACGAAATAGAACGAATGTTGTTTTTCATTTATGGAGAAATCTAGTTTCAATTAATACAAGGTTCTAGAATAACTCACCTTACTGAGAAGTAGACCCATGAGTTTGGCGCACGATTTGTTGCTTTTACACTCATCCACTACTTCGCACTTCGGTTCACAGTCTTGATGGAAACAGGGGGATTTTGAGTCAAATATTATGATCTCGGAAAGGTCCACCTGAATCACAAAAAGTCAATACATGGACGTCAAACGGCAGTGTAACATATACCACATAAGTATATGAATGAACAATAGTGTTCCTCGCTAAATGTGACCAAAGGAGAGTCAAGTCATCTTGGGGGAACCGTTTCTCTTACACTTTCAATAGTTCACCCTCATCAGAAATGCATGCGAAACCAGTATCAAACTAGTTTTTTTGTTGATTTTGGCACAATACATAGACAGCAAGTGACCACATTTGTTGTAGTTTGATTTTCATACAGCGCAGTATGTTGAACTCAACTGAAGCGCTGTGGGATCAGACTACAAACACAGCTGAGCAACATTTACAGCTTCATACATCTTTTTCTTGACTAATGTCATTACTCACACTGTATTTGGATATCAAATCAAACAGGGCGACAAGGAGCTGCTCCTCCACATGCGGTTCGGACTTGGAATCATGGTAGAAGTCGCCTCGATAGAAATAGTCCTCGCCTGAAATCAATATCAATCAATATACGAAATTATCATTTCTTTCCTCTGTAAATGAACACTAATACAACCAATCATCTCATCATAAGCTGTGTAGCATGTGTCTGAATTTGTTGATTTTGTGGAGTTTCCTGATAACTTTTTCAAAATGCTCGTTTCGCTTGAGTAAGAAAGTAACGAGGAAACGTTCAATTTGTTACTCAACCAAAATGCTACAATATTGGAGAATCCTTGAATGAAAACTCACTTGTTTCTCCTACCAACGTGACAATCAACCCGCTGCTCTCGTGTTTGTGCTCTAGAAAACACTGTTGCACGTGCTTTGGTACGCTGAACTTCGTGGCTCCGTTCGTGCAATCCCCGCAACATTTACATCTGAATTACAAGAAATAATGTTGATTAACAAGAACATAACATTTACACACTTCTTAACTACTTTAACGATCAAATTAAACTCTCATGCAAACAAACTTGATTGAGTCCGATCTATATTCATGTTCGATCCAAAAAAGCGCTAAGCAGTTATGACGTTATTCATTAGAAGAAGCTTTGGAGAACGTTTAGTTTTTTAGAGAAAAAAAAGAGAACTTGTATAAATGTTTCCTTCCTTTTCGAGCACCACTACCCCCCCCCCCCCCAGTTAGACCGATTGTCCGTCATAATTCCGTTAATTTAGAGTCCTTTGACACGGCGTCTGCCCTAGTATTGATCGAAAAGCTATAATTAGGTGGTGACACACGTAGTCCAACCCTCATTAGCATATAAAGGATGGGCTTCAGACTGGCGCATTAGCCAGATTTAGAGAGATTTGTCGGATTCACAACACCACCATGATAGCGAAATGGGTGGTGTATAAAAGCACATATAAACTACAACAAAGAGAACACGGCAAATTCTAGGTGACCAAACTACAGTGAGACGTTTCTGTCCCACGACACATAATGAGTGCTCGAGTTATTGTATGTAGACCCTTTTGTCACGTTCACGTACACTTTTGGAATTGTTTGATAAAAACACGTGGAAATAGTCAATCGCATCATAATCTACACAAAATATCACAGTAGTGTAATAACTTACTTTGATGAACAGAACTCGTACATACTCCGACAGGGACATTCTTTCTTCACGCACTGCTTCTTGTTTTTGGCACATTGGCAGCCTTGGGTCGGTTTCGTCACTTTCGCGACTCTTTTAGGTGGTTCCTGAACACAAAACGAATTTGTATAGGAACTATTTACTTTATTTTGATAGTTTATATAATTTCGACATACTGATGCATTGTCTGACATCTTGTAGAGAGTGCATCTTCGTTGAAATTTCATCTCGAGACATGTCATTATTCGTAAACTCTGACTTAACAACAACATGATCAAACTACAAACACAGCAGAAATCTAGACTCGACTTCGTTTGCTCCTACTAAGACATTCCGATTTCAGGCTTCCGAACAAGAGAACTCCTTTTGTTCCGTCGGAAAGCGAACATTCAATGGGGCGCCCTTTAAGCCTCGGTGCTTAGAGATGAACCCCTTGCACTTTTTGCGTTCGAGCAGTAAGATTGGGTTAACGATACTTGAGGTCGGAAATAATTCCTAAGATGTAATTCATATCCTACAGAAAATACACTTTTGAATCACAAAAACCAAATTAAAAAAGTTTTTATGAGAAGTTAATGTTTTCTGCTGAACAAACAAAGGTAATTATTACGAATTAGACGTTTCACATTACGAACTTTTGAATGAGATTTTACAATTTCAGCATTAAAAAAAGAAACACCAACCTTGTTCTTGCAAATCTGCTTGCATGCGCAGAGTTTGCTGCATCCTTCCTTCATTTTTAAACAGTCACACCGGTCGCTCTTCATACACGCATTTTTGGCGGGTTTTGCCGGGTCCACTTCGCAGGAGCATTTGCAGATGGCCTGGTTCAAACAGTCTCCTCGGTACCTGGAAAACGTTAAATCAAATTTTCAAAGGTTCAAAGATCTGTTTTACTTACATTTGAACCAGTCTTTGAAGATCGAATTGAACTTTGAAAAACACCTGTACGACACGCAATTTATGACATAAAGACAAAGCGTGAAGTACACGTGTTTGATGCCATGTCACGTTTCACCTCACTATTCTATTCTTTACTAGAGTGCAACGTTTATTCCGTCTAAGAGCCGTTCCCGGCAATTGAGTTGCCATTTGAGGTTGGTTTGATTGCGCGTGGAACGGCCAGTGGGCCACAATGCCACGTCCATTATTCGGTGTTGTATTCAAGAGACCAGCTGTCAATTGCCTAATTATTAATATCGTCAGCCACTGGCAACACTTTAACCGATCGATCTGCTGATTTAGCGCAAAGCCGCTAAGAAAAGCTACTTATCTAACGTGTAACAAGTTGCACTCTCACTAGTTCAAAATTGAAAAAAAAACTTTTAGTTCTTGAAGGTAAATGTACCGAAAAATGAATAGATTAGATGGTCGTTCTCAACCGTTCTAAATATGAAATGATGACCGGTGAACCTCTGTAAGGGAAGTGTGCCCGTTCGAATGATTACAATTGAACAGTAAATTCTGGTTTATTTCGAAGTAATCAGAGAAGTAATCCCTTTTTAATTGCTTAGTCCATTCACGCATTTACCACAAAAATTTGACGTTCACACAAAATTAAATTTTCCACCATCTTCAACAAGCCTAGTGTGATTGTAATCTACCTACGAGTTTTGTCGTTTCTCACATGTGTGGTTCGTTAGCAGGCAACATTCCTAATTAAGTTTGGACACAAATTTGAAACGAGATGCGCCCTCACCCAATTTGCACACGTTTCTGTATTCTAAATATGGACGGCGTTATGGAGAAGTGTGAAAATCATAATGGAGGAGCGGAACTAGGGAAACTTTGGCTGGAACTATACATTTAGAACTAGAACTGCTGTTTTTGGAGTTAGATTGAATAGGGTTTGGATCGTAAATTGTGCTGTATATAGTAATGTATAGTAATGTACAACTTCGACGCACTATTTACTGAGAGTATAGTTCGAGAGGAGTAGATGGAATGCCATTCTCACAGATAAGCTCACATGTTGGTAACGAGTTAAACACTTTCAGATCAAAAATTCTAGAAGGGATTTCGAATTTCCTGCATCTTTCTCGGCGAAATGTGTGATTAACATACGAGTTGCCAACACTTGACATGAAATATGTCTTCTCTTTGGCTGCGACTGACGCAATTTCACCCCGGGGAATAGGGGATACGCCAAACATCTTCAGAATACGAGTAAACAAATACATATACGCTCAGAAAACCGAAACAGAGAAGAGAACAAAACGGAGTGTCCCAAAAAAAATGAGGAATAAAACATGATTCCAAAAAGCACTTATGCATGGACAATGGCAGTTTTCCCGAAACAATATTTGGTGACGCAGAGTTATAAAGTTTTGAAAGTTCATTGAGTTACTACCTGAACGAATACAAACACGAACAACAACTGAAATTCATGTTATCCTACCGTTTATCTTACTCTTAGTCTCACTTTCCTTTTTTTGTAACGAGTTCTGAATCTGATTCAGGCGGCAGAAAGCGATGTTACATGTTAGTACATACTTTGAAGTGCCTTTGAAGTAGTTCGGTCGTTCGTGATCACATTTTTCTCAATAAATCACACCTTGTACCAACTATTATACATGCAAAGTACTCTCTACCTAAGCGGTTACGCGAGATTAGAATGAATTGTTAATTGTATTCTCGATTTTTGAGTACTCTAATTTCCCAAGAACACGCTATCCGTATTGCAGAAAATTAACATGACTGAGCAGATTTGTAGAGCAGGTAGACTGGAAGTGCATTGATGCCCAGCATAATCATAGTTCCAGTGTAATCTAGTTGAACGAGTTTTCTCGAGAATAACAAGTATTTAACAACGAGGGAAAATGGGAACCCTATGTGGCTCACAAACACGAACCATAAATGTGATGAGGTAACATTTTGATCTTTTTTTAGCTAAACTAAGTTTCTAACCTCGTGCTCTCACAGTGCTCATCGCACGCTTTTCGTGCCGCCACACACGGACAGGAATCGGCACTACATCTGAAAATCAGAATTGAATACATGATATATTCACATTTCAAGATAACTTGTTTCCAGTCAAGCTGAACAAAAATGCAACCACAAGGTGAAAGTCCTGAGAACAACTTTGTTGTAGTTAGCCGAAGAAGATGACTCGTTGCAACAAAACTTAAACATAGATCACGTCAAATCGTTTCGAAATGGTGTCCAGATATGTTTATTCTCGGAACGCGAAAACAGGACTACAAATTAAAATACAAAGCAAAAAATAAAAGTAACCAAATTGTTTACCTGCTCTGTGTTGCTGCGCACTCGCAGCAGAAATTCGCCACACGGCTCATCTCACTCGCCATCGTGAGAAGCTAAAACCAATAGAAATTATTTTCAGTTTCAAGCCTTCAAAAGGAATAAAAACCAACAACAAATTTCAGCGAACAGATTCAAATTGATAGGTTTGAGTGTAATAATACAACCGGTTGTTGTGCAACACTTATCTACTCTTGTGAATTCAAAAAGTCTTGCGAAATCTTTTCGAAAAGTTGGAATAATTCTTACCTTTTCAGTCTCTGACGACTACAACACGAGAAAGTCCAATGCTGTTGACACTTATATTCTCAGTTTACAGCTAATTTGGTGTTGTCACTGGAAATATGTCGTTTGTTACAAATACGCGATTGCTCCCAATTAGAGGGAAAGACAGCGAATCTAATTAAAGACAACGAAAAGAATTCAGATGATGATCTTTGCTCAACATGAATACAACACAAGTCAGGTCAAGTTTTCAGCGTATTCCACTAATTCAAGTTCACCTTAAGTTCTTGAAATAGTGATCCTTATAAATGTGTCACAGTACTGCGTTCTCAAAAATGTGGAGAGTAGAATATGCACGAAATCGCCGAACTAATTCATGTTTAGGTAAGAATGAATGCGAAACCAAAACAGAACATTAACGATGAAACGCGTTTGCAACATTTTCACGATTGTTTTTCACTTAAATTGTGCGCTTTTTCATTGGTGCACAATCAACATCTTTAAAATATGGCATTACTTTTGAGTTTATCATAATCACTTAATACATGGTGATAACCATACTGATAATAAAAAATAGAACAGCTTTGTTACGGAGACACAAGACAGTCGAAAATAATTGTGATTTTATCTGAAAACCGTGTCAACCCATAGATTCGTTCAAATTAGACGTGTGTCGCGAAATTATAGAGGCCGGGTAAATAATTTAACGGGTAAGGTATGTAATGTGGCTGGGAAATAGGAGAGCACATGGCCGCTTCGATTAGGACTGCATGTTAAGCCGCGGGGCAGAAGGGGGCGGAGTCGGGAATATTGGAAGTCTGCCAGAGCAGAGATGACCACTGGTCACTAGGGTCATCGGAAAATTGGGCACCCGGAAAAACCTAGGGTGTTTCGGGGAAATGGAATTTCCGGGAAATCCCCGAGAACGTTCAAGGTATTTTCAGGGTGAAATGGGGGTATAAACTCTACAAATTCTCGGAAATTTCAGGGAAACTCAGTATCAGGGAAAAGTGCGGGAAAAATATGATAAAATACCCTACAAATTCTCGATAATTTCAGGGTAACTCAGCATCGGGGAAAAGCATCGGAAAAAGGGCATGAATAAACCTTCCGCCGCGGCAATCGCGTAACCCGTACTAGATACGGCGCGGCCAGGGGTGCCGTGATTTGATATTTTGGAAATTATCAGCTCAACATCGAGGTCTGAATATCGATAGGGATGATAATATGAAGTTCATTTCATGAAGTTTTTACTAATGAAATATGTACTTCTATTCTCTTCATATATTAATAATATTTTGAAAAATATTTTTTAGAAAAATATTTTTCAAGAAAATATATTTTTTGATAACATTTTCGAAAAATACTTTTAGCAAGAAAAAATCTTATTAGTTTTTTTCAATCACGTGTGAAAAATTTCTGAGAAGTTACTGAGAAATTGTAAGGTGACAACCGGGAAATTCCCGAGATTTTTCCCTGTTTTCACCTTCTTTTCGCTCTGATCATTTCGCGAAATGATCCCGGAACGATTGAGGTAGAATCAGGGAAAAAATCGGGGAATTTCAGGGAAACCGGCGCTCCTGTGCGTTTTTAAACGAGTTCAAAATTTTCCGTTTCCGAAGTTCGGAAATAAATCAGACTATTGAGTTTCGTAAAACATTTTTTTTTCGAATTAAGTTTGGAGTCCGACTTCAACAACCCTGCTGATCTTTTCGAGAGAGCTTCACGACGGCGTAAAATAATGCACGGCATGCGTAGCGGCGAGTTGGTTTTCTTTTAAAACCGCAAAAATCAGTGGAATTTTTCCAGTAAAACATGAATTACATTCTATATTCATCTGAGAATTAAGACACGAATGATGAATATGGAATACATCAGAATCAATAAGAAAAACGAAAAAACATTTTCTGTAGCATATTTTTTATTTTCGGAATGTTTGGTGAAAAATCAATAGCTTAGTCGAAAACTATTACATTAAACCAATTTATATCACTCCAGTTAAATTTCATCTATGCGATATATCTTCTCCGCGGGAGCCAGCCAGCCCTCATAGACTACAGTTTCCGGAGTAACATCATAGTGGTAGTGGCCTGAAACATTCGAACTAGGGTTGTTAAATTGGAATAAAACCGGTTTGGTCCAAACTTCAATAAAATCAGTGAACACAAGTTTTTCTTAAACTCAAAATGTCGAACTTTTTAGTCGTATTTCTGGAAGTTTTGAAATCGAAAGATCGGCCTAAGCCAATAACCCTAACGAGTGAGAACAACTTCAATATTGTAGTTAGATATCATTGTGGGTATAGAGTGTTATTATTTAATTTTAACGCAGTTCTATGTCGACAGTCGGTACGTACTCCTTATAGTATTGTTTGTCTAAGAGGCGTGAACAGCTGGTCAGAATAACATGAATGCAGACGAAAACATCGATAGCGAATAACAATAGCGTGAAACATTTTCGTTTGAAAACTGGAAAATAAAAAATGAAAAAACTATACGACTCGTTACATGCGTGGGTTGCTTGCATTTTGTTTTAGTCTGATTTTAAGCTCACCATAGAGGAGAGAAAATCTACAAGCACATTAATTTTCATTTCTTAGTTTTTCTCCAATAATAGTCAGCCCTCACCTGCATCTCCGTGCTCCGAGTAGCAATGAGTGTGCTCCATTCGCAATTTGTGACCCGGATCGAACGAGTGAAATACGGTAGCACACACGATAGGGCCACTCATGGTGAAATAACGTAACCAGCTATCGATCTGAAACATGATAAGGATTGCATAAACCCTGATTTTAGGTGAGTGTTCTTGGAAAAAGAACAAGAACACGTGCAAACAGTGAATTCAGAGCTGGTTATACAGCTTGAATATACAGCTCATCTCGTCAAATGTCATTAACTATTCCACAGTACTGTAAACACAGAAGAAAGCAACTAAATTTGTTGAAACACAAAACTATCGAAGATTATTCCCTGTACGAAAAAGTATCAAGCCAACAATATGGAGAGTCAGTGACGAGAACATACCACACAAGTATCAGTTTCGGAGGCTGCATGATTCAACACAGGTTTGTTCACGTGTGATGTTTTTTTTCAGTGATACAATTTCAGTACCTCTTTTGTTTCCTTCCATGGACAGCCCGGAAAATTTGGCATCACGTGGAATTTGCCCTGTCCCTCCTGCAGAACGAACACGCCGGCTAGAGACACCGGTCTGAACTTTCATTTTGAAATTCGTTTTTAAACTTCAGTGAAAACTGAGAGGAACTTGAAATCTTATACCGTAATACGCGTAATACCGTACTTTATGACTTTTCCAATAATGTTCTCGTTCACATACTGTGAGTGAACAAGGTTTGACCTTGAGCTGACAGATGTGTTTGTGACCTAGCAAACCTCCGACCCTTTAATAAAACTTCAATTACACATTCAAATAACCAAATTGAGAAAAATGCGGAGAAAAAAATCAAGGTTGTTATTGGTAACTGTATTTTATGCAAAACCAACCGTTGACCGTATTTCGCAGCAACGGCTCTCCGAATAGTTTCCGGGAGATTGGTCTCACCCGTACGGACGGAACACTTGAAGTGCACTAAAAAATACTATTGATTTCTGAATTCACATTTGAGGGTGTATTTGTCATTCAACAACTAGAAGGTTAGAGCTGTAGACTTAAAAAGGTAATACTTCTAGAGAACAAGGTCTACAACCCGTTGGGTCAGATTGTATGACAAAAACATTTTCCTTTGAAAAAAAAACTTTGTCATAAAAAGTTCGGGAACTCATACAGCACTGGTATGAACAATGTCTTTATAAGAACAACCTACCAACATCCGCATTCTCGTCACTCTCAGAAATGGCCAGATTAGCCATCAGACTGAACTTCGATGAATTGATAACGTCCATCTTGTAGCCCGGCGCAGAGCTTTCATCTATTTTCGCTATTTTCGTTGCGAACTGAATAAAGCTGTTTGTTAATCGGTTAACAATGAGTACAGAATGAAAACCGCGATAGTTGTATCGGCAGTATCATCTACCGTTATAGTCGTGTGAACTTTCTCTACCAGAGTTGTAGCTTGATCTGCAAACACAGCAGAATTTTCGATTGTTTGTCTGAATCGCAGAAAAAAAATAAAGGGATTAACACCGCAAAACGACACGAGAAATCGTGGAAAGATTACGCTCATAGAGATTGATAAATGTAAGAACAACAATATAATTATGAAATCGTCTGAAAAAATTCACCTTATCCAGTTTCAGATTAGCGTCGGCGACCATTTCACAGTTGCTGCCAACCACTGGCCACGGTCCAGCTCCCGGACCGAATACGGACCCGTTCGAAAGATCACAGGTTTGGCAGATGTTCTGAATTGCAATTAAATTCATTGTTGCGGTTTACAAAAACATTCATTGTCACATGTCACGATCAAGTGATGAATCAAAATGTAACTATTCTACTCTATCTGGAACACCACAATGAAATGTGCAAAAGTGTAAAACGTAGACAATTCCATACTTTCACTACTAGAAACAAGCATTATAAATTGAATGTTAACTTTGATCGTAGTGGCCTACTTAATAAAAATTAATACAGTGATGTTGATGGACGCTGAAACCACCTACCTTGAGATCAAACTCTTTCTCCTTGTGAATAACGGGAAATAGATTTCCAGGCCCGCCGACTTCGGCTATTCTGAGGTTTCTGCCGAACCCGGTGGAAGTCATGTTGAACGGAGACTTGGTAGTGTCTGAAAGAGGTTCATTGATAGTTCATAGATTATTTTTGTGCTCAAAGTTACTATATGGTATATTTTGTGTAACCAATTGTAGTTTTACCTGGAAAGGTGTACAAAAACATCAAATCGCAGTGCTAGTTTGAATTATGTGAATACTCGTAATCCCACTGAACTCACCAGGACACATCTCCACAACGGTGCTGGCGTGCTGGAAGTTTTTCTCGAGGGCGTCTTGAATAACATCTCGCAGCTCGTTGAGGGGTGGCTGGTGCAGCTCAATCACAGTGGACAGATCGGAGGAACGGTCCATTACTGCATTGGGTAGTGTGTTAGCAGCAAACATACGTGTTAACCAGATAAAAAACAATGAATGATCAACTCTTTCGAATATTGTAGTGCAGCCGTGTTCACAAAAAGCCCAGAAGCTTCCTGCTTCTCTGCACCGCTCTACTTGTCAGCTGGCTGTTTTTGTGCTATAACGTACGCGAGAAATTGACATTGTGCCCACATTGTGATTCAAACGAGATCGAAGTTAAATGTTAAAACTGAAATATTAAGAGAGCAACGGAGTTTCGGACATAGTTTTTGGCTAATGATTTCACCTAGCGCTTCAAGGAATACTACAGAGTGAAACAAAATCTTTACAATTTTTCACAATAAAATTCGCATTACAATAGATATCTAATTTCAATTTGCAGATATCACAAATTATCGTGTTCCAGTAGTTTCACTAATTGAGTCTGGCGAGTTTCAATGAAAAACGAACTTCAATGTCATGTAAACGAACAAATAAGAACGGGCGTTGGCAGTCAACACAGCCCATCGATTTTATGAGTGTTGACCGTTTGATAATGATTGGGTGAGTTCGAGAGACGGGCTACTAAACAAAACTGTTCAATGGGACGCGCTCTCTGGAAGCGAGTCTTTTTGGTATATGGTGCATTATACCGCTGTGTTTGTAGTTTGATCCATATTCTTGTTTTTAACCATACGTTACCTCTTATAATAAGCTGTCGAACATTTGAATGCATTTTGTCTATTATTCATATTCATGGAAAACTACTTCGGGAGATTGCAGGAAAATAAACTCATTGCCGAAACAGCGCTCTTTAAAACTTTCTGATGTTCTCCGTGCGTAGAAATAGTTGTTTTTGGATCAAAAACAGCGTTGAATGAGATCGGTTTATTGTGTTTATAACATAACGACAGACTAAATGACTACTAGCTCAAACCAATAACTTTGGACCAGACATGATGTTATCGAACAATCATTAATCATTTTGAATTCTTAAATTATGCTGTGTGAGATATCTAGCTAAGGCCTGAGGTCAGGCTTCTTTCCAGCTTTGCGAAATTCGGCCTCAAACTTGCTGTGAACAATGTCGCGGAACATCTCGTGACATTGACCCTGGAACAATGATCACTTTTTTGTCAGAGAACCCGTAACGACGCGATGTTCAATAAAATATTGTCGCTGGATGTATTACTGTTGAAACTGCAAAAGAAGTTTTGTAAAGAGGAACTCGGAAAAGAATTTCCGAGAACTATCTACATTCTCTTTCTAGAATGAGATTATTTCCACTCTTGTTCATTATGAACTATTGTAAGTTTGATGTATGGTAGAGTTCCAGCACCATTTTAACACGTTATTCAACGATTTTACGGCAATTAAAGGACAGCAAGAAAAATGTGTTACGGTAGTTTTTCTGATCATTTGTTCGATTCCGATGTGTTGACACGTGATAATTGGGAATCGAGATGGGCGAACTGCTTGTTTTTCGTTTCCGCTGTTCGTCCAATTCATTTACTACTGAGAGCAGAGACAGTTCAATCCTTATGGTGAAGTTGTAGATTATCGTTATTGGTCGCAAACTCATATAACAACAGAAGAAAACAAAAACAAAATATAGATAATGGGTTGTTTATGATAATGGGACAAAACTTCTTATAGCTCACCTTAAAACCACCTTGTATGATTGAGCGGAATTTGCCTACCACACACATCCTGTTGAATACTCTGGTCACCAGGGCAGAACAGGTGGTACATGACCTAAAAAAGTATTTTCTTTCTATTCAACTGATTAATTCATTTAATACTGCAGGTATTATATAGGAAGCGGCTTTGGAAGTTTGGCAGATCTTTTATTGATAGAAAATTCAAACCATCGCAACGTTCGACTTCCTTCCTAAACTCGGGCACCTTGATTCATGTCAAAAACACATTTTTTGGGTCAAGCTTCAAGCAGGTGCGCAGACAGAAGTAAGAACATTCTTCTGATCATAGTACGTATGCTAGAAGATCCCGGCACCTTCATCCCATTCTGCGTCTCTCGTTCTGCCTCACTATTTCTTGTCTCTTTTATCCTGGCGGGATGTAAGAGCAGAGAAATAGCGGATGTTCGAGGAGACGCAGGATGGGATGAAGGTGCCGGGATCTTCTAGCATAGCGCACTCGGGTGACTGACAGCAGATAATATTTAGCGGTGTTGGCGCTGCTGCCTGATTCGGCTCGAGTAAGCTTGATCGAGAATCTTATCTAACTTCAAGTTGATATTTGTTTACGTTAAACCACAGTTGTCAGTTGGTCAACCAGAAGTTCTTCCCTTCTGAGTTGATAAAACATCAACACAACCATGTTTAACTCAAATATTTCAATTCGGAATGGTTTTGGAAGATCAAAAACTGGACACAAGCTACTATATATTCTTACTAATAATTTTACGCATTTCATTTTCTCTATATCTGAGCTTTTATTATAATTGCATGATGAAGTACAATACAGAAGTTTCTTTCTCATTCAACTCACCCCGAAAAACAGTGAAACGCGCAGCTATGGCGTGTACACTCAATCATGTCTTCCACGTACATATCGGTCTTCTCGAAACAGTCGTTTGTGCATTTCATCAAGTCGTAGCATTCCGCTTAAATGATCGGAATCAATTTGAAAACCATCGTTTCATCTCGTCCTTCCAAAATACCAGCACATCAACACCACACTTGGTGGTACTTTCAATGGAGATACCAGTAAATTCAGGTCACCTCTTAGTTTAATTCACAAATTTGTGTGCTGCTGCTGTGTTTAGTGTGTTGTAACAAAACAATTTTGGGGATGAAGAAGATGCGGTCGAAATGAAGTTATGGTGGGTTTTACGCACCTCTCAGAGCACCAGATGAGCATTTCACATTATAAGGATAATATTTTGTTATGAGCATCAATGGAAATTTTTTCATAAGTAACGAACATTTTCCGTGTATAACATTCCCACAGCGTTGGTTATCTACTTACTTCCTTCAACCAATTCTTCTCCGCCGAGAAGTTCGATCATCCTCTTCTTACTATCATAGCAAATCGGACAGTCGTTACATTCTCCAATGCAGCCAGTTGTGAATAAACACCCGTAGTTGATAGCCTGTAAAAAAAACTATTGAAAAATTACATTCATGCTAAGTATAGGGTCATCTCGCGCTCTGTATTTCTCAACAGTTGCGTCAACAATTGTCTTCTATCATGTTTTGGTGAACTATCACTCTTATTCATGGGTACATGAGTACTACTAGTACTACACCTAACATGATGATAATTTGTGTTGTATTGGCATTTAGTATACTCTGAAAAACCGCTGCAACTTAAAATACCGGACTCGCCAATTTTGCAACTTAAAATACCGGGCACAGCCAGATGTCGCCTGTATTGTGTGAAATTGATAAGGAGATGCTGACTAATTCGACACCAGTATTTAAACCTGCATCTTCTCCGGTATTTTAACCTGCCAGCGGTTTCACAGGCCGGTATGTTATTGGAGTAATTGGATATAAAACGTCAAGAGGCAATAAATAGATCGCTAAGACATCTGGATTTTAGTTCAATTCCCTTTTTCTCTAGATCGAGCCTCTCACCTTTCGATTATTGTGAATGGGCACATAAAATGTTCAATTAGATATATTCAACTCATGAACTACTCAAATGGGAAATACACTCACGGCGTCAACATCATCGAACGTTTCCACGCTGATACTCTTGTTGTTCACTCGTTCAGTCAGTAACGGGACCTGAAACAATATCTCGCACCCGGGAAAACTGTACACCGTGATATCACTCAATAGTCACTCTTGATAAACTGAAAAAAATATCTTCTCGGTCCAACTGAGAAAGCAAGAAGATAGTATAACTAAAAGTACAGTTACATCGAACACGTTCAATGTTTACATCGTACATCAACGTTTCAACGTTGATCATCGTTCGTTTATCGTACATCATGGTTCACGTTTCCAAGATCACAATTACTTTTTCCTAGATATAAATTTGACAAAAAATGGACGATGACCAGATTCATCTGCCATAACTGTGCAAACCACAGCCACCTAGCCGAACTATGCAAAGATGGAGTTGTTGAATTGACCTATTCCACCCTAATTTAGCTACTAAATCAACTTTCATTCGTGAGACACTTACGTTGAGACATCCTTTTTGGACTGCACACGTAAACAGTTCTCGGCACTGCTGATTCATTCGAGACGCAGAACAAGTGAAGAAAAGAGCCAGGAACAAGAAAACTCGGACAATCATTTTCTGAAAAAAAGTCTTTTTCGCAAATCATGAGCCGAATGAAGCGAACAATATAAGAAATTGACAATCTATTTTATTATAGGTAAAAGCTAACCTACATCTCGAATTTTTTAACTTCTCTATACTACTCTATAGAATAAGTTGAATTTGAAATGAAAAGATGATAAAAATGGTTTCACTGCGTGACAAAGGTACAACCTAATAACCAATGTTCCATGAAAGAATAGAACAAGTTGACTTGTGTCAACGAAATGAAGAACAGAAAGAGGTGTACAACATGGAAAGGTGTAACACCAAATCGTCAAAAGGACATTGTAATCGTATAACAACGAATTAGGAGAGACTAACAAGAACATTGAGTTCAAGAAAGAAATATTGATTCTTTCGGTGCTTTGGGGAAGTATGTGGAAAATTTTAAAAATCGTTCAACATGTATCGTACAACGGAAACGTTTGACACGGGGCATAACATTTCGCGGATTTTCTCGTACTATACTTGTCTAGTGTTCCAGTTAGTAAGAGGTGGAAAGGTGAACTTATGTGAAATCACGCGACCCCGAGCTAGAAAAGTCGTAAACACACGTCGGATCCCACGTGTACCCATGTATGTTATACACATGAACATCTTCACGCCCTTACACACATACAGCGAGGCAAAACGTCAAATCTTCTCAGTAATGTGTGAATTTCACGCGGGATTGTTATGCTACATACAAAACAGCAGACGGTTTTTGTACGAGAATTCACCATAGAATAAACAGTATCATCTTAATTTGATGCGACCAACAACCTTGTACAACTGAGCGACCTGCGGGAAAATCGAAACCGAACAATGTTCGCCATGCAGAATTGGTTCCGCACGTAGAACTTCCACGAATCTTTACAAGTATGACGCAGGAAACAACAAAGTACTGTTTTTTCTAACTACTTATGTAATGAAAAATCGGAAGAAGAGGTTATTCAGTTGTGGACATAGTGTGATCTACCGTATTTAAAATTGAGTAAACACAGATATACTTTGGTATCTGAACGTAGTTAGCTCGATTAACTACAGAACAAATCTATCGGAACAAAAACATTAGTTTTAGTGAAATAGTATAGACTTCGAACTTTGATTTGATTCCTATTATCTTTTTACATTACTTTCTCAACAACTTCAATCAACATAAGCACATACATATCTCCGTGGTTAACACACTTTACTGTTAGTCAATTGTACAGTCACGTGAAACATGTTAAACACATCAGAACTCAGGAACGCACAATGAAAAAGTGCACGATTCCTCATTAGAATGTTAAATTTACGTGACTATTCAATTCACTCCTAGTATACTCCGATCTTTTGTAACCGAAACGAGAACTTCGTTGAAGAACCGAAACTGATGCCATTGATATAACATTTATTGCGCAGAACCGAACGGGAAATGAACCGAATCGGGTGAATTTCGAGAAAACTCGAATACGCGATCAAAGTTCGCTCATTCAATCAGTGAAACACACATTCAAAAAAGGAGCGAAAACATTAAAACTCGAGAATAATCGACGTTTAATTCAAATAAGGTAATCAAATGAATCAGGAGAGTATTCCAGTATATCAGAAATAAATGGAAAACGTCCAAGAAACCTAAAGACGCATCCGGAGTTGAAATCGGTTTGTTAGTCGAATACGAATTTTTGAATCACGTTTTGTAACTTTACATTTGATCAGAAGTGTAGTCCATCTTCGTTCGTTTTTGTTGTCACGTAAAACTTGTAGAAACTTCAGTAATTGCGCTAGAAACTTCAGCAATGTTCAAATTGTACCATTCCTCCCTGCTACTTTGTCTCATCATTCTTATTCGTGTGACCCCAACATTCGCCTGTCGGTCTACCTCTGTCCTGATAAACATTTCTAGTCAGTTGCTACAGTTAATCGGCTCCAGGAGATTAGACCAATGTGCTTTGTCCTCTGATAGATTTGATGACAAAAGTAGCCAAAAACTGCCCCCAAAACTAGACCGAAGTTTGGGAACAAGCCATTCTCGGTTCGAACCGTACATGAAGCAAGAAGGAGTTATGAGAGCACAATGTCATACAATATATATATATATATCGAGTACGCGTTGAGCTAATCTGAAAATTGGTGAGAATGAAAATCTGATGCACATCTAACCCCTAGTCTCGTTTTTTTTCCTTGGAAATAAGTGCACTTGTTATCTGAATACCAATGTAAAATGTAAGACTAAATGCAATTCAAACTGCCCTATGGTGTCAATTGATGTTAGGTGATGTTTTCAAACGCACTTCTCTGGATATCAATTTCTAGCACTCGTTAGCGGAATTTCTTCGGTCAACTGAAGAGCCTATAGAAGCAGCGTGGAAAACGTCATTCCAGCTACACCGTAGACGGAAGACCATAATCTCTTATCGGGCCAAAGTTTAGTCATTATTTTAGTTCGGTAGAGGGCGACCGATAAGGTTTTCTTTATAAATATCAAGCACCTGCTCAACGCAGTTACACTTCACCAAAATGGCTCTACGATATCTGACACTTCTAGGTATTTTCATGTTCCAAACCTTTATCTCTCCAATGATGAAAGTAACATGTTTTAAGGTTAAATGATGTTTCTCCAAGAAACTTTTTTATTCGAAGTTCCGTTTTCAATTATGTTTACCAACTTCCGAGTATATCACACGAAATTCTCGGACTATGTACTCATAAGTCCCATATAGACGATATACCTCTTGTAAAGCTTACGAGCCGTCCGCATAACCGCTACAGATTCAGTCATCTGCGAATCGAGATTGCAGTGCAACAGTAGATAAATCCAAATCCTGAACCACACAAATTTCAGCTCTTGTGGCAAGCGGATCCGCCATATGCGGACTGACGGATATCCATGTGAGTTGATCACGCACAGATTGTTTTTTTGAACGCAACAATACGGCTTTTGAATAGGTATTTGATGACATATCTTAAAAATGACCGAACGTTTGGCAAGAGAGATTGGGGTGACAAAGTTACATACCATATCGAGAAGAGTGGCGATGAAACCTTCTTACGGGGATTGCTCTGAAAAACGTAGGTAAAACAATAATTCTGTTCGATACTTCATTTCGTATTGTTTGTAGTTTGATCCCACTCTTTCGGCAATGTTGGAAAATGTTGCTGTGTTTTCAAAACTTACTCGAAAACGATAAATATTCAGAAGGCAAAAGAATGCTATCGTACCTACTTCAACGGCTTCAATATCTCAATGGGAACCGGCCTTCCCGAGTATTGGCAGGGATTCCATGATCACAGAGAACATTGGCTGTTAGAAGATGGTCTCAAGGCACAGCCTCAGATTTGCAAGTGAGCATTATTCACGGATTTTCGGATCAACAAACCGTATACTTTTCACATGGAAACGTTTCTGATCGAATTTGAAGAAATTTTCGTAAGACATGCCGAATAGGCTCAAGTGAGAAAAGCTAAAGTAGCTACCATGGTTTAAAAGCTAGTTTTCCTTATTTTGAATTTATCTAACAGCACTTTACCATTATATGTTTTCAATTCCCCACCTCGTACCTTCACGCATTTTTCTTCTATTCAGAAAATCTAACCCCTCATTCGGTCTTTTAAGGTTGGGAAACGACTTGATCTATTCTAAACTTCAACGCTTTGAACTTTTATTTGATTCGTCACCAAATCGGGAAACGAGTCGATCTATTCTGATTTGATCTGTTCTGTAACTTCATACTTTCATTTGGCTCATTTCCAATATTCCCAGATTGGGAAACGATTTGATCCAGTGCGTGAGCTCGTTCCGCAATTGCATGGACGTGGAAACGTACGTGGAAATGGGTGCCGCCAACGTGTCTGAGGCGCAGGACTGGAAGGTCGACCTCGCCGCCACCGAGTATCAGTGCGGGGCCGGATACAACTGTCAGTTCTTGGTGTTATATTCATCTGAAACGAAAATATTTGTTGTCATAAAGACTTTTGGATGGATTAGGAAATTTCACTGAGCACATAATTTCCTAATACCAGTTCTTAGTTTAATTCTATAGTTTGTGTGAATTTTACTTGTGTGGTCCAAACACGATACACCAAGAAACAGCCAACCACTGTTAGTCAGTTGCTAAGTCACGCAAAACATGTTCAACACAGCAGAAGTCAGAAACGTGCAACTACAAACTACCCGATTTCTATGCTAGCTTTACGTGACTAATCAATTTACTCCTATCGCGCGCAGCGCGAAGCGCTGTGCGAGATTTGTCTTTAGTCCGGCTAATGCGCCTCTCCATTTTTTTAGTTCTCTCCTAAAAAAGCTGAAATATGCAAAACGAAGTTTTTAATGATAAAATAGTTTTTTATAGCTTATTCCCTAACCGTGCTTTAAATTTGAGCGAAATCGGTTAAGTTTGAGCCAAGTTATGGCCTAATGCGCTTCATCCAGAGCGCCAACTTCCGTCGTGTGTGGGTGGGTTGTGACAAGGGAATATTCCCAGTTTAAGGGTTTCTACTCAATCGATTTTGTTGCACTTCGGGTAAAACATGTGATACCTACTCAAACCCTGGCGGAGCAAAAAAAATTAGAAAAAAAATGTTTTTGTTAAAGTTATAGACATTTTTGGAATGTGTCTCTCCATTTAGCATGCTCTCTCACCCTCTCTGACAAGTCGGTGGATCGAACTGTCTCATAACTTAGGGTAACGTTGACCGATTCGGATGAAAATCGAAATATGATGTCTTCGTGACTTTTCTTTGGTTATGAAGTATTCTATTCGTGACGGCCTTCAGGATTCTGGAGACCAGATGACGTCATTTTTGAAAAGTGCAAAATTGACGTCAAATATATTTTCAAATGATGGTACTATCTTAGAAAGGGTCAATTGACGGTAAAACTTAATCTAAGAGCGACGTATTCTGGGATTAAGAAGGCCAGATGACGTCAACTTTTAAAAGTGCAGAATTAACGTGAAATACATTTGCGAATGCTGAAAATATCTCACAAATGGTGGATTAACGATGAAACTTCATTCAAACACGACGTAATCTGAGATTCTGAAAGGCAGATGAGGTCAACTTTTAAAAGGTTTGAATTTTGAATTGAATTTTCAAATGCTGAAAACTTCTTTAAATTTGTCAATTCACGATGAAAGTTCATTCAAACATGACGTATTCCGGGATTCTGCAGGGCAGATGAAGTAAGCTCTCAGAAGTGCATTGTTGACGTTATATTTTTTTTTCGAATGATGGTAATACTTGACAAGTGGTCAACTAAGAAAACAATTTCATCCACCGTACAGATCATACCACCTCTCTACATACCTACGGCATGTATACAAAAAGAGAAAAATTCATGAAAAAGTGGGGGCCCAACGACTGTGAGATTTGTCTTCTGCTGTGCGCCCCGTAGACAACTACTCTCAAATGGAACAGCTACTGCTACAAAAACCGAAAAATACTAATATACTCTAGTATAACTATGTTCATTACAAACATACAAAAGTCGTAAAATATTTTTTCAAACCTGTAAACTAGAATCTACAAATCACAGTTGCGAAAAAGAGAACTGTTGAATAATATGCCTAGAGTTGGAGTAATCAACAAAACTGCAAACCATTGTGTACAAAACCAGAAACTCTATAACTGACTACGTTGAGTGCACATCTGTGATTTGTAGATTCTAGTCTACAGGTTTGAAAAAATATTTTACGACTTTTGTATGTTTGTAATGAACATAGTTATACTAGAGTATATTAGTATTTTTCGGTTTTTGTAGCAGTAGCTGTTCCATTTGAGAGTAGTTGTCTACGGGACGCACAGCGGAAGACAAATCTCACAGTCGTTGGGTCCCCACTTTTTCATGAATTATACTTTGTTTTTCGACAAAATTCAGTGAGAATTTGTTCTGGTATTGGTAGAAGAATATTTGCTATAATTTAAAATTGTCAACCGATACTTTCGCTTCAAAGTGTGTTTTACGAAGTTCTTGGTGGTTTCGTCCTTTCTTAAAGGGACCGTTCCTCTTTAATTTGAAGGTCTGGGCTGATTAGTCGATGTTGTTAACATTAAAAAATCTTAATCATTCATCTAGGTCTCAACGTCCTGTTTTGCTCCGTGTTCGCAAAAATGCGGCGCGACCACGCGCACGTACATACACCGCCGAGTTCACTTACGTACAAAATTTTCAAAATGTCTATAAAAATACAAAACCATTTTCAAAATATTGCCGAAATTACCACAATCAAAGCTGTGACAGAGGATTTGTAGATATCATGGAAACAACAAAGCAGTGAGAGTTCAAGGGTTGCTACATTACAGTAACTCAAATTTTGTTGGCTTCTAATTTGCTCCGAAATCATGTGGTTTTCTGTATTTTCTGTATGTAACGTGTGAAACGTTCATCTCAAAACTGAATAAATGACTTTTTTTCATTTACTTACATTACACATTATAGAGGTACGGTCCCTTTAATACTTACAATTTTTCAGTGCTCATGAAGGAGTTCTATTGCATGGACTTCTGCCGCGAGAGATACGAGCCAACTCTGGAAGAATGCAACACAAAGTTCGAGAGAGATGTTATCCTCCACGGACTGTGCAAGTGAGTAGTTTTTGGCTAGAGAATAAAATTGAAAGAAATCTGAGAGAGAAAGTGGGTGAGAGAGTGGGCAGAGAGAGAGGGCAGAGAGAAGTTGGGGGGGGGAGGGGTGGAAGAGATTGAGACAGAATAAGATGAAAATAAAGAATTAGAGCGAGAACAAGAGAGAGAGAGAGAGAGACAGAGAGAGAGAGAGAGAGAGTGAAAAGAGAGAAAGAGAAAGAGAAAAAGAGAGAGAGAAGGAAGAGGGTCAAAGGAAGATTGGGAAATGTTCGTTTCCAGGGCAGAACAGAACATGCTGAACTGCCAGGCGGCCATCTTCCAGACCTGTTGCGATGTGAATGCCGGAGTCTTCATGTGCGGAACCACGTTGGCAGGTATAACCATCTTTTTTTATATTCAATTTGTTGAAGTGAAACAAAATATCTTTTTGGAGGTATTATTATAGAGAAGAAGAATTATATCTGCATCGCAACCGTTTTAGTTTTGTTTCACGCTATTGAACTGTGTCTAGACGAGAGACATAGTTCACTTATTCTCGTTACGTTTTTACTTAAATTCAAAGACCGAAAAACCATAATTGACTGAAGAACAACGAAAGATGAGGACCTCACAGGTTTATCGAAGTTTTACTGAAAATTTGCAGGATTTAACGCGATAGACCCCAAGTGCTCCAACGAGGGAAAGGTTGCCTGCGGGACCCCCCAGACCGCTGCTCAGAAAATATCTCGACTTCAATCGATGAGACTCCGACACGGATTCTGAACATCTCTCATTATTATCATTTGAAATGCACAAACTAATAAATGTTCGCAAATATAACTGTGATTTCTTGTTTTTGTCCGGTCGTGATCGATACATACTTGGGAAACATGTCTTATTCGTACTGGAGGAACACGAGAGATTTATAGACAAGCAAAGATTGTGTTTGTACTCAACAACAAAAATATGCATGTACGGTTCTAGGAATCGATATTATGATTCTCTTTGACTAAGCGTTACTGTCCATGTACGTTTGAACTATGCTGCGTAGAGTCCGTTGAACCCACTGCTTAGTGCATGCCAAAAATTTTATATAGCCGCCTCATGTGAGACTCGAACCAGGCCCAAAAGTTTGAGCGGCGCCGACGCTAACCACTAACTAACTGGGCTCATGGCAACATTGTTGGCGAATCGTATATAGGTGTTCTTACACATCACAAATTGAGATATACCGTACACGCTTTTCTTTGAGCGACAATTATAAGGTTTGGTTGATGAGGTCCCTATTTCTGCCACATGTGAGACGTGCAACTAGTTATCGAAGTCTGCCTTTGGAGTGAGTGAACACCGGGAGAATTAGGATACTGATTCTTTTCTTCGGCGAAGATTATTCTACTACTTTATGTAATGTTTTTATAAACAACCGTTCATAGCCATCGCATATGTGATTTGATGAATATAAGACGCTGCAATTTATATGTCCCCACAAGAAAAACTTGAAAATCACTTTTTCGCTCATCGTTGTGTATTTTACTCCAATGCATCATATATTATACTTTGAATCGTTGAAAAACGAATATTGCACCAACCATGTGTAAAACCACACCGCCAAAGTACATGCAAACACGAATCAAGATAGTATACGCAAATTCGGTAGAAGCAAAAATGTGCAAATAGTGGTGTGCACAAAATCGGTAGATCCTGAAATGTGTACACATAAAGTACAGAAATGTAGTACTACGGAAAATGTGTTCATGCACAAATTCTTTACTGCGAATATTGTGCATAATTCCTAATTTAACGCTTAAAGTACAAAAAACCCAGCTAAAAACAGAAAAGGTTCACATGGACACACCAAAACTAATAAATTTATGCATTTCTGGAGGTTTACACATTTTTTACTAAGGATTTTGAGTAATCTATTAATCCACTTTTTCGGTTCTTTCAATTTTATGTCACCAAGTTCGATAGGTGTATACATCAATATTTTGCCTACATCCTGTTTTTTCAGTCGATTTTTCGTGTGCAAGGATTTTTAATACACATGGTCAAAAGAGAAACCACTTTCGTGACAACCGATGTGTATTTTGCACAACATTCTCGAAAAATGTGTGTATTTGTCGGATTTAGTTGGGTCATATATATTGCAGCGTCTTATATGCAACAAAAAGCTTCACGATATTGTACGAATCTGGAAAATGGTAACTCTGATTCTGAAAAAGGTCCAACTACGTCAGAGCACCAACTCCTACCATCCGAACTTGATGACACCAGATATATTCAATTTCGAACTCTTAATTCTGACTTGCGTCTAATATTTCATATGTAAACCAAAAAGTACAGTGTTTATTCAGAATGTATATCAAACAGTGTTAGCGATCATTCCTCACTTTGTGTCGTTTGATTTAGTTTTTCTGTGAATTGAGTGTCTGCTCTATTTTCGTCTGACATCATTGGAAACGCCTTGACTAATCCTAAGCACATAAATCATGATGATTTTCCACTATCAGCGCCGACGCTCTACTGTAGCGAGAGATAAGATTCATATAAAAGCAAAGCGAACGGATAGAACTCACTGGACGAAATGACTAAGCTCTTGGTAATCCTAGGTGAGTTTCAGCTGTATACTACCATTCAAATATTGTATACCAGGTAAATATATAGTCATGCAAAGTGCACTTGTAGAGTGGACATTACATCCTTATTATCTTCTCACGCTATATGTGAATGTTGTCATTGATAGATTGTTCACTCCAACATTTCTCAAACTTTTCGCTTTGAGGTCTGTAAATACTTGTTCCAAATTTATGATTAATTTAACCTTTTGCTACCCTACGTGAAAAATTAAGATTCAAATATGTTTTAGAAATCATCAAGATGTTCGTAAAAATTCACGAGCAACTCGCTATCAACACTTATTCAGTGAAATCAAGACTTTCATTATAGAATACTTATTAAAAAGTTCGAAAATTCACTGTAGAAGTGCATCTGGAAATAAAACGAACTACCTAATATAATATTTCTGCAGCCCTCGTCTCTCCCGCTCTCTGTTTCGTTGTTCAACCGGCTGGGCAACCAATTTCTACTGTCGCTCCGTCGACGTCAGGATGCTCCGCTTCTCAAGTCAACGTGAGTTCAGGTTTCGGAAAATTGTTCAAATGTTATTCAGTACACATAGCCTCCTTGAGCAAAATTACTCACACCGGAGTTGACAAGCTTATCTATAAAGTTGGGCCACGGACTTCAATCATACTGAAAATGCACAAAGAACTGCATTTGCTCCACAGCCGCCTAGGCACAGTAAAAACAAGATACAGATACAGCCACATAAAAATTGACAATAATAACCTCTTGCGAATTTCAGCAAATCACGCAATGTTACCAAACGTACTTGGCCGGTTACAACATTTCGATAATGAACTCGAGCCTTCCTGAATACTGGGGTTTCCATGATGTGCGAAAGCAGATGCTCCTCGACCATGGACTCGAAATTCAGCCATATGTGTGCTCGTAAGTAAAATAGTTATATAACTTTTTATTTAAAAAAATGTATGTAGTCTGAGTTTAGAATGTTCCTTTTCTGTTCAACAATTGACAATATAAATAATAGGATTTGGTTTCGAATCTGAGGTAGTTCGTAGAGTCCTTGTCATTCCTACGTGGACTCTTACAGTGTTCAGTTAGGTATTGAAACGTACGTTTCTGGAAAGTATGAATATTTTTTCTACTCTTTAGGGGCTAGTTTTTTCAAGAACTGGTTTTTTGTGAATATCATCTCATGAATGAACATATGAAAGTGTTCAACTGTTACACCAAGGACATTGGTCCAAGGACATTAAAAACAATAGTATGAGATCTTAACTAAGAGTTTACGTAGAAATGACAAGGTCTATTTGAGCATACTCACACTTTTATCCGATACTATCTCATGAATAAACATATGTAAGTGTTAATTGTTTCAGTCTTGGAAACAACCTGAAAACGTGTCTGCAGCCCTTCCAATCGTCGTGCATGAGTGCATCCACCTACATGCAGATGGGTGCCTTCAACATGACAGAGGCTGGCGACTATTGGATCGATCTCGCGGTCACCGAATACATGTGCGGACCCGGATACGCTAGTGAGTAAATTTATAGTCTTCGTATTATACTCATCGAGTATTTCTGAGAACCGCCACAGAAAAGATGCGGACTTGAAACGTTGCGGCCAATTGTACCGATTCTGATACCGTAAAAACTGCGGTAGTATATCGTTTCCACGTGAACTTCACGTCTGAAATCACAAAGTTGCTTTACGTGAACTTTAACATTATCATGTGTACATGAGTACATGTCTCTCCAACTATATGTGTGTTCCATTACAACTGTTGCTCGCGAAGTATACATACCCTCCAAAAATGTGAAATACAACCACAGTCTTACATTTCTTAAACTCTACTTGAAATTAACCGTCCATCTTAGGTTATTGTCATTCTGATAAGTTAATACTCGACTTATTTTTAATCCGCCAGATAAAATAGTTTGGGACAAAGGTGTACATTTTGGACGCGTTATCTAAACACACGCTGGGGATTAGAATAAGGACCTTTTAGTCCAGTGTCTACTGACTGAAGATGAAATGACATCAAGAATGGGGGGGGGGGGGGTAGTCTATTAACAATTTGCAGAAAAATGCTGTAGTTCAGAGGCGGCGCAAGAGGGCGTCACCCTTCAAAATGAATTATCTAACATCACTATCAATTATCAAATAATCACAAACGGGGAAAATTTGCATAATCAGCATAGAATGTACATATGGTTTTTTTTCCAAGGCAAGCCTCTACGGTGTATTTTGCTCTGTCCTGTTGTGTTTGTAGTTTGAATCCGTTGCTTTCCGTCTAAAATCGTAAATTATGGCGTGACATGAAACTACAACTAAGATTTGGTCATTCCATAAAATAGTGAGTTATCCAACGATTAATGAAATCAATTTGTTTTATCGCAACCTTTTCAGTCGGCAACCAAGAGTTCTACTGCATGGCCTTCTGCAGAAATGCCCATCAGCCCGACCTCGATGCCTGTTCAGCTACTCTCGTGAAGACCGTTATGGGTGGAGGAGATAAGTGCAAGTACGTTGTTTCGAATGAAAGAGAAGCTCTAACTACCATGTCTACGTATGGTTCATTTCATTATCACGTTGAGTCTTACATCAATAACAACTAGGGTTGTAACGTAAACGTATAAACACCACTCGAAGACACTGGCACTCGATAATTCGAACTCGATTTACGACCCCTCTATTATCGTATGTCCAGCTAACCCAACACATCTATTATCATTCGCAAGTCCCTCACACAAAAACGGGTCTCCGAGATCATTGAACCATATAGGGTTCGTTGTTTCTAAAGCAACTATGTACGGAGTATGTGGCCAATAGCAAAGGGGACGAGAGGTAAAGGGGACGACCGGGGACGAGGGGTAAAGGGGAAGAGTTTCGACAAAATAATTAAGAGTAAAACCATAATTATACGTACTGCAAGATCACTACAATCACTAGTAGTACCATATAAACGGTTTTAGTTAGCAATGTAAGCAGCTGAATCAAGTTATGTCTCGTTTTACCAGATATTTTGTCACACCCCCGTCCCCTTTGATATTTCCCGGTGTATGTTGCTGTTGAGGGTAAAATTATCCTGCTGTGTTTGTAGCTTTAAAACGCCTTTTTTCGGTCACTGTTCGTAAAATATGGTGTGTGTTGAGATCAAACTACAAAGATTATTTGGTGTCTCCCTAGACCTTTTCGGTCACCGGTATCTATTGTGAGAATTTCTTCAGGGCAGAGCAGGCGATGATGAACTGTCAGTCGAAGGTCTACCAGAACTGCTGTGACTGGAATGCCGGCGTCTACATGTGCGGTGTCAACCTTGCAGGTAATCTAGTTCTAGGAATTACTAAAACATCTAGAAGATAGTGATGTTTTCAATTCAAACATGAAAACATCAATAGCAACTAGACTAGAAGATTATCGAACAGTCGAAGAAATCACCAAAACAATCACCTTTTATTTGCCAAACTTGACTGAATGTTGGCTGTTGAGGGTAAAATTATGACAGCGATACGCCTTCCTTATTGGAGATTACTAGGAATTACTAAGATGTATTAATTTCAGGAATCACCGCAACCGACCCCCAGTCATGCGCCGGGAAGCTGTCCTGTCCTAATGCCCGATCTATGCTCGATATGTTGAGAGTTATCTCGCATACACGCCACTTTTGAAACTACCCCGGAGGAATTAAACTAACCTTGTAATAAAATTATGTACCTTGTATTTTTCTTATAAACGAACAATTAACAACTATTACTGCAAAATAGTTCATGGAACAACAAACATCAACAAAATACTCGGCCGTAGTGTAGAGCATAACAAAGAATGATATTGACAACAAAATGAATGAAACAATTGGATCCTGCGTCAAAAAACGGGTCAATGCAGAGAGCTGCACATCTTACAATGTTAAGGCTAACCATAACCATTCAAGTTATGTATTTTCAACAAAAAACTGATATACTTCGAAACAAAAGACCGACTTACAAATGAAAACGAAACGGCGGACCCGCAAACAATGTATTCTACAATTCTACTCATCAGATTCCTCACCATCGTCGCCTGCGTCTTCTTCCTTCAAGTCACTCTCATCCATTTCTCCAGCGCCTTCCTGAAATGATTAATTAAAGTATTAGCTTTACATAGTAATGAAGTAAGAATACCTAAATACATTAATGAAACTTGAAAAACCGGTGCCAGATTTTTATGAACATGAACATAGACAGCCAACCATTCATCTTGCGTCTTGAGTTCTTACAGCTTGAAACTTGAGATTACTTAAATCCCACATTTACTTCAATGGGCCAGCTACTCAGCTTTGAGGCCAGTAATAAGGCATTGCTGGTTAGAACTTCGAAACGTAAAATTCAAAATAGGACGTGTTTCGCCCACATGCCTTTTTTTTTGTTTTGGTACATTACTTATGGGAGATTGTGTGATAAAGAAGGAGCAACGAATTGAAATTGTGAGAATGGTGCCAGGATTTTGAAAAATGGTACACGGATCGAGTGTAAGAATTCTTTAAATTGTAATATAAGTAAATAAAACCAACCTCTTCAGCCTTCTTCGCCATTGCTGCAGAGTAGACATCAAAGTTGGCTCCACGAAGTCGCTCTTCTGCCTCCTAAACACGACATTTCTAGGTGAGATTGTGTAATTATGTCAATAAAGTAACACAGGGCTGAAATAGTTAGCGCTAATGCAAACTCGGCAAAAAATTTGTACTTGCAGCCAGAAGAATTCAAAAATCAACCACATTTTCGCCAATAACGTGATAACTCGCCAATTTTTGATGCAAAACAATAGATTTCTTTGTTTTAGTCTCAAAAAACAAACTAATTTTTGTCGAATAGTCAAACCTTACTGGGGTATGCCGTATGCATGCTAAACATAGTTTCTTAGTTTCACTCAAATGCTCTTTTACTTATGGGCCGATAAAATGATTCCGACAAGAGAAGGCAGCGACTGAGTGATAACAGTGGAAGATAACTTCGATTCGTAAAACTTCAACTTTACCAGTCCCCTTGTTACAAACAGACACAAGTGTTCATTTTTGAGTATACATTATGTATAAGCTATCACTCTCACTCATCACACCTCGAGAACCCAAACTACAAATGCACACGGGACACGGAAAATAAAGAAAATTGATTCACCAGTACTATATACGAACATACCTTTCTCTGTTTCGCTGTAAGCTTCTTCGCCAATTCTTCAGACATCGTCTTTTGACGCTCACTGACCGCATTGAAAAGCTGAACGACTCCTCTGAAAAAAAAAACCAAAATCAAGAATATAGATAATGTAGTTTGAACACAGTGGTAAATTAACTTGCATGTACAGTGTACATGGTACTCGCCCACACCTTTAGTATTTCAGACCTATCAACTTCAAAATCATGTTTTTTTGTTTGAAGTGGCAGCACGGAGCAGGGGGTATAGAATAATATCTGTAAAAAAACATATAAATCGATAGGTACTCACTTCGTAGCTATTCTTCTCAGAAGACGTTCCTTTTCCTTGTCCGTGGTGACGTCTGGTTTGACCAATCCCATTTTGATTTTAGCCACCTTCTCCTGCAAGAAAAAAATTACCAGTCTTTTAGTCATATACCAGCGAGGGTGTCCAAATGATCAGAAAAATTCGAAAAACAGACAATTTTCCAGCCGAAAACATGAGAATAGGTCTACTCTAGGAAAAATCCTACATTTTTACGTGTTTACATCTGAAAACTGATTACTTTTTGTCGCTTAGTCAGACGTTACTGGTGTATGCTTTTAGTGCTATAATATAAAAAACAGTCTTATAAATGTGTATAAAATTGTGTTCTACAGTGACCATAGTAAATATGATTCATAACTGGGATCTGTAAACAACATTGACCACTGGCCGAAGCATCAACAAAGTAGTAATAAAAGAAATACTGGCCCTTGGTTAAATGGTGAGAAAATTATCTAACGTCATTCATCAACTTTTATTTCTCTTTGCACCCTGTACGATCATCTTGGCTGAGCATTATTTTTTTTTGTAATTGAGGGAACAGAGCAATAGAAATATAAAAATCTTACCTTTCTTTTTTCTCTGAACTCCTTTTTGGTCAATCTCTTCTTTCGCTGCTCCTCTGCTTTCTGAAAACAGACAACATTGTAGAATTACGAAAGTCAGAAAATGAAGTAGTTTAATCGGAAATGGGCTAATTTTTGATTAAGAAACGTTGGGCCACATAACCGAGGGAGGTTGCGAACGATTTTTGTGAAAGGTGGGGGTCGCGGCTCACCAATCGAAACATTTATTATGAAAATGGCGGTAGTTTAAAGAAAAATGAACCAAATTTGCAGCTTTGTTATGGTTTGGCACGGTCGCGAGAATCCAGAGTGGATGAAAGACCTGTGCCGGGTAGGGATGACCAAAATGTTGACCGCCCTTGCGGCCAAAACGAAATTTTGTATTTCAGAGCCAAGTCGCACCCCCAGTTCTCTGAGTTCATCCTTTCAAAAAAGAAAAAAGTCGACTTTGTGAGGGATAGGTGAATACAAAATCTAGGCGAGAAATAAAGGGTTCCACTATCTGCCTGCTGCCGCGTACCTTGAACTTCTTCTCATTCCTGAACGTAAAAGCCGGGTCACGACGAGGTTTCACCAAGTTGGGATTGGTCTCTTCATCAGATGAGCCTGATCCTGGAAGTGAAAAAAATACACAAACCATAATACGTAACGCCGTGTGTGCATTGTATTAAAACATGATACGAAACTTTTTTGGAAATGGATAGACACTAGCGCAATAGCTGGACCGAAGGCCACGGCGTTCTCGCATACAGTAATTTTTGCGATTAAACTTGTATTGAGCTCCGTCCACAAAGTTTTCGTGGCGGGACACTGTATCCCACTGCAATTTGGAACGGTGCCAGCACTAATTCGCTGCGTATCGCGCTTATTTTCACGCGAATCATTTGTGGAGCGTCTCAAACCGAGGACGCGAGTTCCTTATTAAGCTTTTCTTGAAAACGCCGTGAGGCGAATCCCGCACAGCGCTCAGCGCGATTGTTAGACAAATTACAGCAGTTGGTGGAAAAATAATCAGTGTGTGTAACCAACCAGATTTCCCGATTAACTACACAATTAATTTTTAGTTCTTAACAACCAGCAGTTTAGTTTTGGTTGTAAAAGGAGCACCCAAAACTCACCGTCAGACATCTCTCTTTCTCCATCTGATTCATTGGAGTCTTCCTGCACAGTTAAGACGTCACGCGGCATGCTGAAAGTATTACACATCATTGATGGAGCACTTTCATGAATCCAGCACGTTGAAATCAGTGAACGCTAGAAGCAATAATATCATATCTCGCGATATAACGAGAATGACCGAAAACCAAATTTGAAAATATTATTCACCCCGATATTAGAGCTGAAAAACGTGAATAACCGAACTATTTCTGATGTGTTGTCATGTTATACGTGACTACTAGACGTTATACTAGTCTACTAAGAAAATCATAGGCAAATGAAATAAAAAAAATTAAAAAAAAAAACTTGAACAATTATTTTTAATAGGCGTGGTGCCGAAAATGTTTTTCGTGAATGCGTACCAGGCGTGAGAGGAAAAATGGCTCACACAGATAAACTTTTTGTTACAGTAATTTTCCTGTTGCTGTTTTTTTCTTTTTCAATTCATTTCAACTTGTTTACTTCAAACATTACTTGTTCTGCGTGCTGTTTGTGCTCATTGATACTCAGAACGAGAGGCAGCTGTATTATTTATCTACGTTACCATGAGGTAGTTTTCTGAAAGAATAGGCAAATCCCTTATTTTTCGAGAACACTTTTCCTCGATTTCTTACAATATGTTATTCTATGCCATTTACACCAAAAGCTTCCCTGTTTCGATTAAATTTCCAGCGGAAAAGTAGTTATGTTTGAACTTTGAACGAGCAGTCTAGTCACGTAGATTGCCAATTGCCTACGTGCAGTATTGCATTTTGCATTCCATCTGTGTGTTCTGTGCTGTGTACGTCTAGAGGCGGACCGAAAAGCATCATTTTGTTCTCTCACGTGGCTTCTCTACTCGTGCTAACCACTAAATGTGTATATAAGTCTGTTTGTTAGTACTCTGGCTGTAATTAGTTTCTTCAATCCTTCATGCATTGATCTCATTTTTCTTGTTTATTAGTACTCTGGCTGTAATTAGTTTCTGCAATCCTTCATACATTGATCTTATTTTTTCTTAGTTCATATTTTCGTATGCTGTGTTCATCAATTTGATAGCTTCTACCTTGAGTAATCTTGTGTGGGCCTGGGCTGTTTGCAAAGTTTGCATACTTTCTCCTAACTGCAAGCTCCAATTATTTTGAATCAAATATGTTCATCTGATCAACTGAATGTTTGTATTAGTTAGAAGCAGAATGTTCTCTAAAAATGACTATTAAATCAAATTTCTCATTTCAGATCAAAATGGTCAAGATTACTTCACAAACGTGGAAAGAATGGGGACTATTCGGCGCTCTAGTAGTTTGTGAGTTTTTTGTGTGCTATATTTATATTCAGTTCAGAATTTGAGTGTGCGAAGTTAGAAGCTTTATTTCTGATGCACGTAAATTGAAATGTGCAAAAGTTAATGTGCACAATAGTTTACATCATTACATTTGTATGTTCAGCCATGCACTACGCCTACTACAAAATCCAAAACAACGAGTCTCTGGTTGAGAAGCATCAACGTCAAGAGCTGTTCTATGTCCGATGGCTCAAGGAGAAAATACCAGCACTCAAGGGTTTCGGTGTTCAAGAGGAGGTACATTTGGACAGCTTTTTTCGTAGTTTTAGTTTGTAAACCGACAGTTTTTGGAAGGTGTGGGTTTGAGTAAATAAAGCCAGTATTTTTATAAGATATGGACGCACACTCTGGCGAAAGCATGAACGTCAGGAAAAGAGGAGGGCCCGAAAAAGTACTACTTATTCCACAAAAAAGTCAATCTAAATTTTCATGCAGAATTATTATTTTCGGTTTTTGCGTGTTTGAACGGACTCCTCTTTGTCGAATAGTCAACCTTACTGCTTACTGGGTATGTATCAACGGAACTTGACTGAAGGGGAATTGAGCTCTCATATACAAGGAAATTATTTATAACCTACTAACGGAAGTTTGACGCTTATAAGATAACTAAATCAACTTGCACCAATTTCTATTTATAAGATGTTATTCCTATTTCTCGGTTTTTAGGAGCACAAGCCCAAGTCTCAAGCCCCAACTGCCTAACTCCGCCGACATACGACATAGTACGTAACTCACAATAGCATCTCATTTTCTACTCTTAAATCGCATAGATTATGTCTTGTTTGTGTTTTCGTATGTTTTTACGGTACTTTTCGACAATTCTTGATTTTTGTGATGTACAGTGTTGACTCGTGTAATAGTCCTCTTTGCAAGTAGTGTTAGTTATAGGTTTTTCATTCAGATAGATTGTTGAATACCAACTGAAGTCAATGGGTTACTCTCACAGTGCTGTTCATAGTGTTATTGTATTTTCCTGTAGGGCTGTACTAATAAACAGGTATGTATGCTCATGTTTATTGTACTCTTCATTTCGGTCGGAAACACCCACGTATACTACTGCGTTGCGAGTAAACAACTCGACACTCGAAGTGATAATCAGACTTTGTAAATATTATCGATTTTTTTTCGTCGAGAGGTCGCTGCCTTCTCTGTACAATGACTACGTTCCGCCCTTTCCATCCACTCGACATGCTCAAGTTCAACAACGTGAACCTGGACAACTTGACTGAAACGGTATTTTTGAGGTTTCGTTCAAAAAAGATAAAGAATAGTTGAAGCAAGACAGTAGCCTATTTTTAGTTTGCTCCAAGCCGCTGAACCACTAATGTCAAGCCAAGTTGTCCCCACAAATAAGTTGGTTCAACTACATGGTCAACCATGCCATTCTGAATGGGTGGAAACTGAAATTCATCGAATTTCGAAGTAATTCCGAAAGACAATAATATTTGCTTGATTGGGCTATCCAACAAAGTTTTTTGAACGTAAATGTGTAGCTGACCTCTACAGACTATGGTTTCTGGAGCTTATATTGTGCATTACAGTATGGCTTCAATTTCTACCTCTACTACCTAGTCAACTGGCCCGAATTCTATGAGGTGGCTGAACATCCTACCGGAGAAATCATGGGATACGGTATGTTTAACTTTCACCACTCTTTTTTGTAGAAAAATAGGTTAATATGTTAATGGGGAAACCAAGTTGAGCATAGTTATAAGCATTTCTCGTTTTATGTAGCCGCCTTCATAGTGACAGCCGAGGAGTACATTTTATATTTCGACCCCCTGTCAGGCCAATTCTACAACTAACCGGGTTTTTAGGTAACCTAACCCTTTTTTGGTAACCTCTTTTTCAGGTTACCTTGGTAGGTAACCTGGAAGTAACCTGAAACTAAAATCCGGTTACCGTGCAAACTAACGGTAAAAACCACATTTTGCGTTAGAAAAACAGGTAACCGGTTTTTCATTTTAGGTTACCAACCGGTTACCTACTGAGGTAACCTGAAAAATAGGTTACCAAAAAAAGGTTAGGTTACCTAAAAACCCGGTTAGATTCACCCCCCTGTCATCCCCATCAATTTTCAGGTTCTTTTTTATCTGAATAGTGAGGCGTTATACTTTCATCCCTCACGGTTGGTGGTTGTTGACTTTTAGGTTGAACATTTATCGGTGAATTCTATATGTAACCGAGGTTTTTGGTAACCTTTTCCCTGTTATCTCGATGTGTAACCGGTCGGTAACCGAAACTGAAAAACCGGTTACCAGTTAGGTTACCTAAAACCCAGTTACATATAGAATTAGCCACATTTATCACTTTCAGGTTGAACTTTTCACATAATTTAAACTAACTTTTTAGTTATGGGTAAAGCTGAAGGTAGAAATGATCAATGGCATGGACATGTTACGGCTCTCTCTGTCGCTCCTTCCTACAGGTAGTTGTTATACATCATTTCACCGACTAGACAATTACATCATTCATTTCAAGTTTCTAGTTACTTCGTCTGATAAAACCTAGACTCTGAGAGCTTTTAGGATTTTCAATGATTCACTACTAGTACAATTGCTCTATTTCTCTACTTTTACGTAAATGAGGACAATTCTGTTTGAGTCGCTATTGTTTATGAGTCATTTGAGTATCAACTCTTACAAAGTAGCAAGTATTAAGTAGTACGAAACCATATAGTTAGTGGGGAAGAGAAAGTGAGCTCACCTTCGGCGTTTTTAACACCAATAATTTGTGAAAATTGATGCATTTTTCGTGATCAATGAACATTCATTCGGCAGTCGGTTTAGCTAGTGTTTGTGCTTACTACACCAGTAATAAAAAAATTTTGTTAACATGATGTACAACGCATAAGTGTTCTTTTCAGGAGACTGTCTTTAGGTGCACACATGATGAAGACATTGGAGCAAATTTCCGAAATGTTAGTTTATTTATTGTGTTTCTATTTAGTTGATATTATATTATATGGGGTGAACGTGGGCCTGGGCAAGCTCACATTCTCAAAGTCTTTCTTAGTTGGTTGCGTATTGTTTAGGGCTGTTAATATGTTAATGAAGTTCAACATTTTGACAGTTGCCGACATTTCAAAAATATTTCGAGTTTCGCGTCCCACTCGTCATCCCAAATGCTCTTTTTCAACAACAGTATACACCATGTTTGTTATCGATTTTGTTAACTCAAGACCTTTAACCAACTTTGAGCAGCTTACAGTCATTTGGTTTTCTCATCTCATGGCAAACAGTATATGTGAATGTGAGCTATGAAACTTCTACCATTCATCTAGCTTTGAACGGTTGTACAAGTTATGTTTGCTTTAATAAATAAAATGTTTCCAGTAAGAGCGCTTTCTTCGTGGATCTGTTCGTTCGTGTGTCAAACCAAGTGGCCATAAGCATGTACAAGTCGTTGGGTTATGTCGTCTATCGAGAAATCATTGACTACTATTCTGGTCAGGAGGACGAAAATGCGTACGGTATGTCGGCATCAGTTTTTGCATACTTTTGTAAAGTTTTCCAAATGATCAGAAAAGATTAACAAATGAACTCCCTTTTCGTCAATATCGGAGAAATTCGCCTATATTCGCTGTAAAATTCTACAGTTTCTCATGTTTGAATTGAAAAACGAGTTCCTTTTCGCAGGATGCTCTTTGTCCAGTTTTGTTACATTGCAAAAAAGATGGTACGACTGAATTGTACCCATTCCGATACGATAAGGGTTTCACGGAGATCGGGGACTAAAAAAGAGAACTATAGATCCAGTCTAGCAATACTTTCCCCGAGTATTAGTTTGGATTCGGTATTCAGAGTTTTTGCCAACGAGCAGTTGGTAATGTTATACATACAATATAAGACGACCAATTTCAAACTTTTCACAAAATCTGGCTTTTTCACAGATTTTCAGCTTTTTCTGTGAAGTAAATAGAAAAATCGGGTTTCTCATGTTTTACGCGATTTTCTGTGGAATTGTACCCCATTCTAACAATATTGGCAGATTTCACGCAATCGGGCCAAATCTGGAAATATATAGAGAATTTCAATATGAAATATTCATTGTTCGAACCATTGAAATTTTCTATTGAAATTTTTACTATAGATATTTTCAATAGGAAATATCCATAATAGAGAATTACAATTGAAATTTTCTATGGTAATCAGTGGATTGCAGCAAAACCTGTAACCACCGGAATTGAACCTGCGACTTGTGGTTACTAAGTGAGCCCTCTACCACTGCGCCACGAGAGCACAAATCAGGGCAGACAACTGCGCATGGTTATACCGGGGAATTGATGCCGCATTGACCGGTATATGAAGCTTCCTATCTCTCCAAAGAAATGTGTCACAATAGCGCAGCGGCTAGTGAGTCGGACTACAAAACTGAGGTCGCAGGTTCGAATCCGTTCACGGAATATTTTGTTCACATACTTCGCTAATATAAACTATGAATATCCCGTATTGAAATTATTCATAGTTAAAGGTGAAACTACATTTGTGAATAATTATTCTGGTTATGGAATATTTCAATTGAAATTATTCATAATGGAAAATTTCAATTGAAATTATTCATAATGGAAAATTTCAATACGAATTTTCCATATGAGTGTCTCTTATTGATGATTTCAATTGCTATTCACTATGAGTACCAAACACGCTGTCCTCATAGAAAATCTGAAAAAAATGCCTCGAATCGGGTTTTCATCTTAAATTGTAGCCTCTATATTGGTTTCACAGAAAGTGTTGTAAATCTGTGAAAAAGCCGAATTTTGTGAAAAGTTTGAAATTCGTCGTCTTATATGCTCTGTACAATAAGTTCTCTTTTGAAGTTTTTCTTCGAACTTTACATTGTTTAACCACTCTGTAACTATACCGCGCCGTCTTTTTTAGTTGAACTTCAAACAGTCCTGATGACTACTGTTGTGTAAGTGCGATAAAACTACAAATGTTAGTCACGGAGATTGTTACAGACATGCGTAAGGCGTTGCCGCGAGACGTGGACAAGAAGAGCATCATCCCACTGCCGCACCCCGTTCACACAAGGGATATATGACTATCGGACGAGGACCCCCCTCTTTCTCCCTCCGAGCGGTTCGTATCAGTCCTAGTCGACATTGGTTACTTTCTGTTCGGTGATATTATTTATGATACGAATAGGTTTGAAATTATAGGTATGAAATTGTTTGAAATATTGTTCTGGGCATTGGTAGCTATGGTTGTAGGTATATGGGCAATCTATTATGCCAACCACTGAAGTCCACTAGGTATAGTTTTGATCGCTGTTCGCTAAAAGTAGTTTATCTGTGATCTCTTCTGCTCATTGTTTTGAAGCGTTGGTCGAGTTGTTATTGTGTTTTGAACCGCTCTGAATGTCGATCTTTTTAAGAGTTTTCAATAAATGTTCGGCAGTATCTTCATGTTTCTTCCAATTCTCCAATCACGGAAAGTCCCGTAATTATTCTGTTTTGCTTTTCCCAAAATCGTCCTAAGCTTTGGCAATGTATTTTTTGTTGAGTGGCATGGAAACTCCAGCTAATCCAGAGCAGAACGTGAACGAGAAACGTTCAATGTTCACCTACATACAGTATGCAACCACTGGTGCTGCAGTATTACTTTTTATGAGGTTTGTGTCGTTTTCAAATTGAATATAATATATTAGGATTTTGCTTTTAGTTGAAATTAAACGTGGTTCAAAATCTTTAAAAATGCAACTCGGTATTTTCAAGAATTGGACAGGTAACTAATATTTGTGATACTTTCCTATTTCCAGCTGTTCTCTGGCATATTTTATATTACCAACTAACCAACTACGGAATTGATCTCACACTTACTGTCGCTACAGCTTACAACTTGCCCAATCTCCTGCAAGCAGTCGCTTACTAGTAACAACGTGTTGAAAGAGTGTTGGTAATATTTCTTCCTATTGTTTCTGAGATTAAGAAGCATACAGAAGAAAGTTATTTATATTTGGTCAAACAAAAACTGGGAATATGTTTCCATTTCAGAGCAAGCTCAAATCAGTTCCTAACGCATCGACAACGAGGAGCGACCGTTCTGAGTTCTGTAGGTAAGCGAATCATCGAAGGTCGTGTTCATCAGTATTCCAACCTCCGTTCTCTCAAACGAGCTGTTTGCTGCATTTACCACCAGCCGGGTGTCAAGTGTTGCGAAAGTTAGTGCGTAAAGCGAGAGACACAGAATGGGAGAAAGGTGCTGGGATTCTCTAGCATACGTACTCAGTAATGAAATATACTTGGGGAAGGATGGCATACATAGATAGTTCCCAGACTAGTCATTAACAAACCATACGGTGAAAAGTGGGTAAGTATGAGAGTTTATTTATATCTCTCCATCATTCTTTGGTCTGTTTTAGGCTGTCTATATCTATCTGTCGCCAACGAGTTCGGCTGGCTACCTTTCAATTTCTTCGTGAAGGAAAAAGTTTCTCTGAAGAAGAGCAGCGATACTGCTTAGTTTACGTATATATAAGAAAATTATGTAATGTTGTTTCAATAAATATTAAATTCGATCTGAATCTTTCATGGTACCGATGAGTATCGTCTAATTTTATTTTTTACTATGCTTGTAATATGGTTCATCTGATCCTTCTTCGTAAAGATATTTTTGTACAAGTGGTATTTCCGAAACGTTTCCATGTTGAATCTATGGACTCTCAAAATTTAGATTTTCAAATGGACACCGCAAAAGTGAGTGAGAAGTTGTTGCAGAAAGACTGTCAGGAGTGTCGAATTATAGGTGAGTCAAGGCGATATGATAGGTGATCTAAAGCGAACGACCAAATACCGGTTGTAGTTTGATCTCGAGATTTAACGATGTTCGACCAAAGGGCAACCGGATCAAACTACAAACACATCGGGATAGGGCGCCATACAGGCATGCTTTGAAAGGATAGGACCCTATAAAATGGACGATTTTCACAATCTTATGGGTTCAACTCTTATTTGGATCGAACACAAGGTGGTTGCTAAGTAATCGACATTACCAGGATAATAGTAACGTTACGTATGATTTCTTGTAATTTTTATGTTATCTCCGTAATATTAGTTGATCCGCAGATTTTCATCATTGTTTATGTAGATCAATGATTTTAATTTAAGTTCCGAAATATTAAATTTCTTCAGGCACCGGGAGTTGCGCCTTTATAGGATCGTATGTATTGTACCAGTCGAGTGGAGGTTTCTACGCAAAAAGGCCTTATGTTCAGATGGGTGTCAGGAGTTTAGCTGCAGGTTGGTTACTTGTGATTCCTATGAAATCTTAACTTTTATGCTTATTTCTCATATGGGGCTGTCGGGTTAGAGTTGTGGTTCGACGCGTCGCTCCACCACAGCTCAATTTGCGAACTTAGTTTGAAATACCTTGGGATCAAACTACAAACACTGCGCCACATTACAGTGTAGGCTTGATTGGTCTTCAATAACCCCTATGATAAACTACCTAGTTATGTTCATCATAATAAATTATTTGAATGCACAAATCTCGAGAAACGTTTTTCTTCCAGTTGCCTACTACATGGGAGTGGCTCGATGGTTCTACCTACCCCCATTCACCAGCCTCAAAGGAACACGCGAATCGATCACAATTAATTCAAAATAAACATGATTACAACTTTGGTACATGTGTATAGTATGTGTATTGAACACGTGATTATTGCATGCACTCTGTAAAAATACCGAGTTTTCTGAACTACCTTGGTTTTGTAACTGTTCAATCTCTGTTCAACTTAACTGTTTTCATAAATTGGTGGAAAACATAAATTGCAAAACAGAAAACTGAATTCTGGACTTCCTGACAACTAACTCTTCTTTTCTAGTTTCATGTTGGATAAACCTACAATACTCGTAGTCATGGGTGTGTCGGGTTGCGGAAAGACTACTGTAGGACAGGAGTTGGCGCGAAGTTTGAACTTCAATTTCAAGGATGGTGACGAATTTCACCCGGTTGCCAATGTGGAGAAAATGCGAGGCGGTAATCAATATTGTATTATGGTCACCTTCTAATGAAATTGAGGATTCGCATTTTGTGAACTTCACCTGCGAACTAACTTTTCTCCACTCTCTACTATCTTTTCTCTACCAACCTTTTTCATACGGATTACGGTAGTCGTCTTGCAATGAATGTGAGTACAAAATTTATTGTTTATTGTCATCTCACTACTTTGCCTCACCGCTTCATTTGCAGTGTTGCAAAACGTGACTTTAAGTGTATGCGGTAACGATATTTTGAAGTGGATAACTTGATGCAACTAGGTAGTTAATGATTAGTTCAATTTGCTTCAATTGACTTTCAGGGATTCCTTTGACCGATACAAACAGATTTCCTTGGCTTCAATCTATAAATCAATATTGTATCCAGCACACCAACACAGTGATTGCGTGCTCGGCACTGAAGAGAGATTACAGAAACATACTCCGGACTGGGATGGAGCAAATTCGTTTTATATTTCTGAAACTGTCGAGGTTAGTTTCAGAAAAAAATAAACTCAAATCTCTCTTGACTGATTCTCAATACCTTACCTGTTCATATCACTAACTCCACGTCTTCTTACACAGCAGAAAAATTAAAGCTTTAGTCTTTCTTCAAAAATCAATCTAGAACAATTTTAAACAGCAGCTTATGTCAACCTTTCATGCTTTTTTTAAATAAATATTTTAGATTTTACACGTTTTACGTGACTATTCATCTATCTTCTCGTACTTGTGTTCCAGGAAAGCGTTGGAATCTCGTATGCTGCGCAGACGTGATCACTTCATGCCGGTTGCTCTGCTAGATAGCCAACTGAATACGCTGGAAGATCCCTCCTCAGAAGCAGATGTCGTGGTAGTGAACTGCGATGGAAAGACAACCGTCTGTATCATAGAGGAAGTTCGCGCCAAACTGTGATATGTGCTGCCTTTTAGGTACCTATTAAACACAAAGGTCTCAGAATGCCCACTTTTCTCATTGTGTGAGATTGTGATAAACGTTACGTGTATGTTTTTCGACAATTCTGTTGGATATAGTAAGTCATATTTCGCATTATGCACCAAAATGATGCAATACTGTTTGTCAGATGCTACAAATGCTACGTTTTACCATACCTTGAGTACTGTTCTTCTGTTTGGTCGCCACATAAAATATGTGAAATTCGCAGTATAGAGAGAGTTCAGCGCATTTTTACCAGAATCGTTTACGGCAGATGTAGAATAGCTGTCAACAGAGTAAGTTATAAAGATCGACTACAATTCCTTGGTCTAGAGACACTCTACGAGAGACGTATCAAACATGATCTTATTTTGCTGAACAAAATGTTGAAAAGGGAAGTCTCCATTGATATAAGTAAGTATTTATGTTTTCGTCCATGTGGAGAGCGTCAAAACTCTAATAGTTGTAATGGATTTGCTTTTGAATTACCTAAATTCAGTAATGTAACAGTAGAAAGCTAGTTTTTCATCAGGGTTGCCAAATGGTACCCAAAACTTCCTACTCGTCTTACTAGCTTGCCTTCAGCAAAACTTTTTGGTAAACACCTAAAAAATGTTAACATTTCTGAACTACTTCAAATTCCATTACCTTTTGATTAGTGTATCAGGTCTGTTGTAACTTGCGTATTCATATGTATTCCAGTTATTTTGGCCGGCTATGTGCTCAATACCAACGTTACAGTATCAATGTGGGAGGGATTCAAGTCTTTTGCATTCTTTCGCAACAACCATTTCGCACGGGACTTTCGAATCACTTTGCATCTATTTTGTATTCACACTTTTGAACTCATTTACGATTTCAATAAATTATTCTATTCTATTCTATTCTATTCCAGTTAGCAATTCAAAATTCCTAGTGTAGTTGTGTAGTTTGCACCCGATGAACAAATTTTGTCGCTCGAATGTCCCTCGCTCAGTGTTTTTCGCGTAATTGACGTTTACTCAATCAGTAGGAACCATTCCTCGTTTTCGACTCGTAAATGAACGATTGTGCGGAATTAGAACGATGACGGAAGCTATGTTTGTATTAAATTTTTTAGTGGTAAAAGGAGAGCATAAATTTTGAATGAATAAATTAGTTTTCTTGTGCAAACAAAAACATTTGATTATAGGTTCGTTATCGAGTGTTTTATGAGCTCGTTATCGAGAGTTTTTTTTGAAGAATTACATCAACACATCGTCTCTATGGAAACAGGTTTATCTTTATTTGAAAATAAAGCGAATGAGAAGCTGCTATACTGAAAATACACACATATTTTAATCACAGAAATGTTGAGGAGCTGGCTGAGAATGAAATAACGGAATAGACCGAACATTGATTAAAAAAACATCCAGTGTTGAGGCAAACAGTGTACTCCGAGGCGACCACTAGTGCAGTAAATCACAGTAAACTTACCAGTGTATAGCTACCAACTTGTTCAACTACTTTTACTAGCTAACATCACATTCCACTGATTGAATCAACAATTTTTTGGAAAGCAATGGGATCAAACTACAAAAACAGTGGGTTAGCGATACATACACCGTATAGGCTCAAGAAAGAGCGAAAATCCTACTGTGTCCACAGTGTTTGCAGTTTAATCTCGTTGAAATTCGTAAATGTATAGAGTTCAAACTACAATTCAGTTATCTAACGTATAGTGGGTCCGGGTCTTCTTGGAACACGGGTTGTCTGTCCTCCGCTCGCCCTCCAATGCGAGCCGCGACGCGGCGGGACGCGTCGCGCAAAGCCTCGCGGTTGAACCACGTCATGGTGAACACGTTCAACAACAGCAAACCGACAGCAAATATACTGAGACCCTGTAAAACTTAATTAACGTTATTCTATAAGTTAGCAAATTTGAGGTGTAGCTCGAGTTTCGTTTCAAATAGACCGGCATCGAACTACAGTTTCACAGTGTTGCGTCTACACTCATGACGCTGCTACATAGCCGCGGCTGAACTTTTTTGCAGAGCGAATAATCAAATTCAAGCTATATCTGACGGAATTTCTGTGTAATACGCATAATTTTCACAGAAATCGAAACACATTCATCCGGCGAAAATATGGATGCAGTCTCATTCTCTGTCAGAGACATATCTTTTTCTCACATCAAAATCTAGGGAGCCCATAGTCGCACGAACAAATTACCCACCGTATTTAGTCCATGACAAAATCGTAGGTTTTTAGCACAATTGTGACTAGCTTCCAAATTACAATCAGTGATGGTTTCTGTGAAATTCGCAGGTTCCTGTTGGACTTCAGCACCAATTACAGAGAAGATCATCAAGAGAGGCAGCAACAGAACAGTGAAGCGGGAACAGAACATCGTAACTCTGAAAGTGATTAATGAGAGATTTACCCAATAAATTCATTGAATGAGCATGATAACGGCTAGAAAATAAATAGGAGACCAATTGTTCACTGGAACAAAATATTTGCGTAAAACGTTAGGAAACATAAAAAAACTAGCAGAGTTTAGGGGAACCACTCTAAGTTTTGAAAATGCTGAACATTTTCATTTTATATTGGCAACAGAAAACGTAAATGAAACAAGGTGGCCTCACACAGTCAGGAATAACCATAATTTATCTAATCAAATGATTTTGCCATGCGGAAATTTCACAATTGACATATTCAGTTATGAAATTCTGATATTGTTTGTTATTATAGGAATTGCCAATTATATCATAATCTCATAATCAATTTGAAATGTATTTGTATCTATGGCGAGTTTTTCATAAAATGTGTACTCGAGTTGCTGAAGAAAATTAGGAAATGCGAGGACTACAGTAAGTTATAATAAAATCTTCTCTACGCAAGGAGCCCGAAAGTCATTTATTCATCTCACAGAACAAAAAACCGAAACATACAGCGATAATAGTTTACAAACGATGAGTATTCTACCGATAAATTGAAAAAAATGACTGATCAATGTGGTGTTCTCAACAATTTATAAACAAAACCGTTGAGTTGTAAACATTACACACACTTGCGTCGAGATAAAAACGCATTTGTTTCAATACGCCTCACATTTCTCAACCCAAGCAGCGGTCAGATAATAATTCGATTACTAGTATCGAGAGAAAACATAGGTTTCTCAATCAATTTGTTGAGTACGTTCTACGTAAAAAAAAAATGTGAAAAAGCTCATCAAAAAAAGATCCCTTACAGCTGCAAGCTGAACGACAAATTCTACCATCATACTGTAAGAGGCCAGCTCAAAAATGTGACAACTATACTGCACTCTGTAAAGCCTATACTGTTAGGCGATTATACAGTCATGTGAAACGTATGAAACACAGCAGAATTCAGAAACGATCAATTACAAATAGCACGATTTTTCATTAGAATGCTAACTTTACGTGACTATTCACTTTACTTCTAAATCGACTTTTGCATTAAAAGTTGATTGAAAAAGTAGTGTTGGCATGACGATAAAATGCCGGCATTGATCAATATAAAAGCGAAAGATTTGTTTACTCGACCAGCTGTCTCAGTGAGATGAAATCTCTCCCCGCAGTGATAAAAGTAAATAAACATGTATTTAACGGGAGACCCGCGTTCCGTCCGCTAAATCGCGCGAGACATCGTAAAATCAATTATAGCTCACCGGGTGCTATTAAGAGGTCAAGTCAGTGGTTGCGGACGGGCAGCGAGCCTGACCAGAAATGGCTACCAGAAGTCATTCAAAATTGAAAGTCATTAAAGTAAAAGTCAGTTGAAAGTAAAAGTGATTCAGTACAGAAACAATTAAAAATGAGAAAAATTCCCAACACTTTTAATATATTTTTTAAAATTCTGACTAAAAGCGAATTAACTTTCAAATGACTTTTTCTTTAATGACTTTCAATTCTGAATGACTTTTTCGTGGTACTCCCAGAGATAATAATAATAATAATAATAAATAACACAAACGTAGAGGGGATTGCAAAAGCCCTACTTTCAACAATTCTGACCATAACATCAGTAAATGACATTGCTATTGAGAATTAAGTTATTTTTTTACAATAGAATTGACTGACACAAAATTTAAATAGAGTACATTTTTAGAATACAAAGTAGCATCATGAATCTTGTTGCAATTGTGCGAGTAGTCGATAACGTTCGAGAGTAAACGTTTTAAGGTATCATCTTGGGAATTAAACTTTTCATCTCATAAGATTAACATTGGGTTTTAAGGTCGTAGTGCGAAATGAGCACTAAACTCGAGTATACTATAGTCATTGTCATCCCTACATGAACTCTTACTGTAACTTCGAATGACTATTGTGCGATGAGTTTTAAAAGTATTTTTTCCTATATTTTTCAATATGGTTACAATCATTCGGCTATGCAGCACTGCAGCTTTCTTTTTCTTTGGGAGTTGTACCCGGATGGGAAACTATTATATTCTATTCTTTTGAGTTCAGTGACAATGTTTCTATATTTTGTACGCTCATCAAGTTCTGCAGTATATGTGCAAAGTCAAGTTTTGTAATATAAGAGATCAACACAATATGTTGATTGGTCACCAGCCAACGTCACAGATCCATCGCTAAAGTAGTAAAGTCTCCAAATTCGATCTAATAATGGAATGACTACTGTAGAAAAAGATTATCCATAAGCTTAATATGTACCAATCGTTTTCCTGAATCCGTATGCGAAAGTTTTCGTTATCATTAATTTTCGTAACAACGTACAACGTTCGATAAATCTCAAAAACTTCAAGCATACTATACAGTATTTAAAGAAATTTGTGATTCTAACTGTAGTGACCCTTGTAATTAGGCGCTCGGCTGCCCGTCCGCTTGATCAATTAGTGCGCGCTGCCCGTCCGGTCAACACCCCGAGGTCTGCTGACCGTCTGCCTGGAAATCGAGAGAGCCAGCGGACGGGCCGCGGTGGACCCGTATTTAACACTTTTCTCTTTTCCCTCTTGGCTAAAAAACCATTGAAAGAGCGGAGGTGGTACCAAAAACTTATTTGAGCTTCAGTTTTTACGTGCTAAAACGACACGGCAATTTGATACTATGTGAGATAGTTTGCGAATTATGGGTTTCTATTTGAAAAACCAACATACATTTGAATCACTTGAAACTCATTTTGACTTTCCTTCACGGTAAAAGGGCTATACGGAAAACTGAACAAAACTCGTAGTCATTTTCTTCAAAAATAATATTTGTTGGAAATGACTGGAATCAGTTTAATACTCTTCAACACTTCACTGTTAATAAGCGTAAAACCATTCGTGGTACGTAGAAGTTGGGCTGAGGATAGCGGGACGACCCCGCGCTGTTCTAGGTGAAACGGGGATGATTTCGGGAATTTAGCAAAAAACTGAACAGTTTGCGTTGTTTCTAGTTTTGAAACATACTTTGAATACACTTGAAACTCCTTTTGACTTCCATTCACGGCAATGGACTATGCGGAAAACTGAACAAAACTCGTAGTCATTTTCTTCAAAAATAATATTTGTTGGAAATGACTGGAATCAGTTTAATACTCTTCAACACTTCACTGTTAATAAGCGTAAAACCATTCGTGGTACGTAGAAGTTGGGCTGAGGATAGCGGGACGACCCCGCGCTGTTCTAGGTGAAACGGGGATGATTTCGGGAATTTAGCAAAAAACTGAACAGTTTGCGTTGTTTCTAGTTTTGAAACATACTTTGAATACACTTGAAACTCCTTTTGACTTCCATTCACGGCAATGGACTATGCGGAAAACTGAACAAAACTCGTAGTCATTTTCTTTAAAAAATAATATTTGTTGGAAATGACTGGAATCAGTTTAATACTCTTAAACACTTCACTGTTGATAAGCGTAAAACTATTACCACGAGTGGGGTTCGAACCCACGCGGACATACGTCCATTGGAACTTAAGTCCAACGCCTTAACCACTCGGCCATCGTGGTACGAAGGGGTTGGCCTGAGGATAGCGGGACGACCCCGCGCTGTTTTAGGTGAAACGGGGATGAATCCGGGAATTTAGCAAAAATTGAACAGTTTGCGTTGTTTCTAGTTTTGAAACATACTTTGAATACACTTGAAACTCCTTTTGACTTCCATTCACGGCAATGGACTATGCGGAAAACTGAACAAAACTCGTAGTCATTTTCTTTAAAAAATAATATTTGTTGGAAATGACTGGAATCAGTTTAATACTCTTAAACACTTCACTGTTGATAAGCGTAAAACTATTACCACGAGTGGGGTTCGAACCCACGCGGACATACGTCCATTGGAACTTAAGTCCAACGCCTTAACCACTCGGCCATCGTGGTACGAAGGGGTAGGCCTGAGGATAGCGAGACGACCCCGCGCTGTTTTAGGTGAAACGGGGATGAATTCGGGAATTGAGACAAAATTGAACAGTTTGCGTTGTTTCTAGTTTTGAAACACAATTTTAAATCACCTGGAACTCATTTTGACTTTCGTTCACGGTGAGAGGTCTATGCGGAAAACTGAACAAAACTCTTAGTTGTTTTCTTCAAAAAGAATATTTGTTGGAAATGACTGGAATCAGTTTAATACTCTTAAACACTTCACTGTTGATAAGCGCAAAACTATTACCACGAGTGGGGTTCGAACCCACGCGGACATACGTCCATTGGAACTTAAGTCCAACGCCTTAACCACTCGGCCATCGTGGTACGAAGGGGTTGGCTTGAGGATAACGGGACGACCCCGCGCTGTTTTAGGTGAAACGGGGATGAATCCGGGAATTTAGCAAAAATTGAACAGTTTGCGTTGTTTCTAGTTTTGAAACATACTTTGAATACACTTGAAACTCCTTTTGACTTCCATTCACGGCAATGGACGATGCGGAAAACTGAACAAAACTCTTAGTTGTTTTCTTCAAAAATAATATTTGTTGGAAATGACTGGAATCAGTTTAATACTCTTAAACACTTTACTGTTGATAAGCGTAAAACTATTACCACGAGTGGGGTTCGAACCCACGCGGACATACGTCCATTGGAACTTAAGTCCAACGCCTTAACCACTCGGCCATCGTGGTACGAAGGGGTTGGCCTGAGGATAGCGGGACGACCCCGCGCTGTTTTAGGTGAAACGAGGATGAATCCGGGAATTTAGCAAAAATTGAACAGTTTGCGTTGTTTCTAGTTTTGAAACATATCTTTGAATCACCTGGAACTCATTTTGACTTTCGTTCACGGTGAGAGGTCTATGCGGAAAACTGAACAAAACTCTTAGTTGTTTTCTTCAAAAAGAATATTTGTTGGAAATGACTGCAATCAGCTTAATACTATTCAACATTTCACTGTTGATAAGCGTGAAACTATTACCACGAGTGGGGTTCGAACCCACGCGGACATACGTCCATTGGAACTTAAGTCCAACGCCTTAACCACTCGGCCATCGTGGTACGAAGGGGTTGGCCTGAGGATAGCGGGACGACCCCGTGCTGTTTTAGGTGAAACGGGGATGATTTCGGGAATTTAGCAAAAAAACTGAACAGTTTGCGTTGTTTCTAGTTTTGAAACATACTTTGAATACACTTGAAACTCCTTTTGACTTCCACGGCAATGGACTATGCGGAAAACTGAACAAAACTCGTAGTCATTTTCTTTAAAAAATAATATTTGTTGGAAATGACTGGAATCAGTTCAATACTCTTAAACACTTCACTGTTGATAAGCGTAAAACTATTACAACGAGTGGGGTTCGAACCCACGCGGACATACGTCCATTGGAACTTAAGTCCAACGCCTTAACCACTCGGCCATCGTGGTACGAAGGGGTTGGCTTGAGGATAACGGGACGACCCCGCGCTGTTTTACGTGAAACGGGGATGAATCCGGGAATTTAGCAAAAATTGAACAGTTTGCGTTGTTTCTAGTTTTGAAACATATCTTTGAATCACCTGGAACTCATTTTGACTTTCGTTCACGGTGAGAGGTCTATGCGGAAAACTGAACAAAACTCTTAGTTGTTTTCTTCAAAAATAATATTTGTTGGAAATGACTGGAATCAGTTTAATACTCTTAAACACTTCACTGTTGATAAGCGTAAAACAATTACCACGAGTGGGGTTCGAACCCACGCGGACATACGTCCATTGGAACTTAAGTCCAACGCCTTAACCACTCGGCCATCGTGGTACGAAGGGGTTGGCTTGAGGATAGCGGGACGACCCCGCGCTGTTTTAGGTGAAACGAGGATGAATCCGGGAATTTAGCAAAAATTGAACAGTTTGCGTTGTTTCTAGTTTTGAAACATATCTTTGAATCACCTGGAACTCATTTTGACTTTCGTTCACGGTGAGAGGTCTATGCGGAAAACTGAACAAAACTCTTAGTTGTTTTCTTCAAAAAGAATATTTGTTGGAAATGACTGGAATCAGCTTAATACTATTCAACATTTCACTGTTGATAAGCGTAAAACTATTACCACGAGTGGGGTTCGAACCCACGCGGACATACGTCCATTGGAACTTAAGTCCAACGCCTTAACCACTCGGCCATCGTGGTACGAAGGGGTTGGCCTGAGGATAGCGGGACGACCCCGCGCTGTTTTAGGTGAAACGGGGATGAATCCGGGAATTTAGCAAAAATTGAACAGTTTGCGTTGTTTCTAGTTTTGAAACATATCTTTGAATCACCTGGAACTCATTTTGACTTTCGTTCACGGTGAGAGGTCTATGCGGAAAACTGAACAAAACTCTTAGTTGTTTTCTTCAAAAAGAATATTTGTTGGAAATGACTGGAATCAGCTTAATACTATTCAACATTTCACTGTTGATAAGCGTAAAACTATTACCACGAGTGGGGTTCGAACCCACGCGGACATACGTCCATTGGAACTTAAGTCCAACGCCTTAACCACTCGGCCATCGTGGTACGAAGGGGTTGGCCTGAGGATAGCGGGACGACCCCGCGCTGTTTTAGGTGAAACGAGGATGAATCCGGGAATTTAGCAAAAATTGAACAGTTTGCGTTGTTTCTAGTTTTGAAACATATCTTTGAATCACCTGGAACTCATTTTGACTTTCGTTCACGGTGAGAGGTCTATGCGGAAAACTGAACAAAACTCTTAGTTGTTTTCTTCAAAAAGAATATTTGTTGGAAATGACTGGAATCAGCTTAATACTATTCAACATTTCACTGTTGATAAGCGTAAAACTATTACCACGAGTGGGGTTCGAACCCACGCGGACATACGTCCATTGGAACTTAAGTCCAACGCCTTAACCACTCGGCCATCGTGGTACGAAGGGGTTGGCCTGAGGATAGCGGGACGACCCCGCGCTGTTTTAGGAGAAACGGGGATGAATTCGGGAATTGAGCCAAAATTGAACAGTTTGCGTTGTTTCTAGTTTTGAAACATATCTTTGAATCACCTGGAACTCATTTTGACTTTCGTTCACGGTGAGAGGTCTATGCGGAAAACTGAACAAAACTCTTAGTTGTTTTCTTCAAAAAGAATATTTGTTGGAAATGACTGGAATCAGCTTAATACTATTCAACATTTCACTGTTGATAAGCGTAAAACTATTACCACGAGTGGGGTTCGAACCCACGCGGACATACGTCCATTGGAACTTAAGTCCAACGCCTTAACCACTCGGCCATCGTGGTACGAAGGGGTTGGCCTGAGGATAGCGGGACGACCCCGCGCTGTTTTAGGTGAAACGAGGATGAATCCGGGAATTTAGCAAACATTGAACAGTTTGCGTTGTTTCTAGTTTTGAAACATATCTTTGAATCACCTGGAACTCATTTTGACTTTCGTTCACGGTGAGAGGTCTATGCGGAAAACTGAACAAAACTCTTAGTTGTTTTCTCCAAAAAGAATATTTGTTGGAAATGACTGCAATCAGCTTAATACTATTCAACATTTCACTGTTGATAAGCGTAAAACTATTACCACGAGTGGGGTTCGAACCCACGCGGACATACGTCCATTGGAACTTAAGTCCAACGCCTTAACCACTCGGCCATCGTGGTACGAAGGGGTTGGCCTGAGGATAGCGGGACGACCCCGTGCTGTTTTAGGTGAAACGGGGATGATTTCGGGAATTTAGCAAAAAAACTGAACAGTTTGCGTTGTTTCTAGTTTCGAAACATACTTTGAATACACTTGAAACTCCTTTTGACTTCCACGGCAATGGACTATGCGGAAAACTGAACAAAACTCGTAGTCATTTTCTTTAAAAAAATAATATTTGTTGGAAATGACTGGAATCAGTTCAATACTCTTAAACACTTCACTGTTGATAAGCGTAAAACTATTACCACGAGTGGGGTTCGAACCCACGCGGACATACGTCCATTGGAACTTAAGTCCAACGCCTTAACCACTCGGCCATCGTGGTACGAAGGGGTTGGCTTGAGGATAGCGGGACGACCCCGCGCTGTTTTAGGTGAAACGGGGATGAATCCGGAAATTTAGCAAAAATTGAACATTTTGCGTTGTTTCTAGTTTTGAAACATATCTTTGAATCACCTGGAACTCATTTTGACTTTCGTTCACGGTGAGAGGTCTATGCGGAAAACTGAACAAAACTCTTAGTTGTTTTCTTCAAAAATAATATTTGTTGGAAATGACTGGAATCAGTTTAATACTCTTAAACACTTCACTGTTGATAAGCGTAAAACTATTACCACGAGTGGGGTTCGAACCCACGCGGACATACGTCCATTGGAACTTAAGTCCAACGCCTTAACCACTCGGCCATCGTGGTACGAAGGGGTTGGCCTGAGGATAGCGGGACGACCCCGCGCTGTTTTAGGTGAAACGAGGATGAATCCGGGAATTTAGCAAAAATTGAACAGTTTGCGTTGTTTCTAGTTTTGAAACATATCTTTGAATCACCTGGAACTCATTTTGACTTTCGTTCACGGTGAGAGGTCTATGCGGAAAACTGAACAAAACTCTTAGTTGTTTTCTTCAAAAAGAATATTTGTTGGAAATGACTGGAATCAGCTTAATACTATTCAACATTTCACTGTTGATAAGCGTAAAACTATTACCACGAGTGGGGTTCGAACCCACGCGGACATACGTCCATTGGAACTTAAGTCCAACGCCTTAACCACTCGGCCATCGTGGTACGAAGGGGTTGGCCTGAGGATAGCGGGACGACCCCGCGCTGTTTTAGGAGAAACGGGGATGAATTCGGGAATTGAGCCAAAATTGAACAGTTTGCGTTGTTTCTAGTTTTGAAACATATCTTTGAATCACCTGGAACTCATTTTGACTTTCGTTCACGGTGAGAGGTCTATGCGGAAAACTGAACAAAACTCTTAGTTGTTTTCTTCAAAAAGAATATTTGTTGGAAATGACTGCAATCAGCTTAATACTATTCAACATTTCACTGTTGATAAGCGTAAAACTATTACCACGAGTGGGGTTCGAACCCACGCGGACATACGTCCATTGGAACTTAAGTCCAACGCCTTAACCACTCGGCCATCGTGGTACGAAGGGGTTGGCCTGAGGATAGCGGCACGACCCCGCGCTGTTTTAGGTGAAACGAGGATGAATCCGGGAATTTAGCAAAAATTGAACAGTTTGCGTTGTTTCTAGTTTTGAAACATATCTTTGAATCACCTGGAACTCATTTTGACTTTCGTTCACGGTGAGAGGTCTATGCGGAAAACTGAACAAAACTCTTAGTTGTTTTCTTCAAAAAGAATATTTGTTGGAAATGACTGGAATCAGCTTAATACTATTCAACATTTCACTGTTGATAAGCGTAAAACTATTACCACGAGTGGGGTTCGAACCCACGCGGACATACGTCCATTGGAACTTAAGTCCAACGCCTTAACCACTCGGCCATCGTGGTACGAAGGGGTTGGCCTGAGGATAGCGGGACGACCCCGCGCTGTTTTAGGAGAAACGGGGATGAATTCGGGAATTGAGCCAAAATTGAACAGTTTGCGTTGTTTCTAGTTTTGAAACATATCTTTGAATCACCTGGAACTCATTTTGACTTTCGTTCACGGTGAGAGGTCTATGCGGAAAACTGAACAAAACTCTTAGTTGTTTTCTTCAAAAAGAATATTTGTTGGAAATGACTGGAATCAGCTTAATACTATTCAACATTTCACTGTTGATAAGCGTAAAACTATTACCACGAGTGGGGTTCGAACCCACGCGGACATACGTCCATTGGAACTTAAGTCCAACGCCTTAACCACTCGGCCATCGTGGTACGAAGGGGTTGGCCTGAGGATAGCGGGACGACCCCGCGCTGTTTTAGGAGAAACGGGGATGAATTCGGGAATTGAGCCAAAATTGAACAGTTTGCGTTGTTTCTAGTTTTGAAACATATCTTTGAATCACCTGGAACTCATTTTGACTTTCGTTCACGGTGAGAGGTCTATGCGGAAAACTGAACAAAACTCTTAGTTGTTTTCTTCAAAAAGAATATTTGTTGGAAATGACTGCAATCAGCTTAATACTATTCAACATTTCACTGTTGATAAGCGTAAAACTATTACCACGAGTGGGGTTCGAACCCACGCGGACATACGTCCATTGGAACTTAAGTCCAACGCCTTAACCACTCGGCCATCGTGGTACGAAGGGGTTGGCCTGAGGATAGCGGGACGACCCCGCGCTGTTTTAGGAGAAACGGGGATGAATTCGGGAATTGAGCCAAAATTGAACAGTTTGCGTTGTTTCTAGTTTTGAAACATATCTTTGAATCACCTGGAACTCATTTTGACTTTCGTTCACGGTGAGAGGTCTATGCGGAAAACTGAACAAAACTCTTAGTTGTTTTCTTCAAAAAGAATATTTGTTGGAAATGACTGCAATCAGCTTAATACTATTCAACATTTCACTGTTGATAAGCGTAAAACTATTACCACGAGTGGGGTTCGAACCCACGCGGACATACGTCCATTGGAACTTAAGTCCAACGCCTTAACCACTCGGCCATCGTGGTACGAAGGGGTTGGCCTGAGGATAGCGGGACGACCCCGCGCTGTTTTAGGTGAAACGAGGATGAATCCGGGAATTTAGCAAAAATTGAACAGTTTGCGTTGTTTCTAGTTTTGAAACATATCTTTGAATCACCTGGAACTCATTTTGACTTTCGTTCACGGTGAGAGGTCTATGCGGAAAACTGAACAAAACTCTTAGTTGTTTTCTTCAAAAAGAATATTTGTTGGAAATGACTGGAATCAGCTTAATACTATTCAACATTTCACTGTTGATAAGCGTAAAACTATTACCACGAGTGGGGTTCGAACCCACGCGGACATACGTCCATTGGAACTTAAGTCCAACGCCTTAACCACTCGGCCATCGTGGTACGAAGGGGTTGGCCTGAGGATAGCGGGACGACCCCGCGCTGTTTTAGGAGAAACGGGGATGAATTCGGGAATTGAGCCAAAATTGAACAGTTTGCGTTGTTTCTAGTTTTGAAACATATCTTTGAATCACCTGGAACTCATTTTGACTTTCGTTCACGGTGAGAGGTCTATGCGGAAAACTGAACAAAACTCTTAGTTGTTTTCTTCAAAAAGAATATTTGTTGGAAATGACTGCAATCAGCTTAATACTATTCAACATTTCACTGTTGATAAGCGTAAAACTATTACCACGAGTGGGGTTCGAACCCACGCGGACATACGTCCATTGGAACTTAAGTCCAACGCCTTAACCACTCGGCCATCGTGGTACGAAGGGGTTGGCCTGAGGATAGCGGCACGACCCCGCGCTGTTTTAGGTGAAACGAGGATGAATTCGTAAAAAGGGGGGGGGGGGACCAGGAAGTGTGTGAGTTCTGTTCGGTTTCACCGTTTTTTGCAAAAAGTGAACAATACGATGTTGTGAATGAGTGTGCAACAAAAAAGAACAATACATTTGTTTGCACAACGGTTCACAAAAAACAGAATATACAAAGTATAACTTGAACGTAAAAGTGCATAGTGGTTTCCCCTAAGAACGTTGTGAACCGTTGTGCAAACAAATGTATTGTTCTTTTTTTGTTGCACACTCATTCACAACATCGTATTGTTCACTTTTTGCAGAAAACGGTGAAACCGAACAGAACTCACACACTTCCTGGTCTCCCACTTTTTACGAATTGTTCTTTTTTTGCTAGTTGTACTAGTACACCCACTCCTAGAGTTGCTAGAAAAACGATTTTTGAATAGTGGTAACTATCACACATCCTGATATCTGGAAGTTCCAAGTTTTCAAACGATGTGATCCTGGGTTTTTAAAATATTGTTTGCGCTAATTAATCTCTTAAATTGGCGTGATAGGCGAAACTGGTTGAAAAACATCTCCGCTTCGTTAATTGAAATCTGAGTATTGTGAGAAATATGCGTCATTACAGTACAAAGAAAATCTTTTCTCAATTGGCGCGAACGGGCGCGCCAATTGAGATATGGAACATGTTATTCTAATTGGTGACAAATAACTTGGAATGAATGGCCTCGACCAATTAGCACAATTTCCGACTGTTTTTTGGTTCAGAAACCCTATTTTCAATTTTGGCGCCAATTGGCGGATAAAGTACCGTTTTGGCGCAGAATGTCGAAGAAATGTTGGTATCCAAGCCGTATTCGTCAACTATGTTCATAGTTCGGACATATGTGGAACATTTCGCTCGTTATCCTACTTGCCTGGCGTTGTTCTATTTTGGCGCCACTGGGCGCCAGCGTTTGGCGCCAAATATAAACCATGACACCAAGTTTTCAGAGAATGCTGAGATTCACTAATTTAACCTCTGTGCAAAATTTCGTAGCATTTCATCCATGGGAACATATATTTTCCAGCTTCTGGCGCCTATTGGCGCCCGCGCCAAGCGCCAAACAAAACGTGACATCACCAAACTTTTGGGGCCGCGCTAACGTTGGGGTTTACACATGTGTGCCGAATTTCAGCCCAATCGGTCCAGTAGTTGAAGAAATAATTTTCTATGCGGATATCGTGTGTATCTTATCGAGATGACCTCTGATAGCTTCGTCCTTATAAGGGAGCCTCACTAGAGATAGCTGAGGGTCGGGATGGCCAATAGCGCTGCTACGTTTTGATATGTTTGGAATGCGCACCTTTTGTTGCATAACTATGATGTATGGCCAACTTTTGCATTGCGGTCATACATGATACATGTTCACGGTGAGAGGTCTATGCGGAAAACTGAACAAACTCGTAGTCGTTTTCTTCAAAAATAATATTTGTTGGAAATGACTGGAATCAGTTTAATACTCTTAAACACTTCACTGTTGATAAGCGTAAAACTATTACCACGAGTGGGGTTCGAACCCACGCGGACATACGTCCATTGGAACTTAAGTCCAACGCCTTAACCACTCGGCCATCGTGGTACGAAGGGGTTGGCTTGAGGATAGCGGGACGACCCCGCGCTGTTTTAGGTGAAACGGGGATGAATCCGGGAATTTAGCAAAAATTGAACAGTTTGCGTTGTTTCTAGTTTTGAAACATATCTTTGAATCACCTGGAACTCATTTTGACTTTCGTTCACGGTGAGAGGTCTATGCGGAAAACTGAACAAAACTCTTAGTTGTTTTCTTCAAAAAGAATATTTGTTGGAAATGACTGGAATCAGCTTAATACTATTCAACATTTCACTGTTGATAAGCGTAAAACTATTACCACGAGTGGGGTTCGAACCCACGCGGACATACGTCCATTCGAACTTAAGTCCAACGCCTTAACCACTCGGCCATCGTGGTACGAAGGGGTAGGCCTGAGGATAGCGGGACGACCCCGCGCTGTTTTAGGTGAAACGGGGATGATTTCGGGAATTTAGCAAAAAAACTGAACAGTTTGCGTTGTTTCTAGTTTTGAAACATACTTTGAATACACTTGAAACTCCTTTTGACTTCCATTCACGGCAATGGACTATGCGGAAAACTGAACAAAACTCGTAGTCATTTTCTTTAAAAAATAATACTTGTTGGAAATGACTGGAATCAGTTTAATACTCTTAAACACTTCACTGTTGATAAGCGTAAAACTATTACCACGAGTGGGGTTCGAACCCACGCGGACATACGTCCATTGGAACTTAAGTCCAACGCCTTAACCACTCGGCCATCGTGGTACGAAGGGGTTGGCCTGAGGATAGCGGGACGACCCCGCGCTGTTTTAGGTGAAACGAGGATGAATTTGCAAATACAGGAAAAATTGAACAGTTTGCGTTGTTTCTAGTTTTGAAACACAATTTTAAATCACCTGGAACTCATTTTGACTTTCGTTCACGGTGAGAGGTCTATGCGGAAAACTGAACAAAACTCGTAGTCGTTTTCTTCAAAAATAATATTTGTTGGAAATGACTGGAATCAGTTTAATACTCTTAAACACTTCACTGTTGATAAGCGTAAAACTATTACCACGAGTGGGGTTCGAACCCACGCGGACATACGTCCATTGGAACTTAAGTCCAACGCCTTAACCACTCGGCCATCGTGGTACGAAGGGGTTGGCCTGAGGATAGCGGGACGACCCCGCGCTTTTTCAATAGCGAGACGACCCCGCGCTGTTTTAGGAGAAACGGGGATGAATTCGGGAATTGAGCCAAAATTGAACAGTTTGCGTTGTTTCTAGTTTTGAAACACAATTTTAAATCACCTGGAACTCATTTTGACTTTCGTTCACGGTGAGAGGTCTATGCGGAAAACTGAACAAACTCGTAGTGGTTTTCTTCAAAAATAATATTTGTTGGAAATGACTGGAATCAGTTTAATACTCTTAAACACTTCACTGTTGATAAGCGTAAAACTATTACCACGAGTGGGGTTCGAACCCACGCGGACATACGTCCATTGGAACTTAAGTCCAACGCCTTAACCACTCGGCCATCGTGGTACGAAGGGGTTGGCCTGAGGATAGCGGGACGACCCCGCGCTGTTTTAGGAGAAACGGGGATGAATTCGGGAATTGAGCCAAAATTGAACAGTTTGCGTTGTTTCTAGTTTTAAAACACAATTTTAAATCACCTGGAACTCATTATGACTTTCGTTCACGGTGAGAGGTCTATGCGGAAAACTGAACAAAACTCGTAGTCGTTTTCTTCAAAAATAATATTTGTTGGAAATGACTGGAATCAGTTTAATACTCTTAAACACTTCACTGTTGATAAGCGTAAAACTATTACCACGAGTGGGGTTCGAACCCACGCGGACATACGTCCATTGGAACTTAAGTCCAACGCCTTAACCACTCGGCCATCGTGGTACGAAGGGGTTGGCCTGAGGATAGCGGGACGACCCCGCGCTTTTTCAATAGCGAGACGACCCCGCGCTGTTTTAGGAGAAACGGGGATGAATTCGGGAATTGAGCCAAAATTGAACAGTTTGCGTTGTTTCTAGTTTTGAAACACAATTTTAAATCACCTGGAACTCATTTTGACTTTCGTTCACGGTGAGAGGTCTATGCGGAAAACTGAACAAACTCGTAGTCGTTTTCTTCAAAAATAATATTTGTTGGAAATGACTGGAATCAGTTTAATACTCTTAAACACTTCACTGTTGATAAGCGTAAAACTATTACCACGAGTGGGGTTCGAACCCACGCGGACATACGTCCATTGGAACTTAAGTCCAACGCCTTAACCACTCGGCCATCGTGGTACGAAGGGGTTGGCCTGAGGATAGCGGGACGACCCCGCGCTGTTTTAGGAGAAACGGGGATGAATTCGGGAATTGAGCCAAAATTGAACAGTTTGCGTTGTTTCTAGTTTTAAAACACAATTTTAAATCACCTGGAACTCATTATGACTTTCGTTCACGGTGAGAGGTCTATGCGGAAAACTGAACAAAACTCGTAGTCGTTTTCTTCAAAAATAATATTTGTTGGAAATGACTGGAATCAGTTTAATACTCTTAAACACTTCACTGTTGATAAGCGTAAAACTATTACCACGAGTGGGGTTCGAACCCACGCGGACATACGTCCATTGGAACTTAAGTCCAACGCCTTAACCACTCGGCCATCGTGGTACGAAGGGGTTGGCCTGAGGATAGCGGGACGACCCCGCGCTTTTTCAATAGCGAGACGACCCCGCGCTGTTTTAGGAGAAACGGGGATGAATTCGGGAATTGAGCCAAAATTGAACAGTTTGCGTTGTTTCTAGTTTTGAAACACAATTTTAAATCACCTGGAACTCATTTTGACTTTCGTTCACGGTGAGAGGTCTATGCGGAAAACTGAACAAACTCGTAGTGGTTTTCTTCAAAAATAATATTTGTTGGAAATGACTGGAATCAGTTTAATACTCTTAAACACTTCACTGTTGATAAGCGTAAAACTATTACCACGAGTGGGGTTCGAACCCACGCGGACATACGTCCATTGGAACTTAAGTCCAACGCCTTAACCACTCGGCCATCGTGGTACGAAGGGGTTGGCCTGAGGATAGCGGGACGACCCCGCGCTGTTTTAGGAGAAACGGGGATGAATTCGGGAATTGAGCCAAAATTGAACAGTTTGCGTTATTTCTAGTTTTAAAACACAATTTTAAATCACCTGGAACTCATTATGACTTTCGTTCACGGTGAGAGGTCTATGCGGAAAACTGAACAAAACTCGTAGTCGTTTTCTTCAAAAATAATATTTGTTGGAAATGACTGGAATCAGTTTAATACTCTTAAACACTTCACTGTTGATAAGCGTAAAACTATTACCACGAGTGGGGTTCGAACCCACGCGGACATACGTCCATTGGAACTTAAGTCCAACGCCTTAACCACTCGGCCATCGTGGTACGAAGGGGTTGGCCTGAGGATAGCGGGACGACCCCGCGCTTTTTCAATAGCGAGACGACCCCGCGCTGTTTTAGGAGAAACGGGGATGAATTCGGGAATTGAGCCAAAATTGAACAGTTTGCGTTGTTTCTAGTTTTGAAACACAATTTTAAATCACCTGGAACTCATTTTGACTTTCGTTCACGGTGAGAGGTCTATGCGGAAAACTGAACAAACTCGTAGTGGTTTTCTTCAAAAATAATATTTGTTGGAAATGACTGGAATCAGTTTAATACTCTTAAACACTTCACTGTTGATAAGCGTAAAACTATTACCACGAGTGGGGTTCGAACCCACGCGGACATACGTCCATTGGAACTTAAGTCCAACGCCTTAACCACTCGGCCATCGTGGTACGAAGGGGTTGGCCTGAGGATAGCGGGACGACCCCGCGCTGTTTTAGGAGAAACGGGGATGAATTCGGGAATTGAGCCAAAATTGAACAGTTTGCGTTATTTCTAGTTTTAAAACACAATTTTAAATCACCTGGAACTCATTATGACTTTCGTTCACGGTGAGAGGTCTATGCGGAAAACTGAACAAAACTCGTAGTCGTTTTCTTCAAAAATAATATTTGTTGGAAATGACTGGAATCAGTTTAATACTCTTAAACACTTCACTGTTGATAAGCGTAAAACTATTACCACGAGTGGGGTTCGAACCCACGCGGACATACGTCCATTGGAACTTAAGTCCAACGCCTTAACCACTCGGCCATCGTGGTACGAAGGGGTTGGCCTGAGGATAGCGGGACGACTCCGCACTTTTTCAATAGCGAGACGACCCCGCGCTGTTTTAGGAGAAACGGGGATGAATTTACAAATACAGGAAAAATTGAACAGTTTGCGTTGTTTCTAGTTTTGAAACACAATTTTAAATCACCTGGAACTCATTTTGACTTTCGTTCACGGTGAGAGGGCTATGCGGAAAACTGAACAAAACTCTTAGTTGTTTTCTTCAAAAATAATATTTATTGGAAATGACTGGAATCAGTTTAATACTCTTAAACACTTCACTGTTGATAAGCGTAAAACTATTACCACGAGTGGGGTTCGAACCCACGCGGACATACGTCCATTGGAACTTAAGTCCAACGCCTTAACCACTCGGCCATCGTGGTACGAAGGGGTAGGCCTGAGGATAGCGAGACGACCCCGCGCTGTTTTAGGTGAAACGGGGATGAATTCGGGAATTGAGACAAAATTGAACAGTTTGCGTTGTTTCTAGTTTTGAAACACAATTTTAAATCACCTGGAACTCATTTTGACTTTCGTTCACGGTGAGAGGTTTATGCGGAAAACTGAACAAAACTCTTAGTTATTTTCTTCAAAAATAATATTTGTTGGAAATGACTGGAATCAGTTTAATACTCTCAAACACTTCACTGTTGATAAGCGTAAAACTATTACCACGAGTGGGGTTCGAACCCACGCGGACATACTTCCATTGGAACTTAAGTCCAACGACTTAACCACTCGGCCATCGTGGTACGAAGGGGTGGGCTGAGGATAGCGGGACGACCCCGCGCTGTTTTAGGTGAAACGGGGATGAATCCGGGAATTTTTATATTCAACTAAATATAGTTAACATTCCAAAGTGCAGATTGCGCACAGAATGTTTGTTCCGAAGCGAATAGCGATACTTCCGGCTTCACATGTCAGTGTTCAGATTGGTTTAGGTGTTCGTTGTTTTTATTCACTGTGAACCAATTACTAGTTCGAAAAAGACGGAGTTCAAATATTGTAGAGAACCATGCAAAAGTTATGTGGATGATCATCTGTTTCGAACGTATTTTGTGCAGCACAGGTAAAGAATACAACAAAGTAGTGATCATTTGATGTAACACGTTACTTTCATATTTTTGGGCATATTGTTAGTTTCAATTGGAGAAATGGAGAGAAAATTGAGTTCACACTTTTGTTTTGAGTTATGCAAGTGAATTTGTTGATCAACCTTTTCCCAATTATACTCACAACGCACATCGAACCACACTCAACTCAGACTTCGATTTAGCAATTAATGCTGGTCCTGCTGGCAAAGCCACATTTCAGTAACTTGCTAAATGAGATGTTTACACTGGCATTGAATTTGTGCGGTGGAACAATATATAGTTTTACGACCGCTCTTATCATGTAACAGTTATACGGCCCGTTGCCGTCGTGTACTCAATTACAACAGTAGCCACTAGATTGAACACGTTCAACGTGAATAAATATTATAATTAATGCAGAATCGATTCTGATTGCATGATTTCTGACACGTTAACCACTCTATTTTTGACTAGGATGTTTGTACCAGTTCCTAGGTTCCATTACGCTAAAATATCATGTAGAACTTGCTGCGTGAAGTTTACCTGTAACGAATAGTTTTCTTTTTCCCTCTCTGTCTCTTTCACTCTCTTTAACTTTCTTTTCCATTCTTATTCTTTCTTCTTAGACAGTGTTCTTGCCTACACAATTAAGTGACAATTTTGCTACTTCTCATTTGGACACAAAATCTACTAGTCAATAAGTTAACTAACAAAAACGTACACATCGTGTATGATAAACGTACACAACGTTGTTAATTATGGTTTTATATTTGTGATGACTATAGAGAGGGGGGTCGGCTGAATTATGTTGTAATCTCATAGGAACTGTCGGCTGAGAAGACAAACAGTGATTATCAATTATTGAAGATTTGTAACCATTTCGGTCTTATCTTTAGAGAGTGGAAAACTACACCCTAAGGTCATGTCCTTGTTTCCAGAGTAGAACTGGGATCAGGAGGTTGTTAATTTAACACTTCTCACACTCTTAAGTTCTAGTGTGATTCCTTCAACTACATTTTGTGTTTTTTCTAAACAACTTCCGTCTCTACGCCATTGGGATGACATCACATATTGTTGTTTCCGTTACTGAAACTGCTGAGGCGGTATGCAGTAGTATTGCAGTAGTTAGTTACCAACTTACGTCTTTCAAAAGATGTTCCATTTGATATTTATCTGGGGCGAATATACCTTAAAATGGCCTATGCTCTCTTCTCAAGCTGGGAAAAGGGGGTTTACGGTTCTGAGTAGTTTTGTACAAAAACAACTACTGAAACACTGAACGATTTCTAGAACTCGTTATTCCTCTGAACCTTTGCCTTCATATGTCATTCCTTTTCTGAAGTTTTCTTGTATTTTTTAGTGTCTTTCGATCAAATTTCGTGTTGGTTTGCCTCAACTCAAATTTGTCTTAGTAAACACCCTATGGGCTCAGTTAAAATTATATTTCTTTATCTTCAATTTTTTCGAGTTTTTCTCTCATCTCTGCCATCACACAAACACCAAAGTCTGACGCTTTAGTGTGAGATTGCGCTTAGAAACATCATGTTGGATGATTAAAGCGTCTTTTGAGAAGAGGAGGTCACAAATCCGTTGATAACACTTGGAAGAACGAAACTATTTGTGGACTTCTATCAGTCGTGCGTAACCTCTACGGTACTTCAAAGTGAACGGTAATGTAAGGTCTTTTTGACCAAACCAATATTTATGTGTATACTACGTTTTCCCCACGGGAGGCTAGACGAAACTTCATCAATCACGTCGTGTGTAAGTCAGACTTGAAGAAACATCAGAGATTCAGCACTTATTAATGACTCATTTTGAAGTTATGATGTGTATAACCCGTATAATGGGGCTGTGTACGTGACTAGCAATACATTTAGCTAGCACCATCAGAGTGTCATCTTGTGCTTGTATAATTTTATCTCGAACGATTCAAAATCTTCGCACGACATATAATTTATTGATAATTGGATTGATAATTGCCAGAAATGTCGAGGTAACTAAAGTTTGCAAGAGACAATCCAGTAATTTGTACAGTGCAAATAAATTTTTTAAAATTCTCTTTTTCTCACTTCTCCTTCTTTTCATTACTCTGTTTTTTTATCTAGTTGCATCTTGAACTCTGTAGCCAATGAACCTGATAGGTGGACCACCCGTAAAGTTCTAGATTCCTAAAATTCACCTTATTTAGTCATTTTTGTTGTACTAATAAAATTCAATGTTTCGGAATTTTGTAAGTAATCCAAAAGAAACTCTAACATATAAAACAGTTAACTTAAGTTTGAAGTTCATACCGTAGTGGTCCCACCTTCTATTTGAAACCCTAGTAAAAAAGGTTTTGACTCTCATTTAATTAGTAGCGGCAGAGTTTTTCATGAACAGTTGAGTCGCAATTCAGACATGCGTAAATTCTTATTTTCCTAGTTAGCGAGAACATGTGTACTTTTTCATATCATATCCTGTTGACCCTCCAGGTGTTTTTTCTTTTCAAAGTTTAATGGTCGTCTGACATCATTCACGTCATGAAACCCCCAGAACACACAGTGAGGAAAGGTTTATTGCCCCCGTTCCAGACAGGACATTGTAGACAGTTATTGGTTCAATTGCATGTCAACTTTTTTCTGTTTCGTTATAGATCTGAAGAAATGGTCTCGCCGGCTCAATCCGAACTGCAGCCTCCCTATCTTAGTGGTTCTGACGGTGGACTAGTGAGTTGCATTGGCAGTAACCCTCATCACGTTTTCACGTACCCCATACTTTTGCACTGTGAAAACTGTTGCGACCTAGACTACCGAACAGGATTGAAAATTAGTGTAGATATAGCCTGCAATTTGTCCTGCAATTGGGGTGTGAAATTAGGGTGTGAAAAGGAAAGCAACTTGGCCAATGCGTGAACTGACCTGTACAGGAAACATTCACCGTTAAGAAAATGAGAAGAACCTTTCAGTTTTAGAGTCCGCTACAGCTAAACCGCTGAAAAAAAACACATTAAAAAAAAACAGAAAAAGCAAACCCTAGCGTCACATGAAATTCAACAAATAGGGCATAGGCAACAGTGACTCATTGTATCCTGCTATGTATTTCTTTCACATCCACGTGATGGTTCTGTTTTTCATGGCTGTCGATAAGATATAAGAAAACACTTCATGACTGAGTGATTGAGATATTTTGTTCAGGACTAACAAGAGATCTACAACATCTTCTGTTTTACAATACAACAGTGCGAAAGAAATTGTTTATATTAGAGAACTTGGCTGATGAAATGTTTCTTTACCTACGAGTACAGTCAGAAAATGCCTTTTTTTTGAATTCAGCGTCGTTTCGGTATTCCCACGGCATGGGATAACAGTGAAGAAGATGAGAAGAGTATACGTTCCATTGCACCAAAGAGGGAGTACAGTCTACTCACAAAGTGTATTGCCGAATTCGTAGGGGACTTCACCTTCGTTTTCGTGGGTAAGTTGTTGTTTTTCTACAGTAATATCTTTTCTATTTGGACTACACTACAGTATTAACTCACAACTTCCAGCGCGTCAGCGTTGAAGAAACCGTTCCGCTATATTTTGAGTTTCACGGAATATGTAAAAAGCTCAAAAAAGTTTCTTAACGTCTTCCCATAGACCACTCAAGAGTCAAAATTAAAGCGGGACGGATTCTTCAATGTTTTCGAACAAAATTAAAATGTTCGCTTTCAATACTATTTCTCATTAGAATGTCATAGAAAGGTTTAAATTATTTTGTGAGACTTTCAACATAAATACTTCAGGTACAATGCAGGCCTATGTGACACAGTCTAAGGCAGACAATATCTTGCACGCAGCCTTTGCGCACGGATTTACCATTTTCATTCTGGTAGCGTCCCTGGGACATATCAGGTTAGTTTCAATTTCAACAGCTATTGAATAAACGTTATTCAGTTGTTTTACCTTGTTTCACGACGACAACCTATTGATAGATCAGGAGAGTGCAAAACAAGTTTTGAACTTTCTATGGAACTAAGCAAGGCGCTCATTTTGCATACGAACCGCAGTCGAAAACGTTTTGGACTCACGTGTTGGAACTTGATGTTGTACGAGTTCGCTGCATACTTCGTTTGATTTTAACCCTTTTTACCGGTAATTTCAAAATCTGTCTGACTGTGTGTACACCCTTAGAAAATAGTCAAACTCGTGAAACCTACGATAGACACAATGTTGACTTTTGGTGATCATTTACACGCCATGTGGTCACGTTAAGAGTATTAACTGCGCCTTTTCACTTATCAAGGACTCTTTCCACCCATTACAAATATAGATAAGAATGTCGTATGCTGATAAGTGGCGAATTTGCAACCAAAATGCAGCGGAGGGTCAAGATTATACACAAGTAGCAACTGTGGTCCAATAAAAAATGACAGTTCATTTAGACAATGAAGTGGACTTAAAAATATTTGTATAGTATACACACACAACACTTCGTTTGGTAGAGCGCTGATAGTTTTAATACTTTGTCAATGTTGGACGGAGAATTCGGAAGACAAATGAGTGTTGAATCAAAAAATGTTGAATCAAAAAATTAGCATTGTACAGGAAAAACATTGAAAATCAGGGTATGTGCTACTGATAGGGTTCAAAGAGTTCACTACAGTGCCCGGTTATCCAAAACTTTAGCAACTCTTTTTCAGTGGTGGTCATTTTAACCCCGCGGTGTCATGGGCGGTTGCTGCTCTGCGCAAGATGCCCTTCTACCACTTTCCCTGCTACATGGTCGCTCAGTTGCTGGGTGGATTCTGTGGTTCACTTATGTCAGCGGTATGTTAGTACTAAACAAAGACAATCCCACTGTTTGATGTTTTCCCTTCGTGTTGGTTGTACAATACTACAAACTTACATTTTCAACGACGTTATGTTTCTGTCTTGTGTGCTCAAAAAAAGTTTCAAGAGAAGTTTTCCATTATATCGCCGATGTCTTTATGAAGTTTAGGGTAATTTGAAATACTGACTTGATCATTTCGATCCCTGTGATCAAGTTGAACCAAAGCGAAACCAATGTCTGAATATTATTCAACAAACATCTACGTTTGGGAGCTACGTCTATGAACATCTATATTTGTGAGCTTATTGATTGTCCAAGGTGGTTGATCTTATTGTTGTTTGTTGCTGTTTGTTGGGTGTATGTGCTCTGTTCGCTTGTGTGCATCTCCCTCTGTACTTCCTCTGTCAGACCATACAACAAAAGGAAATGGTTCAACACCAGTACATCGATGAGAAAACGTCTCTTCCTAAAGGCCCGTACGTGTATGAATTCAGTAAGGCACTAAACAAAACGGTCATGAAAGTGAGTTTTTTTAATAAAAAGTTTCAAGTATAAGTTTATGAGTTCATAAATTGTGAAAAAAAAACACTTCAAAAATCTTGTTAATCAATATAAAACTGGATGTCAACCGATTCAGAAACATGAGTTTACAAAAAAAGTAGTACAGTTTGCTTGCCTCTCGTACACTTCAGTCAGTCTTTTATTGAATGAATTTTCATTCCCTTAAATAAGTTCACGTGTTCACCTTTGTGTGTACTATGTCCTGGCTTACTGTCTGCAAACTCAAGTTCAAACGTAGAACTAAATTGTTAACTTTAGCCATCTAGGCGTTTTGATCAATTATCGATCCGTATGGCGATTGAGATGATCTAATTGACCAAAACTAGTTATTCTCAGGCCATTTTGACCACAACCGAATTGGACGCGACGTATGCTGGTGCCACTCTTCTTTCTCCGAATAATCAGTGGTGGGAGGTATGTTGTACAGTATGATTGATAAATCAATTCATTTACATGCAAGCATTTGATATAGCAGAGGAGAAAATAAAAATATTGGCAGTAGGAAACGAAAACATTCAAATGCGGAAATAAGGGTCGGAAATCGACCAACATCATTTGGTCAAATGAAAAAGTAAACAATATGACAATACGGATAAAACAACTTACAAGTACGAATGAAATAATTCGGGCCTATCTCACAGAATGAACAAAAAAACAGTACAAGACTCATTTAAATGCATTCACCCGAAGTGCTTTTTTTGCGGCTGATAACGACATCGGTATTTTGGATTTCTTGCTCAATTGGAAGTAATTGGATCCAGCCCTTACTGTTAAAAACTTTGCATGTTGGCTAGTTTTTGGGGTTGGGAAGCTGAATTTTGCGCTAGAACCCCTAGTACGTGAAGGAAGGAACGTGAATTCATAGATCTCGAATGCCTATATCATATAATCTAGAGTCAATTTTGTACAGGAAGAGGAAATCTTTTAGTTCAATGTGAAACAGAACCAATAAACAATTCCCAAATATTCCCAACCCTGACACACCCTTTTCGGTTCATCCACATAGTCTCATGTTTCTTCCAAAAAGATCACTTTAATCCATCTCACACAAGGTTTTCATCTGAAAAAATCCTTACATCATGAATATAGTAGGCACATGGATGGTAAAATGTCTACAGAACTATTATCAAAATTTGATAAAGTCAAGTTTGCTCAGTTTCTCTCATTTCAACGTCATTCAGGGTCTGATTTCGGAAACGGTGGTAACCTACTTCCTCGTTCATACCATATTGCTCACGGCAGTGGACACAGATAAGAACGTTCTCGCGCCGCTGGCAATTGGACTCACACTAACCATCGATATCATTTCAACGTGAGTCTGAGTGAACAGAAAGGATCAAACAAAAACATACTTTTGGTTAACGTAAAATTACATACAAAAACCAAAGTTAAACGCACGTGAAATAAGGCACACTACTGTATCCTGCTGCTACATGTTTCACGGTACTCATAAAATAACTACGTGTACTTTCTTCTTGAGAAGATAACAAAAATTGTGGAAGACAAGCAAACTCTGACAGACTCAGACAGAGCGAAATCGGAAAAGTACAAAAAAGCCTATAAGGTAATACGAGCTAAAACATGTATATTTATATACTCTAACTTAAAATATGTTACAGGGGTAAGATTACTGGTGCTTCTATGAACCCCGCTCGATCTCTCGGACCTAATATTGTTGGACAAATCTTTGTGAAAAACCTGCCGCCCAACTTCTGGAACTATCACTACATTTATTGGGCTGGTCCCTTTTTGGGAGCGACTATTGCGGCTGGATTATTCAAGTGAGTCGCATAGAATGTTTCCGAGATTCGAAAACGAACCAGGTCCCAAATGATGATAATGAGTGTTGTGTCTAGAGTCGTTCACAAGTCTCATGGTGTTCCACTAATAAGTTACGAGGAGAAAATTGTGGTTGTCTCCGCTTACGAGTATGAATTATGTTTCAACTGAGTTTTCATAGAACCTATACAAATTTATGTTACAAGGTATTGATTATACATCTGTTCCTACTTTGCAGATTGTTCGAGTCTCGGGAGGAACGGATTGTTCGATAGAAGTTAATTTTCGTTTTCTGAATTTTCAATCGAAAGAGAATATATTACAATAATACAAATGGTAAATGACTCTAATAAACATTTTATGACTACTCTTACTGGTGTTCTTGTCTGACCAGTTTTCTTTCTGTGAAAATGCACGCATAATACTGATACACAGACAATGGAATTTAATTTTTGAGGTGGTGAAAGTTTCAGACTTTTTGAACGATAAACACAAGATATAACCATATATGAATGTAGCCGGCTTGATTCCGATTCAAATGTTGATACCAATTTTGAATTATTATTCATATCATAAATTATGTGCAGTGAACGGAAGAGATTGTTCGTCTTTTAATGAGCACATAGTTCCAAATTACAACAATACCAAAAATCATGAGACGCAATACAGTTTTGTTCATTTGATGAGGACACTACAGGTGCAATATTCAAATGAGCCTACTACGGTATATTGCGTTAAAGGCGGCACAATAAATGAGTAGCCTATCCTACTATGTCGGTGTCTTAGATGTATTGTTCGCATAATTGTCGCTATTCAACCGCTATTGTCTTTTGCCTATAAGTGGAGATAACACTCCATCGGTACCCTCACATACACCAGTTGCCGTATCGTATCTATATTTTTCTAGCAGTGTGAATAGCCTTGAAACTGTTTTAAAAATCAACGTGAACTGTCATGAAAACTTACTACGAATGCAGAAGTAACTGGATAAACTTTTCAGGATTTTGTTTTTATAGGACCATGTATTTGAACTTTTGTATTTATTCTTTTAAATGAACAAGAACAGGTGATATCTGCTTGAATTCTAAATAAACCTGGTTCAAGCATTGAAGTGTAGTGTGCATAACAAACCCGAAATCTGTGAATACTTAGACACATTTAACTGTGAGTGAAACCAAGAGAGCTAAAGAGTATTTGAATTCTTAGTTATGTCGTTGTATCTCCACAACTTTCATATAAAATGATTGAAACACATTTTGTGAAGAAAGTTGCAGAAATCTTTCACGAATGTGAACTGGAAAAGAACTGTAAGAGAAGGATTAACAACCGAAGTATTTTACCATCGTAGTTCCGTTGAGAATAACCATAATATTGAGGTCGTCTTGGTTCTAGTTAGAGCAGATCATTGAATGACCGTATCCATAGTAGGGTTTCTTGCCATAGCCGCCTCACTGTGGGGCTTCGTCTGTTATTTATAATGTCATTTGTATCTGCACTAGAAACATGAAAAAGTTTTCCCTCCCTCAAACCTTGTAGGATCCTTTGGTTTCAATATTGCTTTAGAGAACGTGATAAGTGATTTACAACTCGAGGCAAGCTGTTTCTCAGGAAATTGAACGTCACTAGAAGTTTTGTATTGCTGAGTTTTCTCTTTTTGCGTAATTGAGAGAATATTGTTTTTCTTATTTTTACCAGTACTTTTGGAAGTTTTGAAACGTAAAATGTTTTGCTGTGCCTACTTACAGTAACCCGTCGGAGGGCTTCTTTGAGATTAGACTACTACGCACCTGCTCGCTAATCAGGGTTACGGTAGTGTTTGGTCTGTCTAGCCTGAATCTACTGTTTTTTTATACCAGTGACGAGAAAAAATAAAGTATAATACTATGCACTTCACAACTAGATAACTGAGTGTAACGTGAAAGTTTTTGGTTATGACGTTTGAAAACTAACTTGACTGCGACCAAATACTTTGTTTTTGTTTATTGACAGTAACTGTATGATACAAAAAAACATCATAACGCAAATTGCTCTTATGCGAGCATACAATCTTATTCATTATCAATATTTGTTTATTCATCTATACATGAGAAACTTTGAGGAAAAAGTGTCGAGTTCTCTTTTCGAAAAAGAAAACGACCGTTTCAGCGACAGTGAGCAGTGTGGCTCCCACGTACAAACCTATTGTTCCTCCAATTTCGGCTGAAAATCATTAAATGTTAGTTAGTATTAGATTATATATTTACGCACATAATGCTTTTGAGCTGGCTAGTTTCTAGACAAACAAATGTAGAAGAGAACGATAACAAAATGTTACACTTCCACTGATACACTCAAATTGATACACAGTAACTCAAAGTTGTATAACGTTTTCAAATCCAACTGTGACCTTCATCGTATGATATCCTTGTAACTACATTAATTTTAAAAATCTATCTGTCTTACCCAATAGTAGAAACATATTGTAGGATCGTTCTTGTACAATGGTCTCCTGCTTGAAATGGGCGAAATACAGTTTAATGTGCAGCAAGTTTACCCTGTAAAATCGAGGACAAAATAGTGGTAATACTCTTTATTTGGAATTAAAACGAGATGATAAATTTGACATTCGAATGTGTCACTTGTCCATGTTTTCAGTTAGCTATTATATCTAAAACTCATCAGTCGGTAAAACCGTCGTATGACTATTTGTTGAACATGTACGTGAATATTCAATACCAATAGTATACAAACACTTGTTGTAATTTCAGTATTTGCAAGTTGTAATAGTTACTTACTGATCATATTGTGGAGTTGCCGAGTAGGATTGTGCAACTTGAACTTGTTTTTCCACTCTGCTCAGCCACTCGCCCCTCACGAAAGGGCTTTTCTACAATACAGTACATATATTTTCTTGAAAAACAATATCATTGGTAGTAACATAAGTAAGAATTTCCCACATTTACATTATCGATTTTCTCGAGAGATTCATACTGGCTACAGTATACCAACGCGCCCTGATTGGTCGAGAGCAGGCGCGATAGCAATCCTTCGTGAACCTAATAAGATGACCTCGTAAACAATATCTAATGTTTCTTTTCTGAGAACCTACTCGCTCTTATGCCACAACATGCAAGCTTGCGAGTAGCTCACCAGAATAATCATATGAACTTCTCATGAGGTTGTTGGGATTGCTACCTCGCTCTTATGAGTGAATGTTTAAACAGAATTGAGATCATAGAACAATAATTTGTTCAATATAATTTCATGAGATACTCGAACAGTCATAATTAAACTAGTGTGTTACCTTCAAAGTTGGAACTTCGTTCGTGATATCGAACAGGCATTGTATTGTTTTGTGTATGCCCTCTATTGAAGTATCATCCGATGTGAAACCAAGTCGATTCAGAAAACGACGTCTGGACGTCAGTCCATTTTCCAACTCCGCCACTAAAGTCGAAATCTGAATGAGTGAATCGTTGATAAGTGAAGTCACATAAGACTTCATCTTCATACTAATGTTTATTAGGCAAATTCTGCATGTAATACACGATATCGAGTTCATCAACCGGTATTCGACTTTAGTGTGTTCAACTGAGTTCATTAAATCAGTAAGTTTTTCGTTTTCGCTATACTTTTTTTCTTAATTTTTTTTCTTCACTTCAATTGAACTTCAAACATTTTTTGTACCGAATTACCTGCATAACTATGTCAGTTAACATTGTCTTCCGTAGTTTCATTAGTTCGAGTATTTCGTTGTTGTCCGGTCCACCCTGTCTGAAAAACATTATGCTGCTATTGCTGGAATTGCTCCGTTTTAATAACAATGTATTCAGAACGATGGCATCATTGAAAATAACATACATATATTATTTGGGATGTGAGTTAGAACGGTTTATGATAACAAACAATATCTCTCACATTCTCCCACGGTCTTTACACTAAACAGTACTAAGCAACTAGGGCTTAGTAATTGAAGAAGTACAATACAAAAAAGTTGATAGTTCAACCTGAGTCACAATTTTCACTTTTTATCAATGTCAAATACGTTTTGTGAAACACCACAACGAAAAAGGAACCTGTAAAATGATTCAAACTGTTTCAAGTTTATTTCGTGATTGTGCCAGTCGAGTGCGATAACTCTGTGAGTGGAAGACACTCTTCGTAAAGAAGACGATACCCGCTCAGCGGTATGTTTATATTCCTGCAAAACAGGTTTAATAGGAAATATACGTCACGTATCTAATCAATGTGTTAATCAAATCAAATCAAATCAAATATTTATTACACAGTGTGTAATAACGGAACGAAAGTTTGAAACGCGAAATGTTGCCAAAAAGAGAATGGTGAAAAGAACATAGAAAAAAGATATAATAATGTTGTATACATTCTATACTAAAGCGACTGTTTTGACAAATGTTCTAACTTAGCTACCGTATCAATACCACAACCGCTGGGCTGTATTTCGAGACAGCTTTGTTGATTTCAAAAGGTATGTCTTCACTGGGAATGATTAAAATAAAACTACCTTTCCCTAACTTTCTTAGAGCTGATATCGCGCGCAGCGCGAAGCGCTGTGCGAGATTTGTCTTTGGTCCGGCTAATGCGCGCTTTCATTTTTTCAGTTCACTCTCAAAAAGGTCCAATTGATCAAACCAAATCAGAACTTTTTATGCCTTGCTGATTTTCTATGGCACATTTACAAGCTATGTTCGAAATTTGAACGAAATTGATTGAGTTTGAGCCGAGTTATGACGTTATGCGCTTCATGCAGACCGCCAACTTCCGTCGTGTATCTATCTGTCTGTCTGTGTTGGTGCGCACTCCTGGGATATTTTTATGTGTGAACCGATTTGACTGAAAATTTGGGACACGATAAATACCCCACTCAAACTTTGGGGGCGCAAACTTTTTTTCGAAAAAAATTATTTTTCATCAAGTTATAGGTCTTTGAAAATGTCTCTGCGTCTCTTCATTTCGTGCACTCTCTCGCCCTCTCTGTCGGGGCAAATCAAATTGCGTTATAACTCATGATACCACGACTTGAACTGACATCGATTTAGATGTAAGTCTTCTACTGATGACGTCATCGAGGATTCTGGAGCTCGGATGACGTCAATTTGAAAAGTGCAAAGTTGACGTCACATATATTTTTAAATGATGGTAATAGCTTAGAAAGGGTCAATTAACGGTGAAACTCAATCTAAGAGTGACGTATTTTGGGATTCTGGAGACCAGATGACGTCATTTTTGAAAAGTGCAAAGTTGACGTCACATTTATTTTCAAATGCTGAAAATGTCTTAGAAAGGGTCAATTAACGGTGAAACTCAATCTAAGAGTGACGTATTCTGGGATTCTGGAGGCCAGATGACGTCATTTTTGAAAAGTGCAAAGTTGACGTCACATATATTTTCAAATGCTGAAAATATCTTAAAAATGGTATATTAACGATAAAACTTTATCTAAATATGACTTATTCTGGAATTCAGAAGGCCAGATGACGTCAACTTTTAAAAAAATTGACGTGAAATATGTTTTCGAATGCTGGAAGTTTCTTAAAAATGGTCAACTCACGATGAAACTTCATTCAAACATGACGTATTCTGGAATTCTGAAGGGCAGATGAAGTAAGTTTCTAGAACTGCAATGTTGACGTCATATTTTTTTCCGAATGATGGTAATACTTGACAAGTGGTTCAGCAAGAAAACAATTTTATCTGCGCCGTACAGATCAGACCACATACCTACGGCATGTATACAAAAAGAGAAAAATTCATGAAAAAGTGGGGGCCCAACGAATGTAAGATTTGTCTTCTGCTGTCCGCCCCTTAGACAACTACTCTCAAATGGAACAGCTACTGCTACAAAAACCGAAAAATACTAATATACTCAAGTATAACTGTTCATTACAAACATACAAAAGTCGTAAAATGTTTTCTCAAACCTGTAAACTAGAATCTACAAATCACAGATGTTAACTCAACGTACTCAATTATAGAGTTCCTGGTTTTGTACAAAATGGTTGGCATTTTTTGTCATTACTTCAACTCTAGGTGCTATAACGTTTGTCGTATTATTCAAAAGTTGTTCTCTCTTTCGCAGCTGTGACTTGTAGATTCTAGTTTACATGTTTGAGAAAATATTTTACGACTTTTGTATGTTTGTAATGAACAGTTATACTTGAGTATATTAGTATTTTCGGTTTTTGTAGCAGTAGCTGTTCCATTTGAGAGTAGTTGTCTAAGGGGCGCACAGCAGAAGACAAATCTTACATTCGTTGGGCCCCCACTTTTTCATGAATATGTTTATAGTTACATTCAAATGTGTAACTACATTTGACTATGGCACTATGGATTTTTTTCATGTGCCCAGATTTTCGAGTTTGTTGATTATTTTGGGTTATTTGAGTTATTTGTAATACCATTTTCAAACAACAACTCATTCCATACTTATTCTACTTCGGTCCAGCACCAAGATTATTGATTACTCTAGAAGGTAATCCAGTTTCTCAAACAAAAAAAAATCAGTACGCATAACTGCAAAAATGCAACTCCAAGTTTTCGCAAGCAGAATTTAATTGTGATTTTCATTGATCGTACCTGGAATGCCGGACTGGTCGAGTCTGCCATATGATAAACTATTCTAGCATCGTCCAGAACGTCGTAATAGTCGTGAAATGTCTGTAGATACAGATATACAGTTGACAAGAAATACCCATCGATCGCTAGTTTGGTTTTCTCGTAGAGCATCGAAAAAAATTTTTATCGAGAGGCAGAAAGTGCAAAGGAAAATGAAGAAGAACGTCAGACTGTCACAAAATTGGTACAAAACAGTTGAATGAGGTAAGCTGAAAATTAATATGTATGAATTATCTGACCTTTCTGCATTTTCTTGCAACTTCATCAACTGTTTCCTCGCTATCATGGAGCTCTGTGACGCATTTTCGCATTTCGCGTAAAAATGGTAGAACTGAAATGAAACCACCTGATCAAGTTTAGTTTTGAATATTTTGGTTCTACGTTTTCAGCTTTGACCCGAAATCCGAAAATTGAGCATTTACAGCTGTATGTTTTTTGATAAACCTTCACTTTTGTATTTTCATATCAGGACGAGTAAAAAGCAGAACTTTGCGCTTTGCCACAAGTAAAGTTCTAGAGTTTGACCACTTTCTAAAAAAACCGAAAAACTCGAAAACACCGTACCGTGATTGATTATCCTGGTTTTAGCATCGTTCCCCATGAGTTTCAGTCCGAAATTCGTGTGCGGCTCATTGAGTTGCGTCTCCATTGAACCCAGTTGCAACAAGGCCAAGGCGATATGTATAATGAGAATACTAATTATCCATTCATTGAACTCTTGTAGACATATACTGACCAATCACGAAACATGTGTAATGTTTGTTAACGTGTTACATGCTTCGTGTTTCGTTTTCCGAACTTTGTCATTGAACTCGATTTGATGTGTGAAAAGACTTTTATGTTAAAAATACAGAATATCTGAGACAACTCTCGAAAACTGGTCACCCTAAAGACCCTGAAGAATGACCCTAAAATTCAATATTACCTCAGAGCCATTTTTTCGAAATGAGACGCTTTCTTTAACATTCCCATCATTATCGATCTTCAGTCCTATCGCACGCGCGGTACTGTTCAACTCTCGGAACAAGGACCGTTTCAGATATCTAAAGGAAAATAGTTTGTTAACGACATAATATTGATTAGAACAGCATTAGTGGGTAAATTTGCCATGCATGTGGACTGAAAATGAGAATCTGTGTAAATAGTCTTGAAACGAAAAGTGAAGACACCTGTTACTTGAAACACGCGTAAACTTTTGTGCAGTAAAACTGCATATTCAAGATTGCTGATGGGTTTTCCACCTTTAAAAGTACATTCAAATAGTTGTACGTACAAGAACTAAAACTTATTGCAATTTTTATTCCGAATAACACTCACGTGGTGACTTGCTCCCAGAGAACTTCGTTCGATCTGAATTTGTTGAATGACGGATCTATCGTGTTGCCATTTGAAAGAAAACAAGGTGTAGCCGAAAAATTACTTGAGATATGAAAAACCTGAAATACATTAAATACGTTCAACAAAATATGAACGAATTGTAGTATCAACTATTCTCTGAGTTGAACAGGGTAAATACAACTTTCTCTAAATTTTTTTTTAGAGATTTTTAGAGGTTCAAGAACAATTTTCAAACCGTTTTCTTCGCTACAAGAAATCGAATTCACTTCTCGCTACGCTGCATCGACTAATTATGTGTTGTTTTGGAATCAAACTTGTTCCGAGATGTGACATCATTGAAACATTTGTGTGAGCTGACCGTGAGCGCTAGCTGAATGAATTGTTGGGCTTCATCTGCCAGAGTCTGCACTGCTCGCACCACTGGAACTCGCTGTTTCGGAATGACATCCAACACTTTCTGTGAAACAAATACAGTATAATCTTCTTTACGAGTTCCTGTTTATTTGTAGTCATCATGTTTCTCAAGAATGGTGTCACGTGTTGTAGTATCGGCGAAGAACTATTGTACGACATTTGTATTGATTTGATATTGTATGTATCGTATTGTGGGAGAAAGGACGACTTATAGAAGCTACTAGTTTTTCGAAGGACTTTCATTGAGACGCTGTCAAAAACCACTGGGTATCGTAAAGACCATAGGCCGTATGCATGGAACATCCCGGGCCGGGTTGGGATGCTATCCCGACCTGAATTGGCCGGGAAATAGCTCGGAATAGCATCCCAACCCGGCCCGGGATGTTTCATGCATACGGCCTCATATCTGTGCTTTTTCTTTTGCACCTCTTTGAAACGATTGAAACGACGACTTCTTTTATAGAGGGCTTCATCAATTGTTTTTTTCTCTTTTGATGGCTTGTAATCGCTCACTGTGGGGCATTGTTCGGGTTTTTGTATGTGTTTCTTTTGTTTTTGTTGTTTCTATTAACTTTACATTCTTGTAAATAAAATTCACCTGAAAGTTCAACATGCGTCTCTCTTTCTGGTCTTCCCAGTCACTTGGGAGCATTGAAGATATCTCCGATGGTACCGGAAAATGATGATATCATTTTCTACTCTGTGCGCTTATATTCTAAAGTTTTTTGTTCGCTTTATTCAGAACTTTGGGTAGAAATGGAATACCGTGTGCATCAACTTATTGTCAACATTTGATGTCAACATCAAAAGCAACATCCTGATCCCAGACACAGAAAACATCAGGAATGTACTCAATTTTCTTAACGAAAAGTCGAATTCGAAGCACTTGGATGAAAACTGAAAATACTCAAACTAACCAAATTCCCTCCAAACACAACGGAGGAAAATGATACATCAGTGCAGTCTTCAGGGCAATGTTTGGACAAACTCCAATCGGTAGAGGCTTGGTCACTCTAAATAACAAAATATCAGTACGTAAGCACACTAAGTGATTAGGTAGGAAGGTGATTGGATTGTGCTAGCCACAATGAAATGATGACAAGTGAAAGTGGAAAACTAACTAATTAGGGTACTTTTTACGTGACTTTGCTGTGCCAGATGTTACACTGCCGAATTACCTACATTCTAAGATTCTAACGCACTTGCTGTACTTATGTACTGGTACAACATTATTGACAGTGTAGAATCAATTCCAAGTTCTTGAATGGGAAACAAAAAAAAACATTGAAGTAAGAACAATCCCATTGACTCACAATAGCACGTGAAACACACTCCATTTCTTTTTTTAGTGTGCATATATTCTTTCGACGGGAGTGTTTGGATTTAGGCTGATTCTCCTGGAAAAAAAACATGAATTTGGTTTTTGGAACAGAGAATGTGGAAGTTAGTTGAATCTGAAATGATTGTATTTGAGAGAATCGGTTCGAGTTATTGTTGTCCAAAAGTTGACACATACACAAAACCCGACTACTACACTGTTCCACCCTAGGTTAAAACTGAATAGGTTAAAACTGAATCAAACTACATTGTATGGGACGTATTACAATCACTAAGATGTATCATACTTCAAAATTTTTTCTCACCACACTCTGATCGGTCATTGTGTTTCGGTTGTACGGGCTGAGAATAGGCGTGCAACCGCAAACATCTTCCACGTGCTTCATCGAATTTGCCCACTGACAGGCTGCCCGCGAGTACTCTTTTGTAGAAAAAGGACCCACAGACCGCTTCCCACATTGCTGCTGGTAGCGAGAGAGCTGAGAACGGAAAAAGTAAAATGTTGAGCATTGAATAAATTTTCGGACTTGAACTAAAAAACTTAGTCAATGTTGTCTGTTAACAAAGCTCAACTCATACAATAAGGTGCTTATATGTCGTGCGAATAACACAACATTTTGTTTCTGACTTATTTAACCTTCTCTGTGTGAAAAACCAACAATGAGTGTAAATTCGAACCTGTCTGACTTCATTAATTGGAATTGTGACCACCTTCCCTGCCTCCAGATGTATTCCTTGGGTGTATTCGGTCATTCGCTGTCCCTCGTCAAATATAGTGAGCATAACCCCTGGATCAGTGACCAGCCCCGGTATACTCTCGTAAACCTCCAAGTTCAACAGCAGCGAGAGAGTAGTTTCAGGCCCTAAATTTTATATTAAAGCGAACACGAAACAAGTTTCAACATAGATTGTATTTACACGGAAAAGAACCACGACTGTCGGAAAAAGTAACAATGTGCAAACGAATTATTCTATCAGAACACTGGTTCGTTTGCTTACGCATTACAGTATTCTCAAACAAGCCCAAGACAAACCCTTTCTAATGAAAAATAACTTTCGCTGCTTTGAAACGAGGCGACGTGAAAACATATCAAAGAAAATAGAATCTCGAGCATCTAAATGAGTGTGGAAGCTGAAAATATACCTGGTCGTGTCACAGTTATGTTCGGAGAAACAGCAAAACAGAGTCCATCCGGTGTGAAAATTGGTCGAATATAGTCCTGACACGATCCAATCTTTCCCAACTCACAACTGAATTGACAAAATTATTGGATGAAGTTCATGAAATAAAAGTTATAATGCGATTATTTCGATTTTCTCACCTCACGAAAAGGTCTTCGACGGTTTGGTGAGCGGCTCTGTAGACATCGATGAGATTTGTGTTGTCAAACTGTTCCAGAGTATCGAGAAGAGTGGAGTTGCGAGTTATCTACAAGTTCATCTTCTATAGAATTCAAACAGAAATGACAGACAAAGACATGATGCAAGAGAAGTAATTGCATGATTCACATAGATGAAGTATTATATTGCACGGTGACAAAGATCTATATAAAGAAGACAAGTAATATTGTGCAGTATTGAGAACAGATCTAGTTCAAGTTCTCTTTGAAATGTGGGCTGAAAAGTTTCATTTCAATGTTTACACAATAGACGCATAGCAAAGACGTTCTTCTCTGAAATGATTTCAGTTCATTCTCAGTCTGAGTTGTATTTTGATGTATACACAATAGTTTTTGGACAAAGACTGCAGCACTGTGGGATCAAAGTACAAACACGGCAGGTTATAAAAACGGTACGTTCAACTATTTCTCTTTATCTGCCCACCTGACCATCGTCTTCGAAAACATTGCACATAGCCGGCAGGATGGCCGGGTTCCACCCCGCAATCGACGAAGCTCTATAAATAGTTGGTATTTTTATGTATTCTCATAAAAAGATCCATCAAGTGTATTCGATAAGACTGAATACAACAGTAAAAAGTGTTAAGCTAAGTAAAACCTCAGTAAGCATTATCCACTTTCGTCAAATTTCGAACAGTTTTGACTAATGAGCATGGCCAGGAAGCTAGGTTACCCGAATACTACAGGTTAGAAAAATATAATCATATATAGTTTAAAAAAGCACCGGGCGAACCAGGCCACTTGATCCTCTGATCACGTGTTTTACACTACAACTCTTAGTGGATTGATCTCGAGAGCATAATACAGTTCTTCCATCTGTGCTGTCTTCTTTTTACTCTTTTACAGTCTTTTTATACTCTGAACCTCCATGGGGACTGTCTGCCTCCTCGCCAGACAGTCGCCATTGCGAATGTCGCCACACTGTTGCATGGCAAGACAAATTGCCCAGCGTGAAACGAATCAATAGTGAATAGATATATTAAGATTTGAAAGGTCTTTACAAAAAAAGGATTACCATGATGGCTTTCCATAAAATCGAATAGAACCATTTCTCTATCCTGAGAGAAGGGTATCTATTCATGCAATGTATTGTTTGTAACTGTGACACTTTCTTGTGCATCCATTTTGGGCCCGCTTCTGGGACGTACGTATCTAATTATGGCCGGATCCAATGAGCGCCGGTAGGCGGGTGAGACTGGTCACGACAGTCACCATGGAGGTTCAGAGTTTACAATTGCTCTACAGAGCTCTTTATCAGACTTGAACTTGTGACACTTTCAACTTCTTTCAATCTCCAATCGAGCGTGTTGTTTGAGTTTTGACTAATGAACATGACCAGGAAGCTTCGCTACCGAGAATACTTCTGATTGAAAAATGTAATCATATATAATTAGCCGCCGTTAGGGCCGAGGAAGCGGAAAACATTATGAAACGAAGGTGTACACATCATTCACTTTCGCAAACTACTCTGGTGAGCAAACAACATTCTTTGAAAAATTTTGACTATGACATGGGTACTGGTCACCATGAAATCATGATTTTAAACCACTAGAACTACTGTTTCAAGTTTGAGTTGAGTCTGCGTATGTTGTGGTCAACTTTCTGGTTCTGTACCAGCATCTAGATGTAAACTGAATAATCACGTGAAGTTATCATTCTAATGAGGAATTGAGCACGTTCCCCTTTCACTTTTCCGAGTTATGATGTGTTACACATGTTTTACGTGCCTGTACATTTGACTGACAGTTTACGTTACATTCCGAAAAATAACACACATGACCAAACTCAAAAAATCCATGCATGTCATGACTTAGCCTCTGTATACCTTCCCGAATTGTCACTCCATTTCCTCTTTCGGTAATTACGAAGACTAATAGGTTTTTCTCGCTCAAACTTCCGGTTAATATAAAATTATCTTTGTAGTAACGAAACTGAAAACCACGCGAAGCACATGAGATCCTTCCTATCATGTTTATAATGAACTTCTTCAAAAGCCTTAGAGTTGGAAGGTCGACCTGTGACGTTAAACAAATTGGAGTATAGGTCATGTTCTACTGAGAACTGCCGCAGTTGTATTGAAGTTCGCCGAAATTGAAACCACAAATAGATTGTAACCAATAATCAAACTTTCTCTTCTAGCCACATTCAGCCTTCCTCATTTGTAGTTGTGCCTCTTATTCTCATATTCATCGCTCAAGAAGAAAAAACAGACTGATGTGCATATAATTAGAACCCAGTGTAGCTATACTCTATATGTAATCCCTGATGTGGATGCATATCTCTCGTGGTACATTTTCTCCAGTCAGACAACAAGAGAGAGTGTTTGAGTTCGCTGAAATGATCAAACTGTTACAAATCTCCATAAATAATGTTTGGACGTTGACTAATCGTTTCTAGGTAATTATGGTTAGATTTGTAAATCATGGGTAATTTGCTCTAAGAACAGGTGTTTGAGTTCACAGAAAAGGTTAGTAAACGCTGGGCGCTACTGTGTTCCAGTTATAATTTTGGGCAGAAGGAGTAAATTCTACGATTTAGTTGAACGGGTTCAGCTGGCTAATTCTAGAGGTTTACTGGTTTTTTGTGAACAGAATCATTTGTCCATCCCTGTACACGATAGCTTAGTAGGTTATCTATTGGTGAGCGATGAAGAAAACCCTTGATATATATTGTAACTAACCGAAAAAGTGGTTTCCAATGTTAAAGAATCCGTCCCGCTTTAATTTTGAATTTCGAGTTAACAGTCTGAGCCTATGGTAAATGATCACGAATCACGGAATACCGAAAATTCATCCTGTTTGTTCCAGCCAAGTTTTCTGTGTATGAAATAGTGACAAACCATAGTTTCCTAGCTCTCCACTCATGTTCCCTGCTATGAATCGTAGTTCTGTCCACATAAATACTTCTCAGAAATTCTCCATGTCGTATCGTCACTGAACCTTTGTATTTTCGATATGTATTGTTGGTTTTGTTGTTAGACCAATCACCTCATGTTTGGTCTAACAACAAAACCAACAATGCTTGTCAGAAACGTTTGCAGCAATTATATGTAACTGGAAAACTACAAACGCATGAAGGTCCATGAGACGCAGACAGTTGAGAATGTCTGCGTCTCTCTGATCTACGCTTCTTTTCGTGGCATATCCGCAAACGTAGCTGGCCAACTTGCTGGAAATCGTCTGAGTTGCCATCTGACCTTTTGGGCAATATTGTTCATTTCAGATAATGAACTTGACCACTGTTGCCGATTTCGAAGCAGCCGTTAGATACCACGAATCCAGTGAATACATGAGTCTACAAAGATACTCGTATCTTGTGTTTGCGGTGCTCAGCGACATTTGTGCAATCTTCACAATCTATGTCATAACTGGGTATAGTTCCAACCTATTCCATGCCTACAAGTTTGTAATTCTCTTTCTAACCATCACACCAGCCCTTCTATCGACGTATGTGGCGGTTATCTATCAACCCTACTACATCTTTCCGTATCCGGTTATTTTGAACAACGGAATACTGGCCATAAACCCAAATTTCACTATAGTTATGCTATATATCACACTATGTCTGGTGTCGGCCATACTATTCGGTGTACTTTTCTCGTTGAGCTACAATATCATCTTGGTTACCCAGATAAACGTAAAGACCAAGGTGAAGAGATTGGTCCACTCATTCTGTCCCATCTACCTATTCTTCCTTGCTCTCAATACTGCCACATTCTTCAACGGAGTTCACTGGAGTCAATCGATAGAGAGCTGTATGACGTCATCACAAATAAGCTTGTTCCACAGTTATGCAGCCAAGATACTGACGGTAGGTCAGATATTTCTTCACGAGGGTTCTATTCCGTGTTTGAAGTTTCGGTGTTCCCTCATGGCGTGTTGTCTTGTTCCCCGTGTATGTAAAGACTTTAAAAGAAAGTAGGGTGTATGTGGTGATCATTGGGATCATTTGGAATAAGAAACTGGACGATTATGACTTTTCTTGAACGAGAAAAGTTACACCAACTAGACTCAATTTGCTCTAATCAGTACAAACTGCAAATAGCTGAAGTGAATAGTACAGAATATTCTGAGTTTTTACAAGAATTTCTGAGTTCCCTATACAACTTTGGTAAGCATAGTTTAGATAAAAACGTTGTAAATATTGGTGTTTGTAGTTTGATCGCACCTCAACGCTATTTCTGGTCTACGAAAGTTCATTGGGATTCGCTGTCACCATGATAGGTGCAGGCGTCATCGTTGGTTTGTGAGTTCTCGATTTGTTTACATAATAAGGCAATTATTTTTTCTCCGTAAATGAACAGAGTTGCGTGAATTCTTCAATGATTTGGTAAACAAATTTACATTCTTTTTTTGTGTGCAGGATATGTTGTGTAATCTTGAAACAAAAGTGATAAAAATGGTGATTCACACCTCATCAGGGGTACGTGAAACGTGGTGAAACGTGTGGGCATAAAAAATGTGTTTTGTATAGCTTACGCAACATCACCTACAAATGAATCAGAAACTAAGAAAAACATTAAAGTATACATAGACGGGTTTACTTGCAGTACATTCCGGAAACTCCACCTGAGAAAACAGGCCCTTTCCGCAACTCTCTATAAACTTCATCAAACGGTGTCCACAGTGCTCGTTATCTATTTTGTGATTCTGGTGGTTTCTATTTTTCTACCACCTATCGTGATCATTACACTGATGCTATATGGGCATGCATCGGAGTCAAAGTGAGTGTTGAGTACATTTCGATAATGCTCCAAGCTCATTTTTATTGTTCCGGCCCAAGTTGCAAACTACAAGTCGATTCAACAAAATAAACTAAACGTTGTAGTTAATGTTACTTGTTCTCATGTTCATTCCAACGCACGGAACGCACGGAAAACGGGCTTCGTAGATCACTGTTTCCAAATTGTGAACGGTTTATTGAATGGCTGTGCCGTTTGTTTCTCCTATGCTTTCTTGTTTTTCTACAATTCTTTAAAAAAAAGTTGATATAGGCCCCGAGAAACTGGTAATTTCTAGCATGTAACACTTCTGATTATGAAGTTGAATAAATCTGTGATTTCAGATACCCCCTGCTCCAGCTCCTTATGACTCCGCTAATGGTCATCAACCTCCAAATGGGTGCCGTGAATTTGATCTACATTGAGCCGTATCGCAAGGCGGCTAGATCTATCGGCTCACGTGTCAAGCACATGTTCTCCTCGAGTTCTAATTCGTCACAAGCACCGGTTACTGTGGTTCGCTACCGATCTAAATCGTGGTCACCATAATCCTTATGATACTATTTGATTAGGATTGATTAAATAGTTAAAAAGTTTTCCACACATTACATTTCTCTAAACTTCGATGCTGACGATGTTCTTTACTTTAGTAAACGGTTTTTTCTCGTTGTCCTGTTAGTGTTGTCGTGTTGTGATAATTTTAGTCTAAATAAACGCAAATCGGAAAGAAGTTGTATGCGCAAAAAAATATGGTTTGCAACTCAGTTTATCTGCATCTTGTTGCAAATGCCGATTGTGGGGAAGTTCATGAACTGCGGGGTATCATAAGATCTTCTGGTGGTCACGGGATTCCTAAACAGACAACTACAAATATTAATGGCTACAAATATCTCGCAAGATAGAGTGGGCGTCGGGTGTTAAAATGATTGGCTCATAATAGTATCACGGTCAAAAAGTCAAGATACAAATTTGCTGAACATTTGATAACAGTCCCTGTTTGTGTTAAAATACACTAGATCTAGTTTACACATTGTTTGCTTTTAAAATAAACTTGAAAAGTTTCTCTCGTAGGTTTCTATTGGTTTTCGGAAACTTTGAACCTCACCTTATAAAATAGTAGGTTATCCGTTCGCAGACTTGATAAACAGTGAGTCCGATGAAAAACACGAGAACAAGTGCCCAAACGAGTCTGGAATCATATCATTCTTTTAATACATCCACTATTTCGGAAAACAAGATGCTAAACTTTGACTTCAGTTAACAACCATTTAAGCAAAAAGCATTTAATGTTGTGTTTACCTGAACCAAGTCTTGTATCTGGTATGAAGATATCTGAACCCCAGCATGGATGTATCGTCCGCGAATCGATCTAGCGTCGGGCGAAGTTCCCTTTTCGTTCGCAGGATGTCGCCGCCGCTGGCTTCTTCGGTACGGCGACGGCGTGGCATGATCTACAAAAAATCAATATAGAATAATGAATCAATAGGAATTTTTTTTTCAGCGGTTACAAGTCTCGACGATACTTTTACGAAAAATTTCAATTTTCAAGAAAACAAAGTCTTGTTACGCCAGTTGTTGCTTGAACAGTAGATTAAAGAACATTGACACATATGATTACCGTCATATGAATTCGTTATGATTCATGATGTTGAATCAAATAGGAACGAATTTGGTTACCATCAAAATAGAAATAATTGAAAATTGGATATACATGCAAAAAGGTCGCGACCAATTGTCGAACGTTCGTTTGTTCTCATACCCGTTTTGAGGGTAAGATGTTTATTATAAACTCGATTTTCTCAGACTGCCCCATTTAAAATATCATAAAAGTTGTTGTTTCCTGTTCTGAAACAAATTATAGTTTTCCCCTACGAAAACTACATCTACAGAAAACTACAGCTTCTAAGAAAACATTTCTTAAATGGATACTAGAATATGTCTCAAGAAAGTTATAATGATCGTCGAAAATACTAGAAGATGGTGAGTTGTCTTCTTTTGTTACTTTGTTTAAAGGAGATCATACTTCCTGTGCGTCTCACATTTCACTCTTTATCGAGACTCCGAGTCTTCTAGACTTCGGATCCATTAGCAACGGCTAAATGACATATGCAAAGTGGTTTCTGATCAACAAGGAAACCATTTGCCGTGACCTATAATTCTGGTTAGAAAAAGAAAGGGGAAGTTCGCTAACTAGTTACAGATACAAACCCGTTGTACTTGCCAACATTTAAGCACGCCTCGTTTAATCTCCAACTGGACCAACGTTTTCACCTTATTTTCAGCTTTTTCAGCTATAAAAAGTTTCTCCTTCATTTTAACTCGAAAACTACGGGTTTCGATCGCCCAAATGTAGCACAAATCATGTAGATGTTACTACTAAACTACCGACCCAAAACTAGTACACATCTTATGTTTGACTGCAAAACACTGTTGTGAATGTTTGATTCGGAGATGGCAACTTACTTTGTTTTTCATGAAAGTTCATGAACGGGAATGTTTCACTTGCAGAAGCCGACACACTGCATGAATTGATGGGTACATGTTTTTTTTTGTTCCTCTACGTTTAGGATGATTTACTTTTTTACTTGAAAATTATAATCGTAATTAGATAATCAGACTCATTACAAACTTTGCAACATTTTGTACTGTGCTAATCGAATATCAGCAGCAATGAACAATTCTTCATTTTGACGATTGTTTTTAAAGCATCAGAAGCGTTGTTTTTCGGTTTTACCTATACAATTTATGATGACTAATTCTACAGTAGGTTTGACTTGTTCAAAAACAAAACCATTTAACAAAATACTGTGGTTCAAAAACAAAACTATTTAACAAAAAACTGTGGCAATATCAGTTGCGTCAGTCCTTCAATGTGAGCAGGATGTTCACTTTTCAACCCTTGTTTGCGTGGAAATTTCACTTACTTTTGTAAAAATAGACTAGATTTTGCTCAGTCAACCATTCAGAGTCAGTCAGCCGTATAAAACCTTTTTTGACGTTTTTTGCGAGTTTTCATCAAATAAGCTCGATAGAATAATTATTTCGCTCGAAATATCATGAGAAGATAACTCTCATGATCAAATCTCACGTTTAAGTTCAACTATGTTCGGAAATGACCTTTCATACAATCACTCGAGAACGTAGAGCTGAAATTGGATAGGCAGCCAAAACTTATTCGATTAACAGCCAAGAGATCAGATTAGTTTTTAGTTCACAGTTCTGCAAGCTTCCACATAGATTGTCAAAAGTTATCCCGCAAGTGAAGTATATGTTGTATGATAGTCTTGTATGATAATTTATATAGCCCACACGTGTAAACAAAACGTGAATTCTGTTCGTGGCTGATTTGATTTCCCGGGAGTTAAAAAAAGAGAATACCTTGTCCCCCCCCCCCCCCATAGAAAAACCTTGTTCCTGAGTCTTTTCGTCTCGATCCCTCTCTTTTCTGTTTATCCGTTTCTTATTTCTCTTTTTTTATTCATCTAGGCCCTTACTCAATACATAATTTGCTATACCTTCCTCAAGATAGAAATAAATACATACTCAAAATATATCAACAGATATGCTACTCTCTGTGTTTTTTTCGCAAAACGTTCCTAATGATAATGATATTTTTATGGAAATCACTGATGAAACGCAATATTTCGATGATTGTACCCGTGGGCAGTTGATAATAGGATACTTATTGGAGACCTATGAACAGATATTAATTACTGAGGTGATGTGAGGGGTACAAACTATCACAAATTGTAGCCCAATCTGCAAAAGTGTTTGTGTTTAAGTACTTCCATTAAGTATTTCACAGTTCGTCCAATGGTTCAATAATGTTGAATAACATTTCATTGCTTCATTTGATAAGAATTTTTAATTTTGTTGTATAGTGTTATGGTTCTCGAAATTTGAATGCACGCCAAAACATAAAAACATCCCATCATATTCTATTTTTCCACGACTTTCCCGACAGTTCCATCAACTGTTCACGGGAAACATAAAAAAAACCTTTAAAAACTCTGAAAAGTACATCTCACGTTGCCTCTATGTTTGCAATGTCAACTACCACAGACACGTTTGAAATTTTCGCTACATCTACAAACTCTGGTTATAAACTATAAACATCGTTAGAGCATTATTTTCTTCCTAATTTTTGGAACCTCTGCAATTTTCATCATTTGAGTAGAGATCGTTACACTATATAATACATTTCAGGAAATGCTGTCCTACAACCTCTCCGGTTTGGAAGATGCCATCGAGTGTCACATAAACCACCACTACCTCACCCTTCAGTGTATTCTATTCTCCCTAAGTGCCGTTTTCAGCGTTATTTGCCTCTTGTTCACAGTCTACGTCATCAGTCGCTACAGTACCTTCATGTTAAAGTCCTATAAAGTACTCATTCTCCTGCTAGCCATAGCACCGGCTACTCTGACAACATATGTGGCACTCGTCTATCAACCGTACTTCATCTTTCCATACCCAGTGATTATGAACATAGGGGTTTTGGCAGATACACATGTTTCCACTGCCGTGGAGTTCTATGTCTCATTGACAATAGCTTCCGTTATTCTGTTCGGCATTATGTTCTCTCTTTTCTACAACATGATACTCGTCACACAGATAAACATTACAAAATATCTAAATATATTATGTGTGGCTATATTAATAGTCTACATAGCCTTCATTGTCTTTGACAGTGTTGTATTCTACTTTGCTGTTAATTGGGAACGCAGCATCGAGAAAATATTTCTCGGATCGGCCCTGACCGCTTCCTTCAAGCGATCTGCGCTGTTGTTGACGGTCAGTTTCGGGCCAAATAGTGTCATGTCCGGATTTTTCGACGGAAGTTACATCATTCAGACATACTTAGATTTTGAATCACGTAACACCCTGAGAACGGAATCCGTAATAGTCCGTTCTTAAACTTTAACATTTTTTTGGTGAATCTTCAGACTTTTCGGGAAAATCGGTTTTTGGGTAACGGATTTAACTCGATTTCCGTATTTTTATATCATCATTTTCCTTACAGTTCGATAATGTGTACGCGACGATTCTGATATTCGAGGGAACTGTCGGCTTCGCTGTGGTTATGATAGTGGCTGGCAGCTTTATTGCGATGTAAGTGAAAGTATTTTGAGAATCTGTGTACGTTATGACAGATTTTTATTGTACACAAAAAGTAAGCAAATCGTGAAAAAACATGTTTATGCTCTTTAAGTGTGATCAGATAACATGAAGTGTGTTCTAATAAGCCTATAATTTGACTACTAGTTCTGCAAACGCAAATCTGGAGCTCGGAAGGTTAAGTTAGAATGCTAAAAACCATTCCGATTGAAAAATAATCACTTTCATGGAAAAATATCAGTTTATGTGCACTTTTTTTAATAACTTTCTCTAATTACAGCACATTCTGCAAAATTCAAAAGAAGAAGGCATTCCTTTCGAGAACCGGGTACGAGAATCAAAAAGCTGTGACCATCGTACTGTTTCTGTATTTCTTGATTTCTGTCATATCTATTTTTCTTCCGCCATGTGCTTTTGTCACGCTCATGATCTACGAGCAACGTTGGCTATCAAGGTGAATGTTCTGTGAAACAATCTTTGTTTGATCTTCGAGGAAAGTACACAGTACAAAGTCTAAACTCTTCGCCAACATGTGAGTGAAAAATGAGATCATGATGATCATAAAACTACATCGGCGCATTCCATTAGATCATATTTTTACCAGAGTCTCAAACGCTCTCATACCACTTAAGGTATAACTATTACACTATTGAACAGCGACAGCAAACTACTATTGTTTGCGACGTTAAACGTAACTACTTATAAATCACAAGTTTAGATTTTCTGTCCAAAATCTATCGTTCGAACAAACTCTCACAATTCCAGATATCCCCTGTTCCAACTGCTAGTTCTGCCGGCTCTTCTAATCAGTGTTCAAATGAACATTGTCAACCTATTCTACTTGAAACCGTACCGAAAAGCCCTGAAATCAATACTCGTCAAGTTGAGACTTCGTGACGAGACCCTCTCCAATTCGAATACTATTTCTCTGGACCGCCGCCCCTCCGTGATACCTTCAATGAGATCTTCAAACGCTTTTCTCCATCCAGCATAACTTGCTAACGTTCGTAATGAATAATTATAAGCACAACGTTCTTTCAATTACTGGTCTGTGAATCAGAGGCTAAAACGGAGCACCGGTTGAGTTTTTTCGTTGTTTTTCTGAAAGTCGTTATTTGCCAGTTCAGATGTGTGGGGAGATCAAACTACAACTCAGAAAAGGCCGGAATCTTAAAAATATTTGTTTCTTGAATCCACAATGTCGCTGGATTCTACATATGTCCAACGAATCTTACGTTGATAACGGATTAATGTGAGCCCTTGGACAGGAAATTTTCGCTATGTATCAGTAAGGAAAACAACTTTCTAGTTTCATATTCAATAAATCAATGAAAAAACCTATGTTACAAACAAAAGTGTGAAAAATATTTCTTCACTCGAACCTGTAACTCTCGTAACCAAAGCAAAACAAAAATAATCACAAAGTTTCATTCTCAATGTGTAGAAGTGATGTCAAATATGGATGAAATCGTGTACCAAGTAACCTTGCGTTACGGTACAGATAATGAAACAGAACGTAAAACAACATAAAACTCATGAAAACAAAGTTTTCAGTAAAACAGACAAAATGATCGATGATTACCAAAACAAGAATACAATGCGACTAATTGCAAAAAAACTTGATTAAAAGAATGGATGTACAAATTGCTAAACTGTTTCTTATATGAACCTACATTTTAAAACCATGACATAAAACTACAAATTTAAAACCTTAAAACAGATCATTAAACAAACATATGAGTCATTCGTTCGTTCTGTCAGCAGTTGTGAAGCGAATAGAATTTCGCTGAGATGCAATCAGTTTCATCTGTGAATCGTAGAGCACGTCGCTGAGCTTCTTCTGAAGGCGCAACGATGTACCACGTGAATGGTCTTCAGCAGTTCTGAAACAGAAGAATCAATTCAACTTTGGCGCTGGTATGAACAAAATACGCAAATGTCTTTTCTGTCAAAAAGATGCGAAGTCTAGCGCGTACTGAGAATTCACTGCACTGACAACTCGTACGCAGTTAGATGAATATACTATACACATGATGATCTTGTTCCCAAAAAGTTGATACTGCTGGAAAAAAGGCTGATTTCTCTAGAAAAAGTTCCGACTGGACATTTCAGGCACTGAATACACCGAACGAACCGTCTCAACTGCGCAGCAATCAGGGAACCAAACAGATCGTACTCATCTTCTTGCGGCAAGGGAATGGCTGGAGAGCGTTTCACATACGCCTGAAATGGGGGCTGTTAAACTAGCCTACTAGGATTCTTAATCGAGTTCAAAAGTGAGTGTAAGAGTTTCTAGCTCAAAAATTATCGAGTTTCTTTGCAATGCCAATGAGTCAAGTTTCGAGCTCGAGCCCAACTTCAACAACCCCACCGTACAGGCCGCCTAACTATATCCCAATATTTCACGGCAAATTTCTTCATGAACCGACTCTTCCCGAACCAAAACCGAACCGATTCTTCCCGAACCAGTTGATTCGGTAAGGAACCGAACCGTTTGCGTACTCAAACCGACATGAAACGAACCAAACCCTTATAAACGTTACGTAGTCGACCAATTTCAGCATTAATTACATGAATTGGTTCGTTTCCAACTTTGTTGGCCTAAATTTGGTTAGGTTCTAGAACGAACCAACTGGTTCGGGGAGAATCGGTTCGGTTTTGGTTTGGGAAGAGTCGGTTCGGGAAGGAGTTCACCATATTTCACTGCCAGCCCAACTTGTTTTGCTTTCGAAAAATAGTGAGGATATAGCTAACAACCAAAACAAGACAAATTTTGTTGAATTACAATAATTGACAACTCTAATTGTATTCACTGTCCTGTCTGCGTGTTTTGTTTTCAAATTGTCTATAATTTACAGCCGCTAATTTACAGTTGTAGTTAGTTAAATATGATGCTTTTTACTCAGAACATAGAATGAAAATGAGAGGGGGTATAGGTAAAATATTCCCCAGATCAAAATTAGTTCTAGTAAGCATACCCTTTTCCGGCGAGGCTCCTCATCTTCGTCATGACTGCCAGATGACTGTCCCGTATTGCCAAAGTCAGAGTTTTTATGAGAAGGTGTCTGTAACGAAATAAATTAATGAAGACCGTAGAAACTTTCCAATTGCGCCGAATAGTATAAAAACCTTCCCACCATTTTTTCGGAAACAACGATTGGAGCCTCATTTACAGAAAATATATGATGAAACAGGTACAAAATATCACCTTTGCAGACGGTGTGGCAGCAAAAATTTTGGGAAGAATGGTGCCGCTGACCTGAAACGAAATATATAATTCTACCCACGCTAGATAACAATGAGACATAACTACAGTATTCAGAACGTGAAGCACATGTGTGGCTTGAAATACAGGACGAAGGTTCACGTTTTTGCGTGAGTATTTCGTTTAGTGCTAGAGTGCATGCACGTAACCAGGACTGATCATATACTTTTCACGTGTTGTGTTATAAGTGTAACTGACCTAGAACTAAAGGAAAATGGTGTATTACAACTTACAATAGTTGTCTTCTTTTCTATCACTGTTGCACTCAAGAACTAAGGGAGAAATTTCGGAGAATATTTTCAAACGCTTCATGGATTGGTAGACGAGGTGAAAATTGATTACCTGAGATACGCTGGGTAGAGAAGAGTAGTCAGCAACTTCCCCTTGAACCGGAGTCTGTTCTTTGTAGGTCTGAAATACAGAACAGTACTTTCAATTTTGAATCAAGCACATTCGAGAATATCAAGTCGTATGATCAAATGTCAATGTCAATGTTTACAAAGTTATTTCCGTTAGCAGTTAGGTATAAGAAATATTAGATGATTTGACCCAATAAACTATGATATTCGACTTTTCGACAGCCCACAATTGGTAGTTCAGCATTGCAATTGTCGAAAATATACTAAAAAAACAGGTTTTACATTTATAATAAAAAGAATTGATGAAACTAAAACTGTACTTTTAGTTCTTCATAATCCACTCACCTGAGCAAAAAGGGAGAGCATCTGCTCTTCACTAGAAGCCGCACTGTGGTTACTGTGGTCATAGGGAGTCACCTCGCATTTGACTTGTTCAAGTCTGAAAAGCAGTTACACTAATATTTCAGGCTTTGCCTTGGAAATAAAGTTTGTAATGGAAGTAACGAAATACGAGTAGTCTGATATGCACGCAACCGAGTGATTTACCGCATTCGCCTGAAATGCACTGAGATCAAACTACACACACAGGAAAACATTGTATACGAAACCAGTCTCACCCGTTATTCCCCTGTACACTGGTTAGGTCGAACATCGGCTGCTCCGCTGCAATGAGGTTCGAGACGGCTTCCTCCACACTTTTCTTCTTTTCGTCCAGAAATGACAGCATTTTGTAGAACTTCCACGTCGGCTCTTTTTGGGAATCATACGAGTATCTGGAAAATTTATCTATTTAAAAAGTTTATTCCTCTCGAAACGTCTTTCACAAAAATATTCCTTCCGTTCGCCGAGGTCAAAAACACTTCTCAGATCAAAAACTGAACAACTCCAGAGCTTATATCAATCCAACTCAAGAAGATTAATGATTCGATACAAGATCACTCACTTTCCTTCATTTTTGTACCGCAGCTTTCTGACGAAGGTGTCTTTCAGATTCTTGAACTGTGTGCGAACGTCGTCAACTATAATTAATAATAATAAATAAAAGTGGTTCCTGACAGCTTTTCCGATTTCTGAAATTCCACATCAGTATCGCTCCAGTCGGCTGGCTCCACATTATTAAATTCGCTATTGCTAAATTTGTTCGTTCATTTATGCCAGTGAAGTATCCGTGTTGAACGAAAAGTATCTACTTAATACAGAACACCGGATAGCCTATCTGCATATCCGTCCGTGTTTGTAGTTTGATCTCGTTCATTTTCGTTCGAAAAGCGTAATATATAGCGTGTACCCAGATCAAACTACAACGAATTTTGGTTTTCTACTATATTTATGAAATTATCCGTGCTGCAACACAAAGAGTACAACGAGATTTGGTCTGAATTCGAGTTATGTAAGAGGCAGAGTTGTAAAATGTCAATTACTGTATTACCTGTATATGGTGCAGCTTGGGGAAAGGTGGTGCTCATGATTCTGGACACGTCTATGAAAGCCTGATGTTTCGACATCTTCTGAATACTGTCGGGGGCCACCTCGCGTTCCCAGATGATCTAGAAACAATAAGTGTAATTCACGCTCACAGTAAAGTCTTCACAAGATGCATACTGTAGGAGGCCACTTAGGAAGTGTGAGGACTCTACCTTGCCGTGAATAAGGTGCGAGTTTCTAAAATTTGGATGAACTATCAATAACAAGATTCCAAACTAACGGAACTTTTAATTTCTCTTTACTTCACACTATATCAATATCAGCCCGCTCCTAAGAGGGGCTTCCAAAAATAGTAGTCCTTTGAGAACGTGACACCCCCGGGTAGTGTCATGTCCCGGCCTTTCCCTCCAGCCCACAAGGAACCCAATGGGGGATATAGTATGGCCGTCGCTTTCGATTCGATCTCTATCGTTTCGTTGGCAAATACAAAACAGCGCCTCGCCAGGCGCGGGCTTGTGCCGTATCTAGTATGGGAAACACATGTGCGCCACAGCGTCTTCTATTGTTTTTCCTTCGTTTATAGAGGCAATTGTATAAAGATCCTCACCGGTCTCTTTTTGATTTCCTGAATGAGAAACGTTCGCGAGGGATCGGTCCATTGAGTAATATTTTCTAGTCCAGGCATGACTGAAATGATAAGTTAGAGTGAGAGATAAATTATGTGTGAAACATGTATAGCTCGAATAGTTCTAACAAACAACTCACAACTTCCATAATTTTTTTCAAATTCATTCAACAAAGACATAAATTACATGGTGTGACCAGATAAAGGAGAAAGAGAGTGAGAGGGTAGAGTGATAGAGACAAAACTAAAGAGGGTGAGAGACAAGAGGGTAAGGGAGAGAGAGGATGCGTGAGAGACAGAGAGAGTGACCCCTAACGAAGATGGTAAGGGATGGAGAGAGTATGCGTGAGAGACAGCAAGAGTGACTCCTAACTAAGAGGGTATGGGGTGAAGAGAGTATGCGTGAGATACAGAGTAGAGATAGTGATCCTAACTATATATAGACAAGTGAAGTGAGATAGAGTATTATTAGTCAGATTTAAGACCATATACAATATTGCAATGGATTCAACAGTTCTGGATCAGTGAAATTGCAAAAATATTATCTTTATGATGAGCACGAAACCATGTTGTAGACGTATTTGAATATGGAACTTATATTTTTCGAAATGGACACTGGAAGAATAGTTATGCAGATTTCGTGAGACAGAATTAGAAATGTAACAAACATCAACATAAAACTCCCAATGAAATACCAATTATCAAAACATTTTAAATAGAATTGCCTCATTTCAGAGTTTTTACGTGTGTGTAGTAAATGAAAAAAATTATAAGAAAATTTGCGCATTTCACTCAATACTCTTGCATTTGAAACCGATACATAACTGCGAGATATATTATAATACATTGAGGTACAACAAAACCATTTATAACAAATCTGCAACATGAATAACTTGTTTGTATCTAATTATGAACAGCGATCGAACGACCAGAATAATAAGTCGGAACTTATGTCGAGCGACAGGCTGACCGACCGCGACGCGCGACACTCGCGTCGCACTCTGGGTCTCTCCGCGCCCATACTCTCTCGCTCCGTCTTCTCGTCTGCGTCTCCGACAGTCGCGGGCTCTCTCTCGTTGGCGACGTGGTTTGGTCCGGCTGTCGCCCCCATATCCCCTCATTTGCTGGCCCTTGCACTTTGAAGGGACTGCGAAGTGACTCACTACTTACTATATACTAGAAAAGTATACATGGGAACATACAGCGAAATTGCAGGGTTCCTACATAGAAAACAGATAAACACATCCCTTCTGTGGCCGTATTCACCAATGTCCGGGGAAGCTAAAATACCTTCCCGCGGGAAGGTAGAGCACGAAAATAGTGTGCTGGTGAGGGGGGTCCAGAGGCGCGGGAAGCTTTTTTACCTTCCCGGGATATTGGTCAATACGGCCACAGCTCCCATTCACTGTATTTATAGTTTGACCTTGTTGCTTTTGGGATAAAACATAAATATTGAATGATGACGAGTGTCGAAATCAACCTACAACGAAGATTTCACCACTTCCAATAGAAAAAGTAGAGCTCCATGTGCTGTGTTTGTAGTTTGGTCCCGGCGGGCTTTAAATGATGGTTTAATCCACAATAATCCCACTGTTTATATATTCACGGAAACAACCTCAGAATACCAAAGGAATAGGGTTGCGACCCTTATCTTTGCCTTGACCATAGTGAGGGTTATGCTGTGCAATTTGTTCTCCATATATGGTCGTTTTTGTAAAAAAAAACACCTGTGGAATAAACGGAAGTTAGGTAAGATCTGAAATTCATCGGTCATTTGAAATGAAAAAGAAAAAATCGAGAGGTTTCTTTTCATGAAACTAGACATGGTCATTTTTTCTATCTTCCGTGTTTTAGCTCGAATCTGGTGCGTTCGAGGCGAACTTAGATATTTGTACAAGATCAAACCACAACACAGTTGTGAGAACCCTGTATAATTTAGTTTGATTGTGGCGAATTCACTCGAGTACCGGACAATTCCCGAACCGAACTGCGAACCGGTCACTGAAGCACCGAACCCAACCCAAACCAACCGAACCGACCGACCCGATATTCTGAAGCGAACGCTTATCGGTTCCCCAGTGATCCAGTGAACTGGCCTTTGATTGTAATACTTTTCTTGCCACTGCGGAAATGAGTGAGCGCTTGTTTCAACCAAGTTGCCTGTTGCCAATTGACAGTTGGTACAGTGGACGGCGATTCTTCGCGGTTGTAAACACCTAAGTTATGTTACAGAACGAATTTCTCCTTTCACGAATTTCGATTGACATCATCATAGAACTGCGTTTCACCAAACTGAACTTTGATCTTCAAACACAGCATAAGTTTCGATCTGCGCCTATAATTGGAACAGTGGTTTATTCTACATACAGAGCGACATGTTAATTTTGCCCGGAATATCAGAGCTCAAATCCAATTTTTGGTTTCTAACAGCAACGAATAGCTTATCTACCTTCCCGAAACACGTTGGTTTCTGGGAAAGTGTTTTGAGGGTAATTAATATTCATCACTTCGGATAGATAACAACCAAGATAATTACTGTTATCGACCATCCAAATTACACATAACGGTACTGTTATTGTTACAAACTCATGTATTACACGTAACACGTTTTGATTCCAATTACTGTTTGAAAACAGGTTTTGATGCCTTGAGCGAACATACAGTGCACATTTTTGACAAACAATTTGATATTAAAAAAATATCAAATTTATAGAATATCCGCCTCATGCGGATGCTAACCACTATACCAACTTGTTGTGGACGAATCGGTTTGTGTGTGTTCTTACACAGCACAAAGTGACATATACCGTATACCCCGCCTTCTTTTGAGCGACCACTATAAACTAAATGACTGAAGTGTTCTCAGATCACACGAGTAACTATTTAGACAACTGGACTCCACACGTGGATTCAAGGTTTTATTCATTTCATTCAATATTCACCTCAACATTTTATTATCACTAGTACTAACATTCATTCTATTTTGTTTCCTCTCCGTTAGTGGCAGGCAGTCCAGTTCACTCGACATAGGCGAAAGCAGTGTAGATCAAAAGTGTTGTGGCTAGTAATTGGATTTGAGACATGTTAGATAAACATACGTTTGTTACAATAACAATCGTCACGTATAATTTGAATGGACGATAACAATGATTACTGTCGTATTTCATTTACGTCTCCGAATGAAGTCACGGTGGGTGTTATACCTGGATTGTCTTAGCTCCCAACAACTTCTGAGGTACATCTATGCGGTTTTTACTGACTGTGAGCGACAACCACAAAGAGTAGCAGTGCTAAAAATTGTTCTGATTAGTAGTGATACCATGAGTTTTGCGGGCTCTACATCTTCAAATTTACTGTTTTACTACAAGAACTCTGCTGTGTAATCTTCCCATGTAGGACGCGACCTCTCTGGTGAAGATGCTCCTAATCATGGGGGGGGGGGAGAGAAGTGAATGAGATAGTCACGTTGAACAAATATGAATATGAGAGAACGTTGTACACACGCGGAAAATTGTACATTTATCTTTGGAATTCATTTGAGTTTCCCACGTCTCACGTGTCTATGTTCTCAACAGTTTGCAAACGAACATTCTTTTCAGAATTTGTTTCTCGACTGAAGATTTAGTTAGCAGAATTTGTCCACACTACAATCATTTGAGTCGTGATCTAGCATTAGCGTACCAATTACTCTTTTGGTTGTTCGCGGAGAGAAATATTTGTTGCGAGCAAAGGTGACTTCCGAATGAGTATTTTTTTGCATCAATGCGGAAATTGATTCAACATTATTACTACAGTAACCAGGCAAATATTTATCTTGTAAGTTTTTGAGTGACGTACAGTGTACGTGTACAAGAAGCATAAGCTACAGCATTTCAATGCGAGGTTGAGCTAATTTGGACTGCTTTTTGAATGGTTGAAATCTAATGTTTTTCTCCTGGTTTTCCGTCGGAAACTGTGTACATGACAATAAGAGAAATATAAATTTGAAATTTCACATTCGACTATTACTGATTCTCATCTTCGTTTCACCGGCCAATTCACTGGAGAACTGGGTCCTTCCCGAACCAAACCGCGAACCGGTCACTGGAGAACCGAACCGAACGAACCAAACACTTCACCAGGAAACGGATAGAAACGGAACCGGGGATCCATTTATTTTATCTTGTATACTACTTGTTCGGTTCAAAACTTTCACTGGAGAATCGCCCGATTTAGAATGCGCGGTTCGGTCGGTTCAGTCGGTTCGGTTCGGTTCTCCAGTGACCGTGAATTCGCCCATTTCACCTGTTTGTTGTTCAATGATGATTCACCAAGCGTGTGAGATTGTGTTCTAAAATTCAACATTCACTTCCACTGAATTATTCTCGGTAATAACCCGTTGCAACTAAGCGGAATGCATAATCCGACTAAATATAATTATTGGTCACTGAGCAATCTATTTCTGGTTCCAATTGAGCCTTTTTTCGCGTTTGATAATAACACTGCATGAAAATTATTTGTTTTACACAGAAAGGCGGAGTTTGTTGCTGCTAACTTTGTTCTTTGTAGGCGATGGTCTCATTTGTCTATGAGTTTCGTTGTTCAACTAACCAGTGACTTTGTTTTTTGACAAGTGTTTTCAATTTATGAAAAAGTGTTTCAATACAATTTTATAGTATTTCTACTATCTGGAATCAGTATAAGTTTTTCAGTCTCCAATATGTAATTTTGCTTGTATGGTATCTTCTTTTTACATTCTGTCATTAAGCATGTTGTACTTCATGGTTTGTGGAGCTACGTAGAACTTGAACTCTCGTGACCTTATTCTTACTGAATTCATTCATTCATGAAAATTAACCACGTTTTAGAGTATGTCAAGCTACAATCTCTCTGGATTCGAAAGAGCTGTGCAAGTTAACTCGGAAAGGAATCTTTTCTCGCTACAAATGTACTTGTTCCTTTCGTACGCAGTTGTCAGTGACATTTGCGTGCTATTCACCATTTACGTCGTCAGATCCTACAGTACTACTCTGTTCGCCTCGTACAAAATGATTCTACTGCTTCTGACAATTGTACCGGCTTGTCTCTCGAACTTCGTCGCAATCGCCTATCAACCATTCTTCATATTTCCGTATCCGGTTATTCTAAATAACGGTCTCTTCTCCGGATCCCAAATATCTACCGGAGTTCAGTTCTATATTACAATGTGCACCATTGCGCTTATATTATTCGGAATACTATTCTCTCTTCTCTACAACATAATTATAGTCACACATTCTCACATAAAACGATTGATAAAAATGCTTTGCATCGGTTCAATAGTGACCTATTTGTGTTTCATAGCATTCGATAGTGTTCTATATTATTTTGCTATTCATTGGGAACGTAGCCTGCAAGATCTGGTGACACTTCCAAAAACATATATGAGATACACTAAAGCAGCGTTGTTACTAACAGTAAGTTTCAGTTCTTTATGCTGTGTGGGTGGATTGAGGTTTCTCTGACATTCTTCATGAAATATGAATTGTAAGAAAGTTCCTGTCTTTCAATAACTTGTTCAAATCGGGAAACACCTGTCTTCAAAGAAATGTGTGAATAAAATTCCCATTTAAGGCCAAGCAAACAAAACTAAATCACCTTTGATGAAACATAAATATACAAACAACTACTTAACCAAAAACACTTTAAGTTTCATGGTAACTCGCATACCATCACCATTCAACAACTAGCTTTTCACCAATTTGTACATGTGTTTCTCTTCAGTTTGAGCGAGTATCCACCATGATTCTTGTTTACGAGGCCACTGCAGGTTTCATTTTCGTCATGACTGCAGCAGGAATTATGGTTGTCATGTGAGTTATTGTGATTTTTACCCGGAATAAGACCGGGTATGATTATATTCCATTAACAGTGTTTTCGATGACGCGATATCATACTGTGCAGCTGGTACAGTAATCTGCGGTTTGTAGTTTGCTGGCTGTGGTATAGTAGAACTAAATGACTAATCAATCACGTAAAACGTGTTACATCAGAAACTATGCATAATGACAGCTCTGTTAGAAAATCAGATGTTTCAACCATTCTTTGAATATGACTGTGAACTTTTCAGGACGTATCAAAAAATACAGAAACGGAAATCGCTGATATCACAGGCGAGCTTTGACAAGTTCAAAACGGTCTCCATAGTTCTATTCCTCTATTTCTTGATTGCGGTTGTTTCCATATTTCTGCTACCAATTTCCATTGTCTTGTTGGTACTGTATGATCAAACATGGCTAACTAGGTGAGTACAGGGATTAGTATATGGAATACTATGTTTTTGATAACTTTTATTAGGAATGATTTCGAAAAGATCTCTGTGCGTAATACCTTTGCTCTAGATTTAGCTTTTTATACGAAATCTACCATTACGTTGCATGTTCGGTTTTCAAACTTTTATTGGAATTTTAATGGTTCTTCAGATATCCTCTGTTCACTATCCTCATTTCGCCGGTAATGCTCATCAGTCTTCAAATGAGTACTGTCAATTTGATCTACATGCGGCCATATCGGGAAGCTTTGAGATCGATATTCAAGCCTATGGAAAAAATATGGAGGAGAGAGTCCACTGTTGTACCCCAGGAAACTATGACGTATCGACACTCAATGACTCCGATGTAAAACAATAAAACCAATAAACTAATTTGTGTACGGCATCTTTATTGTATTTGACATATTATACCAGAAGTAAAGTGAATATTCACGTGACGTTAGCTTTCTAATGAGGAATCGTGCACTTTGTCATTGTACGTTTTTGAGATCTACTGTGGCTAACATGTTTCACGTGACTGTAAAATTGACAATATATTTTGAGTGCGTTTGCTAGAAAATTTCCGGTACCCACAATCTATCATGCGTCTCTCGCTTCGTGCACTATTATGTAGGATGTGAGAGCAGAAAAATGGCAAATGTTTCAGGAGAAATCGAAAAATAGAAAAGAATGAAGGTGTCGTGATGCTTTAGCAAACGTACTCTGAAGGTAGGTCACGCGGTGACCCGATATTTAAAGACAGCTCTGATATGTGAGCTCAGATCGTGTATTCAATGAACTAGGTCACTATTATTTGTGGACTTCATCCCGTTGAAATAAATTGAACTCCTGTTTTACACGTATACGAAACCGTGGACAAATTAAATGAAGGTTCATCGAAAAATATTGTTTGTTTATCGATTCAAATCTTCGTTGACAATTTTCAAGCTGATCATCATTTCCTGAGAGCCCCCAGTTGTTCGCTCTTTTTCCTTGCACTTTGCGATCTTTTCTTCAAAGCGGAAGTTTGTCTTTTCTTGAGGCCATGAAGCATGATTTCTGGCACAGGCTCGGCAGTTGGTACGGTATAAACATCCTGTGAATTTGATAGTTGGTATTTGACAATTTTATATTTTTTGAAATCACAGTTAAAGAAAACTCTGTCATCTGAGATAAGGCCATTTATCGGGAAAATTGAAGTATCGTCCCCCACTTTAGTTGAGTCCCCCCCCCGTAGCACTTCAACCCCCCACCCAAGCTAAAACCTGAAAATCTAGGAGAGGGGGGGGGGGGTCAAAAATCAACTTCGACATTTACTATTTACCCCCCACCTGGGTCGGCCGGGGGTAGACCTTCAATGGTGGGGGGTCAAACTTCAATGAGTGGGGGGGCTGAACTTCAATACCGGAAATGTTTTTTTTACCCACCACCCTCAAACTTTTGTATTGCAGGTGATAAATTGAGTTATCACCCCCCGGTGAGGGGGGGGGGGGGTGTGGGGGTCAAACTACAATTCCCCAAACGCAATACAAATTCAGGTGGGAGTAAAAAGTCAATGTTCCCCATATATCTAATGAATCGGAAAAATTATGATCTCTCTACTTTTCTTTGAAGGACACTCAATGTTAATGCTGGCTACATTCGAACGTCTGTCAATTTGTAGAATCATTTCCTAGGTCCAGCCTCTCAGTATTGAGAAAGGAGAACATCTTATATGTTACCGTGTTGTGTTCGGCTGCTTTTTCTTCTTGTGTCAGGACATTTTGATCTTCAATGGATCTTTTCTTCAAAGCCGATGTTTGTCTTTTCTTGAGGCCATGAATCATGATTTCTGGCGCAGGATCCGCTGTTGGTACGGTAGAAACATCCTGTGAACTTTATGTTTAACCATTATATACTTTATAAGTTTACATTTAATGGACAATCTGTCACCTGAGATGAGGGCGTACATCTGATGAACTGGAACATTATGATCTCTGTACTTTTTAGTACACACAACGTTCATTTTGACAACATGCGGGTCTGCAAACTGGTAGAAGCATTTCCTAGTTCCAGCCTTCCAGTAATCAGAAAAGAGAAAAAAAATTGTATGTTACCGTGCTTTGTTCAGCTACTTGTTTTTCTTGGGCCAACACACTGACAGAGGATACCAGTAGAGCCAAGGCAAACACGAACATCATTCTGAAACTGAAACTTACAAATTGTGAAGTAAGGTGTTACTGAACACATATAGAGTGGTAACCAAAATTAGTGTGATAATGTTCACAAGAGAACTGTCAGTTGTGTATTGTGGTTCCAATACTGATTCACCCTCCTTCCCTTGATGTGTTCGTAAAATAGTGATGGTATAAGACTGATAAGCATCACGTATGCGTAACGTGCTGACATAAGAAAAAAACAGATGTAAATGAAGAAATACGCAGAACGAGAAGAAACATCATTTTATGTGCACTTAGTCTGTGAGCATCATCAATATCTGACTCGTTTCCCACGTTTTGCATGGCTTTGACTTCTCGTCATTCCTAATGGAGCTTGGTCGTGTGCCATAAAAATGTATATTGAATGTTTTCTATAGAATACATACATTTCAATGAAATTCATTTGCCAAGAGGTGAGAAACCATTCCCGGAAGTTTCTGTTCTTTCGAATATTTCGGACAATGAAAAAATTATTCTCCAAAATTCATTGACGTATTGCCAAAGTGTAAATGTGAATTGAATGGCGAGAACTATACTTATTTCACAAGCAGAATAGCTACGTACATTTGAAATGTGTTTATACACTGCTTTGCTGTCTCAATAGTTGGTGGAATACTGTACTGACATATTTCAGTTCCCTTTATATACTGCAAACGGAATTCTGTCAAATTGTTTTCTGCAGCAATCATGTATCATTATCGGTCGTACGTACACAGTTCGACGTCATTATTGATGGATACTACAAGAATTATGATGTGCAAACGACAAATTGCTCGACACATTTGCATTCTTGGAATAACTTGTCTGCAACCTGGTTCAGCAAAGAACGCTCAAATCTTTTTATATCGGCGGAACTAGCGTATCATCTGTTCACAGTCCACTACACAAATAGAATCTGACGGAGAACAAGATGAAATCGAACTTGCTGTTGAAGGCCTGACTATGGAGATAAAGTATGAATCCCTACCAATTTTACTTTTCCCTTCAGAGGTGGAATTGCAGCTATACGTGGAATATGATCAACTAGGATTATCAACTAGGACAAGCAGTGAGGTTATTCCGAACATGTCGATGTGCAAACCAATTTTGTCATACGTCTATTGGAATGCATCAAAATCACAAACATGACGTCAATTTGTGAACGTACGACCGATAATGGTACATATTTCCTGTTTCAGCTCCTCACGAGCAATATAAAGGCAAGCGGGAACGTCACATCGGTACAGTTAAACACCTCCACTAACTATGTAGCCAAAGAAGGCATTTGTATACTTATTTTTTTGTACCCAGTTTCTAGACTAATTCTTAATTGCTTTACCTTGACTTGATGGAGAAGATCGACGAATAATCTTCTCTAAGCTTCTCTGTGTAATTTGTGTAAAAATCCGAAACTTTCCGAAAAATTCGAAAGTGTATTTTATATCGTCAATAGTTTGATTATTCTCACTGTTGAATGCTTCAGAATGATGTTCGTGTTTGCCTTGGCTCTACTGGTATCCTCTGTCACTGTGCTGGCCCAAGAAGAACAAGTAGCTGAACAAAACACGGTAACACGGATTGACAGTTTTCAAACATATATTGTCAAATTTAAAATAGACAACAAATAATATTTGTGGGTCATATTGTGCTCAGTTTTTTGAAAATGTGTCTGAACTTGTAAAACGTGCAAAACGGGTCCATATGTGACACATCACATCCTGACACATTGTACTGCTCGGTGAAAAGATCAAGATTCGATTGCTCCGATTTGTGTTGTCTATTTCCACGGATAAATGACCTAGAATAAAATAGAAACTACAGGATGTTTCTACCGTACCAACAGCGGAGCCTGCGCCAGAAATTATGATTCACGGCCTCAAGAAGAGACAAACATCGGCATTAAAGAAAAGATCGATTGAAGATCAAAGTGTCCTAACACAAGAGGAACAAGCAGCCGAACTGAACACGGTAACATACAAGTTATTCTCATTTCTCGCTACTGGGAGGTTGGAACTAGGAAATGATTCTACAAGGTCACAGACGTTCGCATGTTGTCAAAATGAACGTTGTGTGCATTGTTATAAAAGTACACAGATGAAAATGTTTCAGTTCATCAAATGTACGCCTTCATCTTGGGTGACAGAATTTGCATGAATTGTAAATCTATAAAATAAAGAATTGTCAAATATCAAATTCACAGGATGTTACTACCGTACCACCGACAACAGCGGAGCCTGCGCCAGAAATCATGATTTCGGCATTGAAGAAAAGATCGGTTGAGGGTCAGAATTCAATGAAGAAATCTACCGAACCACTGGGAGCTCTCAATAAATGATTGAAGACTGTCCGCAAATTTTCAATGAATAAATGACGTTTAGAATTAAGTTTGAGACATTCACATTATCCTGATTATTCCTCGCAAGAGATCTATTCCCAATCATCTAAAATTTTCGGATCTGAAAAATGTATTATATTGTGTTTCAATGGTCATCAACAACCTAAGAAATTTGGAGTGAGAAAAAATTGCCTAATGCCATTGAATACATACCCGAACTTCAACATGTTAACTGTGATGCTATCCAGCTTGGTTAATTAGATAATTAGTATTTCAATGAATTTGACTCATTCACTCATTCTTTGTATCCTGATAGGCTCTACGACGTATTTAAAAGTTTTTGTATTTCTATCAGCATTTCTCAGACAACGGGCGCCGTGTAGCGTCCCAGGATCGTCGTTTTCTTAGAAGCATACGGGAACTCTCCCACAAGGATCCTACAAGGACGCTTCTAGGCGACAGAATCCTGGCTGGATGGCTGTAGCGGAGGGGCTGATTGCCGTCGAAATTTATCCATTGATGAAATTTCAGACTTGATTCGGTCACAGCCGCCGCCGGCGGCTCTTTTGCTTTCGACCGTCTATTTTCATTCTCGTTCATATACCTTCAAACTTTGCATATATATTTTGTGTCTCTTTTCATAGCCGTATGTAGGTCCCTATTGATGGAAAATGAAACGAGACACATTAGACGTGAGGCGATTTTGTTGTCCACAGAAAATGGTAGTAAATCCGGTGTTTTATGCGGATGACCAAACTACAAAGCTGTGTAGTAGATAAGAGTTTAGCGGTAAGTGCCCTATTATTGAAATGCGGGTAGTTCAAAATCCTGATTTTAGAGAAACTGGTGACAGAAACTGGAGTATGTTGGTTGAAATATCCAACAAAGTCGATCTACGTTTAAGACACAATTTCTCGATGTCATTGGACGAAACATCACATATGAATCAAATATATCTATGTTTTCATAGCATCTTCGTTAGCATAGCATTCTACTTCCTTCCTAGAGAGTTTACCGTACTTTAGATTTTTCACTATGTTGTTCCGCCTTCTTTATTAACTCTTTCTCTCAGTTTGCCCATCTGTCTCTGCCGCTTTCTAACTTTCTATCTTTCTCTTTTTTCATTTATGTCTTCATCCCTCTATGTATTTCTCTTTTTCTTTGTCGACCAACCTAAGTTACTGCCTCCATCCTTCTAATCTACTACTCTCTATCTCCTTCTCTCTCGTTTCTTTTTTCTTAACTACTATAACTGTCAGAGTGTTGTTATTCCCCACAACGTACTTTCTAGCCCTCTCTCTCTCTCTCTTTCTCTCTAACTTTCTTTCTATCGTTGGCTCGCTCTCTGTTTTTCCTTTTTACTCTCCTACTCACTCCTATGTACTTCCCTCCCCAAATGTGCGATAGTGTGAAAAAGACAGAGAAGGGTTCACAATCTGCGCGAGAACGGAACACAATTCAAGCGCTCACACTCCAACTCACTAACTCACGCGCATATCTGCTCCATTCCTACCGTTATTCTTGGTACCGTCCCGGGACGGACTGGGATCTGGGACATTGGTCGTCCCGTTCTTGTACCTGCCCAGGCAGTGACGGGCAGCCAGTTTCGACCCACGCACCTCTTGATCTAACCTAGGAGCGTCCAAGAGACCGCCTAGTAACGTCCCAGAATGCGCCTAGAGAGATCCTGTACGTTTCTTTCTAGGCGCATTCCGGGACGATTCTGGGCTGGTTCTTGGACGAAAGTTCCCGGAAGTTTCTGTTCTTTCGAATATTTCGGACAATGAACAAATTATTCTCCAAAATTCATTGACGCATTGGCAAAGTCAAAAGGTGAATTGAATGTCGAGAACTATACTTATTTCACAAGCAGAATAGCTACGTACATTGGAAATGTGTTTATACACTGGTTTGCTCTCTCAATAGTTGGTGGAATACTGTACTGACATATTTCAGTTCCCTTTATATACTGCAAGCGGAATTCTGTCAAATTGTTTTCTGCAGCAATCATGTATCATTATCGGTCGTACGTACACAGTTCGACGTCATTATTGTTGAATACTACAAGAATTATGATGTGCAAACGACAAATTGCTCGACACATTTGCATTCTTGGAATAACCTGTCTGCAACCTGGTTCAGCAAAACGCTCAAATCTTTTTATATCGGCGGAACTAGCGTATCATCTGTTCACAGTCCACTACACAAATAGAATCTGACGGAGAACAAGATGAAATCGAACTTGCTGTTGAAGGCCTGACTATGGAGATAAAGTATGAATCCCTACCAATTTTACTTTTCCCTTCAGAGGTGGAATTGCAGCTATACGTGGAATATGATCAACTAGGATTATCAACTAGGACAAGCAGTGATGTTATTCCGAACATGTCGATGTGCAAACCAACTTTGTCATACGTCTATTGGAATGCATCAAAATCACAAACATGACGTCAATTTGTGAACGTACGACCGATAATGGTACATATTTCCTGTTTCAGCTCCTCACGAGCAATATAAAGGCAAGCGGGAACGTCACATCGGTACAGTTAAACACCTCCGCTAACTATGTAGCCAAAGAAGGCATTTGTATACTTATTTTTTTGTACCCAGTTTCTAGACTAATTCTTAATTGCTTTACCTTGACTTGATGGAGAAGATCGAAGAATAATCTTCTCTAAGCTTCTCTGTGTAATTTGTGTAAAAATCCGAAACTTTCCGAAAAATCCGAAAGTGTATTTTATATCGTCAATAGTTTGATTATTCTCACTGTTTAATGCTTCAGAATGATGTTCGTGTTTGCCTTGGCTCTACTGGTATCCTCTGTCACTGTGCTGGCCCAAGAAGAACAAGTAGCTGAACAAAACACGGTAACACGGATTGATAGTTTTCAAACATATATTTTCAAACTTAAAATAGACAACAAATAATATTTGTGGGTCATATTGTGCTCAGTTTTTTGAAAATGTGTCTGAACTTGTAAAACGTGCAAAACGGGTCCATATGTGACACATCACATCCTGACACATTGTACTGCTCGGTGAAAAGATCAAGATTCGATTGCTCCGATTTGTGTTGTCTATTTCCACGGATAAATGACCTAGAATAAAATAGAAATTACAGGATGTTTCTACCGTACCAACTGCGGAGCCTGCGCCAGAAATTATGATTCACGGCCTCAAGAAGAGACAAACATCGGCATTAAAGAAAAGATCGATTGAAGATCAAAGTGTCCTAACACAAGAGGAACAAGCAGCCGAACTGAACACGGTAACATACAAGTTATTCTCATTTCTCGCTACTGGGAGGTTGGAACTAGGAAATGATTCTACAAGGTCACAGACGTTCGCATGTTGTCAAAATGAACGTTGTGTGCATTGTTATAAAAGTACACAGATAAAAATGTTTCAGTTCATCAAATGTACGCCTTCATCTTGGGTGACAGAATTTGCATGAATTGTAAATCTATAAAATAAAGAATTGTCAAATATCAAATTCACAGGATGTTACTACCGTACCACCGACAACAGCGGAGCCTGCGCCAGAAATCATGATTTCGGCATTGAAGAAAAGATCGGTTGAGGGTCAGAATTCAATGAAGAAATCTACCGAACCACTGGGAGCTCTCAATAAATGATTGAAGACTGTCCGCAAATTTTCAATGAATAAATGACGTTTAGAATTAAGTTTGAGACATTCACATTATCCTGATTATTCCTCGAAAGAGATCTATTCCCAATCATCTAAAATTTTCGGATCTGAAAAATGTATTTTATTGTGTTTCAATGGTCATCAACAACCTAAGAAATTTGGAGTGAGAAAAAATTGCCTAATGCCATTGAATACATACCCGAACATGTTAACTGTGATGCTATCCAGCTTGGTTAATTAGATAATTAGTATTTCAATGAATTTGACTCATTCACTCATTCTTTGTATCCTGATAGGCTCTACGACGTATTTAAAAGTTTTTGTATTTCTATCAGCATTTCTCAGACAACGGGCGCCGTGTAGCGTCCCAGGATCGTCGTTTTCTTAGAAGCATACGGGAACTCTCCCACAAGGATCCTACAAGGACGCTTCTAGGCGACAGAATCCTGGCTGGATGGCTGTGGCGGAGGGGCTGATTGCCGTCGAAATTTATCCATTGATGAAATTTCAGACTTGATTCGGTCACAGCCGCCGCCGGCGGCTCTTTTGCCTTCGGCCGTCTATTTTCATTCTCGTTCATATACCTTCAAACTTTGCATATATATTTTGTGTCTCTTTTCATAGCCGTATGTAGGTCCCTATTGATGGAAAATGAAACGAGACACATTAGACGTGAGGCGATTTTGTTGTCCACAGAAAATGGTAGTACATCCGGTGTTTTATGCGGATGACCAAACTACAAAGCTGTGTAGTAGATAAGAGTTTAGCGGTAAGTGCCCTATTATTGAAATGCGGGTAGTTCAAAATCCTGATTTTAGAGAAACTGGTGACAGAAACTGGAGTATGTTGGTTGGAATATCCAACAAAGTCGATCTACGTTTAAGACACAATTTCTCGAGGTCATTGGACGAAACATCACATATGAATCAAACATATCTATTTTTTCATAGCATCTTCGTTAGCATAGCATTCTACTTTCTTCCTAGAGAGTTTACCGTACTTTAGATTTTTCACTATGTTGTTCCGCCTTCTTTATTAACTCTTTCTCTCAGTTTGCCCATCTGTCTCTGCCGCTTTCTAACTTTCTATCTTTCTCTTTTTTCATTTATGTCTTCATCCCTCTATGTATTTCTCTTTTTCTTTGTCGACCAACCTAAGTTACTGCCTCCATCCTTCTAATCTACTACTCTCTATCTCCTTCTCTCTCGTTTCTTTTTTCTTAACTACTATAACTGTCAGAGTGTTGTTATTCCCCACAACGTACTTTCTAGCCCTCTCTCTCTCTCCTTCTCTCTAACTTTCCTTCTATCGTTGGCTCGCTCTCTGTTTTTCCTTTTTACTCTCCTACTCACTCCTATGTACTTCCCTCCCCAAATGTGCGATAGTGTGAAAAAGACAGAGAAGGGTTCACAATCTGCGCGAGAACGGAATACAATTCAAGCGCTCACACTCCAACTCACTAACTCACGCGCATATCTGCTCCATTCCTACCGTTATTCTTGGTACCGTCCCGGGACGGACTGGGATCTGGGACATTGGTCGTCCCGTTCTTGTACCTGCACAGGCAGTGACGGGCAGCCAGTTTCGACCCACGCACCTCTTGATCTAACCTAGGAGCGTCCAAGAGACCGCCTAGTAACGTCCCAGAATGCGCCTAGAGAGATCCCGTACGTTTCTTTCTAGGCGCATTCTGGGACGATTCTGGGCTGGTTCTTGGACGCTACGAGGCGCCGTTTGTCTCTGTTATTGACTTTTGTACGTAACTCGTTCGCGGTGTACATTATGTATATCGATTTCATGAGAAAACAGAGCAAGATGAAGATTAAAAAGTTATAAGTTCTTGATCAGGTTTTCAAGTTCTCTATGGTGGAACTGCTAGCTCGGTGGTCAATATTAGAGAGAAATGGTTACTTTAAAGTGTTCTGTTCCAAGAGTTGAGTGTGCAGCCGGCGTAGCAATCCCCCCAAAGCCAACCAACTCTCACATATATGTCGCTGATGTACCTCACGGAGGTGCCAAATGGCCAAATTGACTATCACATGAGGTCAAACGTCACAAAACGTAGCAAAAACTCTTTTTCATGAAACCGATATTAAATACGGCGCAGGCTGAGGGGTGATGACATGCATTTCGTAAACCGGGCGTGAGTGAAAACACAAGTGCTCGCATAATTGATGGCTCATTGTCTTATAGATTGACTTCATCTTTCAAATGATATCAAGAGAACAAGTTTAAAATAGGGTATAAATTGGAATTGATCGATGAATTAAGAGTTTAAATAATATCAAAATAATGCCGAAATAACTGAGGGCTTTATTGAACACCCAAAACTGAAAATGTATCTTTCACAAAATTCTTCTCAAATCAACTCAATTCGCACTGAACATCCAACAACCCAAAATTTAGCCACTTGCATTCCTACGGAGACTGCTACAGGCCTACAGGAAGACAAAAAATCTTGAGTCCGTTTTTATAACGTAAATACGTATCGGGGAGGTTTGAATTGTTTGCTTCAGATTATGATTCTCTATCAGAGAAAGAATGCAAAACTTTTTTTTTCGAGAAGTTAAAGTTTGCATCAGGAAAGGGCACTGGTTTGAATGTGTAGTGAGAGTTGGAGTAGAAATGACGTGAACTATATAACGCGATTCAAGAATTTAATCAATCAAGTAATCATACTTGAAAAACCAAGTTTTCAACTTCACCTAACTACTTTATTTACGAATATAATTTACACATGACATTAGTACAGAACTAAAACTAGCTCATCTTACTTTCAGTCTCAATTTCATAATTCGCACGCTTTCTATTTGAGTCGTTCGAATGCGAAAATCTACGTAAATTGAGCAAGGTTCCAATAAGTTTTCTATTCTCTTCCAACAAAGTACAAACCAAACTACAATAATCATCCGAAAAAGGTCATTCAAAACGAGCCAACCCGCGTGGTAAACGTATCTAAAACATACTAGGTGCGGTTTTTTTCCGGCACACGAGCACCCTCCTGTTTTAATGCACTCTCTATGCGCACTCTCGCTTGAAATTGACATTATATCAATTCTTTGAGGTTATGAGCAGAAAGTACGCTCCATGAGAAGTTCCAGCACCCACAATCGATACTAATGGTTTAGGATAGGAGAAAGTTGATATAGTGGTAGACCATTTCAAATGAGCGGAGAGCACAGCGCGTAAATTTTGGACAGAAAATTCATTGCGCGGGAATCGAACCCGTGGCTAGTAGGATTGTAGTACCGCCACACTGTCACTGCGCTAAATGGGCCAACCTCTGCAATGCTCGGGAAGAATAGATATGTGAACAACTCTAGATATTGAACTAAATGAAAGCACTCCTAGTAAGGAATTATGACGGTAGATTTAAAACGTTTTAAGATAGTTAATAAAAAATAGTAGAGTAGTTAAAACATTTGTTCGGAAATTTTCAACTTTTTGAAAATGTTTTATGAAAAAAAGCCTCCCATTTACATATTTCTCTCGTTCTTATATCTTTGCTGTGGCTTGACAATCATAGTTTCGAATGATAGAGCTTATTTAAAAAGAATTAACCAACACTAAATTGAAAATAGAATGTGAAAGCACAATACATTGGCAGAATTTCCAAAAATGGTATTGATTGATGCCATCTGCGCGCCCCTGCTAACACCCGGTCAACTTATAACACCGTCTTTTCACCCGATTATCCGTGGTCCACGACTATAGAGTTCGGTGAGGTACCTCGATGAGAGGTGATATGAGCTAGCTGATCGGTTTCGGGGGGATTGCTACGCCGGCAGGCGTTTGCTGATCTGTAGTTTTGCGGATTGATCGAAAATCGGTAAGCGCTAATATTACGTCGTGGAAATGATTGTGTGAACAAATATCCAGCATGATGAATAACGGTGTTCCACGGCGTTTGATTAGAGATGGGATTTGCGTCAATGTACGTTTGGACAGACCACAGGAAACCATCAGAAAATCCGCTGTTTTTTCACTACTTGGTCCTTAACGGCAACTATTTCAGCCGTGTGCTACTTTATTGAGTGAAGTACACATTCACACACAAATCACATATCAACCGTAAATGGACTGCCCGTGAAAATGGTGAGATAGGCATGGGTGAGCTTTGTTACACACTCATTCGGTCCGCCAGAGAGAGCGGGGATCGAACCAAGATCTGTGAAGCTACAGCCAAATGGTAATCTCTTGACCACTCGGCCCCTAACTTATCAATGCAAGCTTCTGTGTGAACAGGCTGTCCTGTAAATGACATTTCTTAGTGAATGACAAGTTTTGCGACCATACTATGTTCAATGTTCGAGCAGGACAAAAGAATGAAAACATTTTACGAAATTAAAACATCGTAGCAGATTTCCGTCTTCTGTAGATTGAATCATAACTTATTTGTAATGAGATCTGCATATATCGCAATGTCTTCAAAAGCCGGCAACATACTAAATTGTTTTCTGTTTCAATCTGTTTATATTTGTGTGCTTTTCCACAACGAATGTATAGCTGAAGCTGAGAATGTGCTTCAAAATAATTGAGTTCACGGATACACCAATAATTTCGATACCGCAGTTCTTTATCTGGAGGTTTAAGTTGTAAATATATATGTTTATTTATGATTAAGTGAGAGATTTTCAAAAACAGATCATTTCTTGAGAGCTCCCAGTGGTTCGGTAGATCTCTTCATTGATCTTTGACCCTTAATCGATCTTTTCTTTAATGCCGATGTTTGTCTCTTCTTGAGGCTATGAATCATGATTTCTGGCGCAGGCTCCGCCGTGGTCGGTGGTTCAGTCTAAATATCCTGTAAATTTGGTTTTAACGAATTTGCGATTAGATTGAAACACTATGATCCATCATGTGAACTTCGGTCAACTTGAAGAACCAGTTTGGTTCAATTTCAAATTCCCTTAGGAAGGTGTGAAAGAAGAAAACACTTTTCAACATGTACTATTGATGTATGTTACCGTGTTCAGTTCGGCTACCTGTTCTTCTTGTGTCATGACACTCTGATCTTCAATCGATCTTTTCTTCAAAGCGGATGTTTGTCTTCTCTTGAGGCCATGAATCATAATTTCTGGCGCTGGCTCCGCTGCTGTCGTTGGTACGGTGGAAATGTCCTATAATTTTATACCTATAATTTTATACTAGGAAAATTGACTCTGAAATCGACCTAAGAGTGTTCTGAACGAATCAGTTCTATACAATAGTCAGCTATGAGGCGAAGCTGTTGGAAAAAAATCTGAGTGGTGTTGTGTTTTGACCTTAATCCCGTTCTTACTTTTTACTTAAGTGGTTAACTTTCCCGTTGTTAATTTATTTTCTTTAAAGTAACTGAATAAATAATCATCTTTAAATACTCTCGCTTGTATATAGCTTGAGAACTTCTCAACATCTATTATTGTGACGTGTTACCGTGTTCTGTTCAGCTACTTGTCCTTCCTGGGCCAGAACAGTGACAGAGAAAACCAGCAGAGCCAACACACAGACAAACATCTATCCGGAGCTGAAATTTCGCAATGTTAAAAAAAAACACCATACTGGAAAAAACAACTATACGATTCTTATGGTTTTTTCATGGAGGCGAGTAAGAAACAAGCGATATAGATGAATTGTAGTCCTGCACAAATATGAGATGTATGTTGTTTCCATAATTTTATATCGGTATATCACTGTCTCTAGAGAGAGGATTACTGTACCTACATCATGTCCAGTGCCGTTTAAAAAGTGGAACATGAATCCCGTAAAATTTCTTTCTTGAGCAATCAAGTATCAATATCGGTTGTTTGTACATAGTTTGGTGTCATAGTTATTGGTTATTGCAAAATTATGATACACAACGACCAAATTGCTATGTACATCCACATTCTTGGAATAACTGATCCGGTGAGCAGTTGACTTGAATGAAAACTACTTCCAATTTGTACAATACTAATTAAGAATGTTATCCCATTCATTCCTACCCGTGACCATATTGTAAAATCAAATCGGTTACGAATCATCATATTGTTATATTGTTACATATTGTTGTGATATGAACAGACATATCTTCAAACTTGGATCTCAAATATATACTGTTGAGTGGAAACGTCCTGTTCAATTTAATTTGATATGTAAAACGACATAGTATAACCTCATCAGTATTTCAGTTCTATAGGGTAATTTTTCCTAGGGATGTGATCGATACGTCAAAATATCTGTGATTAAGGCTTTCTGGTCACTGTTTGACCAGGCACCGTAGAAAGTCTCATGAGATGGTCATCTTTGAGGTAAACTGTCTGAGCAGCGCCTGACTGTGTTTAGGTTGTAGTCGCCTAAACTGTGCTTGAACATAGGAGCTGGGCAACTATGTGACGAGAATGTGATTAGGTCCTCTATCAGGTTCGGTTCTCTTTGACTCTTCTTCAAATTCAGGTCATATGCTTCGTCACACGTTGTTTGAGTCGCTGTGCTTGAAGATACAAACTTCATTTGGGGAGTAACCAAGAAATAATTTTAGTTGGTTCTTGAAGTACTTCATCTTATAATTCACGAATTCCCCCCGAAAAGATACAGGGTCAAACTACAAATACAGCGGGTAGAGCAACATACACCGTATAGGCCGGCTCTGCTATGTGCGAACCCTAAACCATGGTATGATTTTGTAATAGTTGAGTAAGATTCTCGAGTAGCACTTCTATAGCCACTAAATTATTGTTATCTATGATTTTTCTTTTTGATACTTTCGGAGCTGGAAGGGTGATGGGATTGGTTTGTTTCATGAGTAAACTTAGTGTATTATGTTCACCTCTAAAGTAGACAAAAATCATCGTCAAATCAACTTGGAGAAAGAAACGAACTTAACAATAAGAGACCTGGTAATATATTACCATATCAAATATATTGAGCAAATACAATTGTCCCACGGAAAGGTTGAATAGCCTTTTCTGAGTAAATGTATGATTGAAGAGTGCATACGTCAGAGCTTCCGCAATTTTTGACCTTAGTTTACTACAACTGAAAATCAGTATCCACTATAATTAAACATCTACAGTAGCTTCACCTTTCGCTACAAGTTTCGTCCCCGTACTCTTTGCCTTGTTTCAAATCATGATTTTTTACCTTTGGGTAATCTCTCACAAAGGTATATTAAGAAGTATCCACGTTGTAGCATTTATTTCTGTAGAATTTCATTTAATATATCTTTCAGCCGTTTGAACAGTTTCTCCCCAATCTGATTGAGGTGGAAACATTTAATTTCATTAAATATGTAAATGAATGGCTTCTGTGTTCCAACAGTTAGGAACTGACTAGACGGGATAGTTTTTGGAATATACTCATTATTCACACTGGTTTATAACAACTTGAGCCATATCTCAGAGAAGAGAGAATACAGTTTTCTTCAAATTCGTCTACAAACCAATTAGTTCAGTGCCATAGTTGTGCTTACCAGTTTCCGAGACATGCACACGTTATAGGGGCGTGCAGATATTATCACACTGTTTCAAATCGTAAAATATTATTTATTCATGGCGACTAATACGGGAAATTGTTATTTCTTGAGTGCTCCCAGTTGCCCGAAAAATATCTCCTTCATTGCACTTTGACCCTTGATCGATCTTTTCTTCAATGCCGATGTTTGTCTCTTCTTGAGGCTATGAATCATGATTTCTGGCGCAGGCTCCGCTGTTGTCGGTTGTACGGTAGAAATATCCTGTAACTTTTGTAGATTCTCTGAATTTACAGTCAGAGATAACTCTGACATATTAGCTGAGCTCATCTACACAACAGAACTTCAACATAATAGTTTCTGGAGTGTTTCTCTTTGACTTGAATATGTGAATGGAAAACTTTCGTTTATCGACATGTGATTTTTTGTGGACTTATCGACTTTTTTCTCTCAGTTCCGAACTAGTAATACAGGAAACAATTGTTATAATTTTACCGTATTCCCTTCGGCTACGTGTTCTTCTTGTATCAGGACACTTTGATCGTCAATCGATCTTTTCTTCAATGCGGAAGTTTGTCTCTTCTTGAGGCCGTGAATCATAATTTCTGGCGCAGGCTCCGCAGTTGTCGAGGGTACGGTAGTAACATCCTGTAATTTGAATTCCATATTGAGAATATTCGCTATGAAATCAGGCAAAGGAAACACAAAAACGAGACACAAAACTTATGAACATAATATCGTACCGTTTGTGTTAGGGACCTCTTTCTCAGAAAGGACAAATGGGGCTCTGGGCTTTGATCTACCTCTGTTGTTGTGTCGATGGTAAGGGGAAGCGCACTGGACAGTTTAGTAGAAAAAGTCTGGAAGCATGACCATTAGGGAGTAAACGAATTTTCGCTGTAACTTGGTCTTGATGCACACCGCAATTTAGGAGTTTAGGATGTTCTCAAGAAACATTTTTTTCTCCGAATAGCAAACTACAAAAGCTAGAGTGCATAAATTATAAAGGTCAATGAGGACGCAAGCAGTATCGCCCAGGCCGCTACAAAAGTTACTTGCTATTAATTGTCTAAAGTCAAAAACTGCTACAGATACATTGTACAGCATCGAACTGTTGTTTTTCGAACGAACCGTATGATTAAGTCATTAGGAAAAACATGTTTACTGGTGCATCCAGCCCAGGGTTCACCAAAATTGCAATTTTCGTACTTTCAAAGTTTCTCTCATACTTCCATACATTTCATCTTTCCAATGAAACAGTGTCATATTGTACCGAGTTTTGTTCAGCTACTTGTTCTCCTTGAGCCACAGTAGTAGACACGATCAGTAGAGCCAGGACGGAAAAGTTCATCATTCTGAAGCTAGAATTGTTCTGGTTGGATACTTGTTGTTGACCAGCAGAGTACTGTACAGAAGGAACACGTTATTTTTCTATGCTCATATGTTCATAAAAGTGATTATTTTGAAATCAAAACTTAAGTAGTCGAGGAAGTTATATTTTGTATCAGCTAAAAGGCATATGAAAAATCTGAGCATTGATGAGTTGAAAGACGAACTAGAAAGTGGAAGTGTTACAAAACTTCACTCATGAAAAACTATGAACTTGTATATCTATTCAAATAGAGTAATGTACCACTCTGCCGAATAGAACAATGTTGTACTGTGTGGACCAGCATTCTGTGTGCTATTTTATTAGACCAGAAAGGAATTTGTGGAATTTCGCTAAATTGGTTTCTCACCTATTAGTGATCATTACCGGTAGTTGGTACATGATTTTATGACATACTTATGCGGTATTACTACGTTATTGTACTTTACTAACCAATTCGTGTGTATGCGAAATTCCTAGGTCTGCTACGCTGCGATCATTTTTCTAACCGATTCGCTGAATCTGAACCGAGAATGTTTCGAAAATTCATTATTTAGTTCTCGATATAACTTCTGGAGTACTTCAAGGTACTGTTAGTGGCCCGTTGCTGTTTTTGTACTTTGTGAACGATATATGTCTGTCTTTACCTAATACAGTAGATTTTGTTCTATTTGCTGACGATATTAAGATTTACGGTAATATTCCTTGTGAGTTACAATTAGCTATCAATAACATTGTTGACTGGTCAAATGCTTGGTCTCTACCTATTGCTCCCCATAAAACCGCCCTTCTTAGACTTGGTAATAATAATCAGTGTTTGCCGTATGTTGTACAAAATATAACTATACCCAATAGTGCTAGTACTAGAGATCTTGGTGTCATTATTGATGACAAATTGAAGTTTGAAAGCCACATCAACAGCAAAGTTGCTTTGGCTAATATCAAGGCTAAGCAACTATTGAGTGCATTTCGATTTACTGACGCTAAAAGGTATATCTCACTATTCAATGTTTATGTCAGGCCCATTCTTGAATATTGCTCAGAAGTGTTCAATCCTCCCCCTAAGTCTAAACTATGTTGTCGTTTGGAGTCTCCTTTGAGAAGTTTCACCAAAATTGTTTGTATTCGATTTAACATTCCATTCAGTTCCTACAAAGACAGGCTCTCGAAACTGGATACTCAATCAAGCTACGTTAGAAGAATAGGCATTGATTTATTGCAAGCGCACAAAATAATGTTTGGAAAATCAAAATTGGTCAGGTGTCCCTTTGTTCTGAGTTCGAATGTTAGACATAGAAATAGATTGATTCGTCAATCTAGGCTTTATCGTGATGATAATTGGTATTTCTTACGGGTTGAAAAGTACTGGAATATTTTCACTAGTAGTGAATGTAATGTTTTATCCCTATATCAGTTACGTTGTAAATTGCGACACATTGATTGTAATATGTTCAACGATGTTCCTCGTTTTATGCATTGAGTAATATAGGTGTTCAGATGTCCATGTTTGTATTTATGTTTCATCTACATACATTGTTTTCTCAATTGCCCGATTCTCTTTAAATGTTTTTATTCAACGCTCCCTTGTAAGTTGATTGCGAATTTAAACCGCAACCCTTTGGGATACGTATTTGTCATAGATTTCGAGTGATCAATTTGTAAATTTCTACTTGGATAACTTAGGTTGGTATCTATGCAAATGAACTTTTTATTATTATTATTATTAGTTATTTCTGACTCAGATTTCCCTAGCGTAATCGGCTTTATCTGAAATAGCCTCTCCCTACAGTCGCAGAACACTGTCCGTTCTCGTTCTCTTTCAGTTTTTCGAAGATGACTATTACGTGTCTTGCTCACGTTGTTTTCCAATGTATTTATTTGCAAGGTCATAAAACCCTCCAGGCTGATTCAATCATTCAACAACTCTACGCAATGTTTTGCAGTATTCGGGGAAGATTAATAGGAATTTCAGGGAAATTAATTTTGGAGCCTCATAAACCAGATTCTGATTTATTAATGTGTCCCATTATTCTGAGAAACAAGGAACATTTTATATTTCAACATTTTACGTATGCAACTTTTGAATACATCAACAATAAACACCGCTTACACAGTTAAAAATAACCAGGCATTTCTTGCCAAACTGTGCAAGCTGCCTACCGGGTTTACAAATTCTGCACAGCCAAAAGTCAGCTCTACAACATGTAATCACCATAATTGCTTGTGGAAGTGAAGTGTTGACTACAAACAAGTTTTGCTCCGTTGATTTGAATGTCTGAACTTCATTCAAATTGTGGTTCACGTCACTCACGATGTTTGATGACACTTCGACTATAGGCTATTTTCGTTAGTAAGTTACAACTGAAAACAAACAAAAGGAACCTAAATTATAACTAGAAATAGTTCCGATTAGTTTGTTCAAGTAGAAAGAGCGACCAAGATAAGTGTGGTGATTGAAAAAACACATCTGCTTGGAAGAATAAATACAATTTTTTTTAAAGTTCCTGTGAAGAAGATGGTTCGTCCAGTACCTATACTTTCGAAGTTTTTCAGCATACAAGTTGATTACCACTTTGATTGATCATAATCTTAAATGATCTGTTCAGTTCTAAAAAGCTCTGAATTTTATGTTGTTGTTGAAAACAAAATGATAGATACAGTAGAATATTGTGGCCAAAATATCATCATTGAGCACAACCATGCCGTAGCAAAATGACGTGAAAAGATGAAGAAAACGTTGAGCTCAACTAATTTACCCGGGTTCGCTTAAAAACTGAATCACGCTTGTGAGTTGTTTGCAAGAAACATTTGTGCACGTATTTTGTTTGTTTACGCATAATTTTGAGAACCTATTTTAATTTGGGTTTCTTGAAAACGCTAAACAATTAAACAACAAGAAATCACCTAACCGGAAACTATCTGCACACATGTATGAACAATCAAATTATTACATTTACTCCAGTAATTTAAATATGTCACTGTAAAAGTATTTTAGGCGGACCTCGGAAAGAAAGACAGAAAGTGAGCTGCTAAGTGAATTGCTGTGTGTAGTTTGGTCCATGTATTTGGTTTGTAAATCGCAGTAAGTGGTATGTATGCGATCAAACTACACCTTGTATAAAAAAGGAGCATTTTGTACAGTCTCGTTTATCATCTTGAGAATAAGTTCAGTTGCATGTTGTTCGGCATGTGAAACTTTCAATAGGATTTATGTTGCATTCAAGAACACTTCCATAGAATCATTAGCTCAACACCGTTCATAATTACATTTTATACTTTATAAAACTTGTTTATTAATCAAATTACATCACTAAATGTTTGATTTATTCTTTCCCAAGTATGATGATGATAATAAGTATGTGGGTCACTTGTGTTGTTTGAGATCCTTCTAAGAAAAAGGTGTAACAGGAAATTATTGTGTTTTTCTATGTTTACCGTTTTAGATTCGACAGAAAGCAGTGTAGTTACAGCTCACAACACTTTTCGCTCAAATATAACTCAAAGCAATCCATCGTAAAACTCATTTCTTCTAATGAACATTATCTGACAAGATTTCCATATGGTTTATGCAAATCTAACATCATCACTAAGTTCTCGTAGGTATTCTATGAATAACATTTCTATGAATTTTTCATGACAAGTTTACGTAGCCTCTCATGACTGTTGATCATTCAACTATTGTGGACACGGGATCGTTCACGTGGCGTTTATGCGTTTATCACTCTATCTATGTATATCTTTCTTCTTTTATGTTTCTCTCTCTGTTTCTCCCCCTCCATCTCCATATCTTTCATTAATTCTCACTTCCTCTTTCTTTCTTCATTCTTATCTCTGCCTCTCTTGCGTTTGTTGGTGAGTCAAGAACTTCTCACTCTTTCAGCTCTCGTTTCGTTTTCAGAATATGTCTACATATAACCTGACCGAATTTGGTGATGCAATACTATTCAACTCGCAAAACAACTTTCCGGACTATCAACAACACTTCTTCTGGTTCTACGCAGCACTCAGTGATATTTGCATGATTTTCACAATTTACATTGTCAAATCATATACGTCGAATTTATTCAGCTCCTATAAAATGGTAATTCTGCTTCTAACCATCGTCCCCACCGCCTTCACCAACTTTATAGCAAATATTTACAAGCCCTATTTTATTTTCCCATATCCTGTTATTATGAACTTGGGCAAGTTCAGTGCCGACCAAATCGCCACCGGGGCACAACTCTACATTACCATGTGTATTGTCGCGCTCATTTTGTTTGGAATACTATTCTCTCTCACCTACAATATGGTATTGGTCACCCAGATTCATGCGGATCGAATTATCAGAATTGTTGCTGAGCTTTTCGGTCTCACATATGTATTTTTTGTCATTCTGGATGGTGTTTTGTTTTACTTCGCTATTCATTGGGAACGCAGTGTCGAAAAGTTGATCGGCATTCCGAAGTACTCAACTATCGTACTAAACTCGGCGCTTTTACTAACAGTGAGTGATGAAAACTGGAAAACCGAGGAAATTATAGGCTCCACAAATTATTTTATCGTGATTTTTTTCCACAACATGCTACAACCGCCTTGAGACAAAACTGAAATACTTTTGTTAATGTTACTTCTTCTGGATAACAAAAGAAAGCTATACTGTTAGTCAAAAGTCAATTGCATAATAACGTGGAGCATGTTAAACACAGCAAAACTCAGAAACGTGCAATGACAAAGTGCACAACTTCCCATTAGAATGCTAACTTCACGTGACTATTCAATTTACTTCTAGTATAAGTGAGCTGATGTAACAAACTGTTCTGTGAAGTTACACTCTGGAATTAACAAGTACACATTGGTCTGACAACTCTTGGAAACAAATCTTATTTGCGAAAATGAATTCGGAACATTTTCTTGTACTGAATTACCTGGCGGCCGAAATTTAATTTCAGTTCGAACGACCGTGTACGATGATTATGGTTTATCAAGCAATATTTGGATGTGTCTGCATCATGATCATCTCAGGACTTCTAGTAGCCATGTAAGCTTCTAATAATATATTTCTATAACACGTTTGCACAAAAAGAAAATGTGCGGTAGGACGAGCGTAATTACATTATAATTTAATTTATGAGCATTGTTTCTAACGAGTTAGGGTGGAACCAACGTGCCCCAACGTGCGAAATAGGCGTTTTCCAATAGTAATCATGGCTTCAATCTACCATCTGCATGATGTATCGTGAACTAGATTCCTCATGACAGTATCTTATGAGACATATAAAGAAAATAGGCCTGCATGGTGTTTTTTTTAATGACGTTGTTGTTGAATAAACTGATCACAGGTGTATTTGCAATTGAGAACACGTCACTATTTCCAACACGTTCCGCAACATACGGAAACGCAAACTTTCATCGTCAAGGGCTAACTTTGAGAAACATCGAACAGTGTCGATTGTATTACTACTATATTTTATAATCTCGTTGGTTGCTATATTCTCACTACCTGCCTCCATTGTTCTGTTGGTACTGTACAATCAACCTTGGTTGTCGAAGTAAGTCCGATGTATCTATTTCTTCCAGCATATTTCATGCCAATCCCACTGAGAATCCATAATAGGCAGGAAAAGTTCATTTATTGTTTTCATTTTGTGGTTTTTCCTCATGAAAACATAGAGTTGTAGTATCAATATTACTACAGAAAAATCTAGTTTCAACACAAACAATTCTAGATTCCCTCCGCGGGATTGCTCTAGTATAATAGTCAGGTATAGTTGTCGCTTGAAGAAAGGCGGGGGTACACTGTATATCTCATTTTGTGCTGTGTAAAAACAGTCATATATTAGTTGGTGTAGTGGTTAGCGTCCGCGTCTGTCATGGTCCCGGTTCGAGTCTCATATGAGGTGGATATTTCTTGAATCTGTCACACACTAGGTGGATGTGATAGTACGGCGTTGGGAGCTATTGCTAAGTGGGGGTAAATTGTACACTTTTTCTAAACTCACTTTTTTTCAGATTCCCCTGCTTCTTGTGTCTGTTTACACCACTGATGTTGATCAGTCCTCAAATGACGATTGTCAATATTATCTACATGAAACCGTACCGAAGCGCCTTGAAGTTATTACTACGAACCATACAAAAGAAGACATCCATCGTCATGCCACAACAATTCAGAAGTCGTGTACAATCGCAATCTCGCATTTCCCCGATACAATAACTCACTATATAGGTTTCGACGAACTGTTGTGAACAGCGTACGGTCAATTTCGTAGGGGGCGGGGTTTGGCGAGCGGTCATCTCGTCTGCGTATCCTTGATCTACACACTCTCTAGTCTGCTGGCAAGTGATCAACAAACGCTCACTCTGCATCACTCAAAAACACTTCTCGGGAAAATGACTATAGGACCAGAACTGATTCGTCGTTTGATCCGCATACACAGAGAAACATGTTTTACAACCTGAAAACAGAAGGATTAATAATGCAAACACAACAGATGAGTCCAACCTATACCGTTGAAAAGAAAGGCCCCATGGAAAAGTTGAGGAGGGCAGAACGGAAAATTAATATTAGAGAGCAACTCAAGACAACATACCGTTTTTTTTTCATTAAAAACTTTAAAAAAAAACCTAACTTGCATACGTTTCACATGTTTTGGTCTGTTTTGGCGCGCGCATTGTTATGTTATAGGTACCCCGGGGTACCTAAACTAGCTTTTGATTCTGCCCTTCTCCTTGTCTGTACAAGTCGTAAATATTAACGATTTTTCGTGTGTCGTCTCTGGGTACTTGTTGTCTCCATATTTCTTTTTGGACTACTTTGAACCAAATGGTTCGAACAGTTTTTCTATTGTTATCATCAGGAACAAAAGTTTTGATGCAAATTTTTTTTCTATTTGTTTTTTGAACAGCTTCCAATAAACGATTCACCTGCTCAATGTTCTTTTTTTGTACTCTCATCATGTTTATAGTTTTCGCGTTGGTCATATCAGATATAGGGTTCGCGCTCTCCATAGCAGGTATCGAAAACCGCGAGGCGCGCGAAACAAAGTTTGTGTGTGGTTTTTCATTTAAAGAAAGACGATTATGTGATCCAATCGCAACGCTTCAGTCCTTTAAACTGCAATACATTGTTGAATTGCAGTTGAAAGGACCATTGACACGAGATTGGTCCACATAATCTTTAAACTATTTTCTACATTCCTGTTCAAAAGTTTACGAATGTTCAAAAGTCGAAAAACGATTATTTAACATTCAACAACCTATTTGACTGCAATTATGCGTTTTCTCAGTTCCTGCAGGAAGTAAAAGTTTTCGAGATCAGACGCAAAGATCTGAAGTGCTTGACTCTCATTTTCTATAATTGATGAGAAAGTACAGTACCACCTGAGAAACATGTTTTCGTTTATCTGCGATTCTCGGAACTTCTGAGCTTCGTGGAAATTACACCCGTACACGCCTGTCATTTCAGTCATAAGCTTCTAGTCGAGTCAACTTTTGATTTCCAGCTTGGTCGAACAATGGAATTCAAATTTAAAAACTTCTGTGGTTAGGTTTCATTTCCATTTTTTCAAAAACCTAGTGTACACCTACTGTCAACACCCCCCCCCCCCCCAATCTTGTTGAACACGTAAAACGTAAAAAATGAATTCGGATCAAAGCTGGCTCCAGCTTTTAGCTGAATTCCGTCAACAATGTGCTATAGTGCTTATATTGCATCTGAAAAACGTGTATGTGCGTCGGAAAAACAACAGAACTAATCACTGTGACATTCTTTCAGTTTTCATGTAAGTTAGGGGAAAACTAAGATGTCAAGTAGTAACCTAGTTATTTGTCTGTTTCTCGTTTTTCTCTGATAATCTTCATGCTCCAAATAAGGTAAACAAAACAAGTCGTATCTAATACGGAAGTCTTGCATTTATCAAAAATCGGTAATTACAGCAACCAAGCGTAGTTTTTATAATTGATGCTGCATCATTTGGTTGTTGTTATTGGCACTATTATTTTTACAGTATACAACTCTTCTTAGAAACAGAGTTGAAATCTGCCGTGCGTGCACAACAGCGGATCACTTCGAGTTCCGTTTCCTTAAACGTAGTGCTCACCGCCCTTTATGTAACTCTAGTCAACTTATATGTTGAAATCAGCCTTGGAAATATAAGATTTGCCAACATGAGTGAAGGAGGAATAAAAAAATTCTCTCGCACACCAGTGAATATAAATATCTTTTCTAAATCATGACGAGCTCACTTAAAGGTTTTGCAGCAGGTGTTACATTTTTTATGTAATTTACGGTTTGTTCAAGAACGAAGTTAACCAGAGTCATGAGTTACTCAACCAAAATTCATAATTAAAATGAACGCATTTGATTTTTTGGTTCCTCAAATTACATACAAGATGTGTCTCCAAGAAGAATGATGATAAATAATAGGTGTTCGTCTTGCTATTCGTTGTACAAGATGTTAGATTCGTCGTAGTTCTTTAAATGCGCTTATTTTTCTGTCTCCTTTCTCTTTTTCTGCCTTTTATTCAAGAAGAAAATTTAGTAGTCACGTGAAAGTTAGCATTCTAATGAGAAAAACGTGCACTTTGCCATTGCACGTTTTTGAGTTGTGCTGTGTAACGCAGTCATGTTTTACGTGACTGCGCGATTGACTAACAGTATTCATAACTTCTACTTCCTTTGATGGTGTTTTCGGGCATTTCTGTGATATGTGTTTTCCTAATAAACAATCATGTATTTCTAACTGACTGTGTGTTGTTTGGTTCCGTTTCCCTTTGATCGATATTTGTGATCGCAGCAACATCACACTACAACTGAGGTGTGTTCTTTTCTACATGTAGTTTTTCAGATGTCCACGTACAACCTTACAGGGTTCGGTGACGCTATTCTATTCAACTCAGAAAAAGAACTTCTCAAACTACAAATACTGTTTTTCTACATGTACGCACTAGCCAGTGACATATGTATGTTATTTACAATCTACATTGTAAAGTCATACACCTCGACTCTATTCAAGTCCTATAAAGTGTTAATTCTGCTTCTCACTATCGTGCCCACTGCATTTTCTAATTTCATTGCAATTGTTTTCGAGCCCTGTTTTATTTTTCCATACCCTGTCATTCTGAACAAGGGCGAATTCAACGCCGATCCAATAGCCACAGGTATACAATTTTATATAACGATGTGTATTGTGGCACTCATATTATTCTGTATACTATTCTCCCTCATTTACAACATGTTACTGGTCACCCAGATTCATGTTCAGCGAACCATAAAAATTGTTGCCATCATCTCTGGTCTCAGTTATGTCTTTTTCATCATCTTAGATAGTATTTTGTACTATTACGCTATTCACTGGGAGCGCCGTATTGAGGACTTGATTGGTGTTTCTGATTCAGTGAATTCCCTGCTCAATTCAGCTTTGTTGTTGACGGTGAGTACTATAAACTTCATCAAAGCACCAAGGAATTACTTTACTCAACCGGGTTTTGCTCAACAAAGTAACCTATCCACACCGAACTGTTTCGTCCAAATCAGAGTGGTTGTGTGCCGGTACACTTTTGCCAGTTGACACAAAAAAAGCAAAAATCTGCCTAATGACACAGTTTTCGGAAATTCGGTTGGAAGTCGTTGCAGTTGTAAACCTGCGCTCGCACCAAAGTGGCACTTTCTTCTCAGAAACGGGCGAAAACAATTCCCAGAAAAAGGTTGGGCGGAGAGAAAAGTCATATAGCCCATTTTTTAGCTAGTCGAATAGTGGTGCCCGATGCAACAGTTTCTTAACCACTTCATATATGCATCGAAAAACGAAAGGCGGTGGAAAAAACACCGCGTAAATTTTAACAGACGTAAGATTATAGGAAAATTTTACGACAGCGTTGTAGAACTTGGACGAGGATTGAGCTTAGACTGCTAGTTTATGCTAATGATTGAATGTTAATTTCAGTTCGAGCGAACATCTACCAGGTTTCTGGTGTACGAAGCAACGTTCGGCTTTGTGTTTACCATGGTTTCCGCGGGGTTTCTGGTTGTCGTGTATGTTTTTCCACAATTTTTTTTTGAAAGAAATGAGGTTTTGTGTGTACACGAGTGGTAGTCGTGAAATCTGATTCTTCTATCACAGTTGAGAAACAATCAAAACTCAAAAGATAGAAGATGAAAGAGTGTACGCGCAGGCGCGGTAGAAATCCAAAACTTCATAAGATACCTCATGAGCAATGTCTCACGAACTTCTCAGGAGATTCTATCGATTGCTATGCGTCAACCTTAGAAGTTAACGAGTAGCTCATGAAGTGTTGATGAGATTCACATGAGGTCGGTAGGGTAGCTACGTCGTCAGGTGTTCAGATAAATAGAGGTAACAATAAAATCTAACAAAGAAGCTACGGAGAGTTGAAGAGTGACCGGATAGTCACGTGTTGAATCGCTGTTAAATCTATTCCATTCAACAGAAATGAGCTACATTTCATTTCTATCCCAAGCCGATATTGACGTGTTTTGAATGGTTGTTTGTGGCACTAAAACAAAAATCGTGCACCTCTCGAACTACACCCATTGTTTCTGAAAAAACATAATTTGAGGAAAACGGTGCTGTAATCTTTTAACCATTTCATTCGTGAACATAAAGGGGTCACTGATACACCATTTTCAGCACATTCCGCAGCATACGGAAACGCAAGCAAACGGTGTCGAAAGCCAGTTTAGAGCAACATCGTACAGTTTCCATTGTATTATTGTTGTATTTCCTGATCTCCGTTATATCCATATTCTCACTACCTCTTTCCATTGTTTCCTTAGTGTTGTGGAACAAACCGTGGCTATCAAGGTAGGTTTCCATAAGCACGATATAATGCTATGCTTTCCCTCTTTGTACAGCTCAATGAAAGTTTAAGGAAGAACATGAAAAAATAAGGTGTTGTGCGAGAGATTTGTTTAACCTTGTGTACTACTCGTGATTGAATTACTGTCATCGCACAGCTTCCAATGAAGTTAATTTGTTTCTCAGTGCCTCGTGGCAAATTAAATTTTTTGTTTGTTTTTAGATTTCCCTGCTTCTTGTGTCTTTTTACGCCGCTGATGTTGATCAGTCCTCAAATGACAGTCGTGAATATCATCTACATGAAACCGTATCGAGAGGCCTTGAGGTCCTTGATGCGTTTCATTAGAAAGAAGACCTCATTTGGAAAGTCACAGTCAAATGTGACAGTCATTAGTCGAGTCCATTCACCAACTCGCACCTGAAAAAACGTGTTTATTAGTTTTAAATTTTTCTTTAAAGTAATTGTTGCCATGAAGAGTTTTGATGATATTTGTGAAATATGTGCCCGGTAAAAAAACTATTTTTCTCAGACTATGTCTGTTTATCAAACCTACCTAGTGGTTCGAAGACGCGTAAATCACAAATATGAGCGACAGAAATCACAAAACTGAACAGCATGTGCTAGTGGCGTAAAATGCTTATTGTATCGAAACGGTTCTCTTCGAGAGCATTGTTTTTTGTTTTTGACCATATTTCTTCTCGTTTAGTTTCGTGAGAATCTTCAGATCGAACCATCTCACTTTTTCTGCACAACATCACGAGTAACTGATAAATCTACTTCCAGCTTTACTTTGATTACATAGTTTGCATGACACTTACAGCAGTCACGTCAACGTATCTAAATGACGAATAAAATTGTATGGTATTGAGACGGGACAGCAGCCTCTGACGTTCTTTCACGATATTGAAAACGAGGAGAGATGCCGAAAATCGAAATTCGAAAAAGCCGAAATCGTACAGATGCGTTTTTGAATGTCGATATTGTGTTAGTCACAGACCACTTCATGATCTACCGATTCATACTCGACAACAGGGGGAGGTGCAAACAAATAGTTGTGTATGGTTTTCACTTGCTTCCTGCCGACTTCGTTTATTTAAAATGGTTAAATAATCAAAACATCGGATTCTCAAGACGGTTCCACCAACCTAGTTGACAATCATCTATTCGCTCATTTCCTCAAGAAAGTAAATATTTGACGCAGAGATCTTAGATGCCAGACTATCATTCAATATAATTAATAAGTGAGTACAGTAATACCTACAGAACATGTAAAAACACATTTTCTGACTTTTTGAACTTTGTCAAATAATACCCATAACCGTTTATCATTTCACTGACTAACGGTCCTCGTCGGGAAAACTTTTGATTACTTCCTTGTTCGGATAACTAGTTTAAATGATGATTTTATTTCCATGATTTACATCGATTATGGTGCGCACTGACAGGTTCACATTTTTTGTATTCAGCAGAAGAATTTACAGATGTCGCCATTTCCACTGAAAATTTAACAGCCAATGAATCTCCTGGTGATTTTCCATCAAGTTATAGCTATTCATTAGAAAACTTCATGGGTAGTTGTTCTAGCTTTTTACAGTATGTGGACACTTTTCCTTGGAAACAGTTCACTCCATTTTCATTGGCATGAGTGCACTCTTGCTTTCGTAATAAATGGAGCTGCGAAGGAGAAACAGAAACCAAACTGAAGATAGAATTCACCTTTTCTGTCATAGTTGAATCTTCGGGAAGATTCGAGTTCACAAATGGTGTGGTCCAGATTCTTTAATGTTTTTTATGGCGTCGATCAGACCTCTAAAATTGACATTATTGGCGAAAATGTTATAAAACCGGCCTTTTTCCTCTCCATTGATAAACAAATCTGAGCTTTGTGAAAATGGAAGTTATGACAGTGCAAGCAAGCCTTTCCTCATTTGGCGCCAACAACCATAGAGGTCACTTCAATTGTTGAACTAGAACGAAAGAGCTCGACCCATTATCACAATTCGCGATTTTTTTAAAGATATTTATTTATGGCGCCCATTGGCGCATGAAAGGTCTTCTGGCGCCAGTTATTTGAGAATCGTGGGTATTGATGGGCGCCAACGTTTGGCGCATAGTGTCAATTTATATGGGAAGTCAAGTGATGAATCGCGCATAAATCTATATATCCATATACACAGCTGGAATTCACTATTTTAACCTCTGTGAAAAATATGGAATCATTTCACTCACGGGAACCCAGTTTTGCGAGGTTGGCGCCACTTGGCGCCTAAAATTGGCGTAGTCAGTGAAATGATAAAAAAACAACCCGCTGTTCCCACATATATTCAACTTGTACCTCTCAACAAAATGCCAGTCACTACAGTACTTCGCAGCAAAATGCCAGTCATTACAGTACTTCGCAAGTTTTTGTCATATTTTGCGCCAATAGGCACCCATGTTTGGCGCCAATTGGTAGCCATGTCACCGTGTTCTGACAAATAGCTGGAATCCACCACCATGACCTCTGTGCGAAGTTTTGAACGAAATTATTCATGGGAACACATATTTGCCAGCTTCTGGCGCTAAATATGACAAAAACTTGCGAAGTACTGTGACATGGGACGACCGACGAGCAACGAGCGACGAGGGACAACGGAGATTTTCATAACGACACGAAAACACAACTTTTTTCAAACTTGACCGATTTTGTATTTTTTTCACACAACATCTATTCAATAGGTCTCTAGATTTGCCATTTTTATGTTTTGAAAAAAAAATATTTGAAGACTTATGTGGTTTGAAAGCAAAAAATGGGTGCGCAATGGCCAAACCAAACACCACTCTTACGCAGCGCTTCGCGCTGCGCGTGATGTGTCCCAGTTTGAAATGAAGTGGATTGGTTTTTTTGTGTGAAATTGAAGTCGATCTTTCTCAGATTTTTATATTTTCTTTGTCTTTTCACACCGTTAATGTTGATCAGTCCTCAATTGACAATTGTCAATATTCTCTACGTGAAACTCTACAGAGAAGCCCTGCTTTCGTGGATGCAAGCCCTCAAAAATAAGACCTCAATTATAAAGTCACAGTCAAAAGTTACAATCATTAGTCGAGCCCATTTGCACTTTCAATTGATTGTAAGGATTCATTGATGTTACATTCATTTAAACTGAAGTAATTTTTTTGAAAAGTGTTCATGAACTATTGTAGCCGGTGAACTCCTTGTTTTCATGTATTCAAAGGAGTTGCGGGTGCGCGAACGCGCGAAGGTGCGCGAACCAAAGTTCCTGTACAATTTTCCACATGAGTTCTGTCGATTTTAGATTTTTGAAACTGGTCAAAATTGTAAAACACAAAAATCAGTTTCTCAAGATGGATTATAGTCTTTTCCATTGCTACTGAGACTCCTACAGTAAGATTTCAAAACTTCCAAGCCGTTTTGCTCACTTACTTTTGGTTGGTGAAGTTGAGGATTTTAGTACCTCCTTTTTCTTCTCACGTAGAGTAAATAAACGAAAGAATTTTTCACGAACTACATTTTCAGCTTCATAACAGCCTTCGGAAAGTTTGTAAGGTTACTGTAGAAGTTTCAGTAGGAATGGTGTGAACTATAACATCCCTAGCAGACTACAATTACAAGTTTGTTCATTTCCTATAGAACTAAAGGTTTTTTTCCCGTCAGTAACAAAGATCCGTCCGTCAGACTACCATTCACTATAATTAACATGCAAGTACAGTTGTACCTACAAAATATGTTTTCTCACACACACACGTTTCTCTTGAAAGTTGTCAAAATTATACCCATAGATGTCTATGATTTTCATCAATCAGACTTCGCTTCTCTTCAAGTTAATAATCAGTTCGTTCACTGTTCGGATGAATAATGTCTCTGACTTCACGATATCGGAAATACAGTCTAGAGTAAAACACCAACCACGTTGACTTACTTGTGGGAAAAAAAAGTTTTCCCCACTCCGTGAGAACTGATTTGACTGAGAACTGGCTTCAGCTGCTAAGTGAATTTTTTTTAACGATTGTCAATGTAAAGTTTGCAGAACCTTCGTTTTGTGATGCTCCAGTTATTGTCAATTTGACTTTTCAACAGTTCGGAGAATGTTCCCTCGAGATAGAAAAAGAAAATCAAAATTTCAACCTGTTCACTTATATTTCTCACCTGATTATTAACTAACTTTTTATTATTATTTTCTTTCCTTTTCTAGATGTATTTAACATTTATGTTGAATACATCTGGAAAAGGGAAGACAGGATTTTTCTATAGAAAATCTGATTTCGCAACATCAGTCAACTTCTCTCTCGTCCCAGTAATGAAATGCGAAATATTCCAAATCGTGTCGAGCACACTTAAAGGTTTTGCAGCAGGTGCTACATTGTTTTGTTCAATTTATGGTTCAAGAACAAATTTTCCTAGAGTCGTGATTTAGTAAACCAACATTCATAATTGAACTGCACGAATTTGACTCTGCCACGTACTTGATGTCATCTTCAAGAATAATGGTCACATATAAGAACTGTTCATCTCGTTTTTCTAGCACGACGTACGCGGAAAGTAGAAGAATGTCCTTTGAACTAATTCCGCTTTTTTATTCGGTCTCAGGGCCTTTCTGTGACTTTTTTCGTATTTCTAATGGTTCAAAGTTTCCCCCGGACCAAACTTCCATTTAATATAATACTTTCTCTGTTTTATTAACACTTAGAAAATGATTTGAAAAAGCTGAGTTGAGAGTGAAAAAGTGAGGTGTTCTGTCTCTCATCGATTGATAGCTGTTCTGTGAATAGTTTATGTTCAGATGTCCACCTATAACCTGACAGGATTCGGTGAGGCCATTCTATTCAACTCACAAAACGAACTTCCAAAACTACAACGTTTGTTTTTCTACATCTACGCACTAGCCAGTGATATTTGTATGGTGTTTACAATCTATATTGTAAAGTCATACACATCCAATTTATTCAAATCATACAAAATGGTAATCTTGCTTCTAACTATAGTGCCCACCGGCTTTTCCAACTTCATCGCAGTTGTCTTCAAACCCTATTTCATTTTTCCGTATCCTGTAATTTTGAACATGGGCAAGTTTAGCGCCAACCAAATAGCGACAGGAGTACAGTTCAATATCACAATGTGTGGCGTTGCGCTGATTTTATTCGGAATTCTATTCTCTCTAATCTACAATATGATATTAGTTACTCGCATTCACGTTCAACAAACTATCAAAATGGTTGCTAGATTCGCTGCTCTCAGTTACTTTATTTTGATCAGTCTCAATAGTATTTTGTACTATTATGCTATTCACTGGGAGCGTCGTATCGAAAATTTGATCAGTGTTCCTGAATCGGCAAGTTCCTTGCTGAATTCGGCATTGTTACTGACAGTGAGTTCTAGACATTTATTCAGAGAACGTCCGTCAATTTCCGACTGAATCTCAGAATCCTGAAGATTTTAACCATACCGAAAATAGTACGTGACTAAAACGAACTGAAACTTCTCAGTCATACTATGAAGTCTCAATAGGGATGAAAGAGACTATATGACATTTTGATAAACACACCAAAACCTATCTCAATTTGGAGAGACACAACAAAAAAATTATGCCTAAGGCTTCTTTCTCAAACGTAGATTAGTGAAAAGCAGTATCACGTGTAGTTCCGGTCGTTCATACTAAACCCTAAAATCGTTCCATTGAATATTCCAGGCTATTCTTGAGCACTTTTGAGTTTGAAAATATTTGCAAATCTCGGTGAGCGGTGGTTATCTTTTGAAAGACTACGAAAAGATGAAAAGTTTTCCGAATACTTACGTTTTCTCTGGGAAACGGTCGTCCGAAAACCTTGGCACGCTGCCAGCAGGTCTCGGTGCGTGTGAACTGTGAAACCAACTATAATAACGCGAGAATGCGCATACATTACAGATCGAATCTCTCAGTCTAGCTGACAAATGACGGTATGATTAGGATTGAAGTTCCACAGCAAATCAATGTGAATACGTTTCAATTTCAGTTCGAGCGGACCTCTACCAGGATTCTGGTGTACGAGGCAACGTTCGGCTTTGTGTGTACCATGGTTTCGGCGGGGATTATGATTGTCATGTAGGTTTTTCCACTGAAGTGTATAAAATTGTTACGTTTTGCGTATGAATGAGTCATTTCGCATGATTCAAACTCTTTCAACGATTTCTTAAAACCAAACAACGGTCATACGTGCAATGCATTGTGACGAGTGTTTATGACATGTCAGAAATATACTGTCAGTCAATCGCACAGTCACGTGAGACATATTAAACACAGCAGAACAGTGAAATGAAATGAAATGACAAAGTGCACAATTCCTCGATAGAATGCTTACTTTACGTGAATGTTCAATTTACTTCTAGTATAGGTGTGTATGAAAGTACATCTGAGTGGTTTCCTTTTTCAACCGGATGCCACTTCCACTTAACTCAGGGAAGAACGCGAAAAGATTTATATATTGACTTATCTATATTCCAAGAACGGGGCAATCACTCATCATAAAACAAGTATACGAGATGGAAATTATTAACATCTTGGTGGTTATTGAGAGACCAATGGGAAATCCTGTTTGATTGTGGTACGATTTTGTCATCGAAGTACATCAAAGAGACGCAATGTTTGTAGTTGTAGGAATTTGGCAATAACTCTCATCATGCCATCTGTAAATATACTGGATTGACTGAAACATCAATTTCAGCACCTTCCGGAGCATTCGAAAACGTAAACAAACGGCGTCGAAAGCCAGTTTTGAGCAGCACCGAACTGTCTCCATCGTACTTTTGTTGTATTTTTCGATCTCTGTTATTTCTTTATTCGCACTACCTCTTTTCATCGTCTTGTTTATTTTGTGGAATCAACCGTGGTTATCAAGGTGGACTTTAATGAACACCTGCTTTCGCATTCATGAATCTGTTGTAACTTGGAAAAACTGTCGACGAGAACGTGAAACTAATTTGAGTGAATTGTGCAAGAGTCGCGACAAGATTCCATGGTCTCCCTCGTGTACCTTGCTTGTTTTGATTCATCAACTTCAACTCCTACATCACGATTGCCGAGTTAGACGATACTGCGAGTCTATTAGATGTCTTGACATACTGAAATTGCTCATAGTCATTGTGGACAAGTGTTTTTCCGGGTTTCCCTGCTTTCTATGTCTTTAGCTCGGAAACTGATAAAGTTTGGAATTTTCACACAACACTCGCGTCTTTCGCTCGAACCAGCTACATTCCCATAATTATTGTGCTGAACTGATCTTTCCAGGTTTCCATGTTTTCTGTGTCTTTTGACACCGTTGATGTTGATCAGTCCTCAGATGACAATTGTCAATCTAGTCTACATGAAACCCTACAGAGAGGCTCTGCGCTCATTGACGCGTGTCGTCAGAAAGAAGACTTCACTCAAAAAGTCACAATCGAATGTAACAGTCATCATCAGTCGAGTCCAATCGTCAACGCGCAAATGAAGCTCAAACTTCTTGTACTCAATTTGTACATAAATTATTGTTGGCATGAAGAGTTTTGAGAGATATCTGTGAATGAAAGGCCTTGTTAAATGTTCTCAGAGTGTTAATTTTCTTAGTGAACTGCACCAACCTTCTGAGAAAAACACCGAGATTGTATTTATTAAAGATCAAGAAGGATGAGAACTCACTCACGATTGGTTGTTTTTTGTATGTTTTTCTCTTTATGTTCATCAAACTGGTATTGTAGTTCAAAGATGCGCACATCGCGATATGAGATAGACTCAGAACAGTTCAATAAAACGTAAGTGCTCATAGAAACCACCAAAACTGGACAGAATTCAGCTCGTGGCTTGAAATGCTGACTGTATCGAAAATGTTCCTTTCGAGAGTTTCACTTTCTTGACCATCACTTTCCTCGTTTCATTCCGTGAAGTATCAGTTTGAGCTGTAGATCGAATAATCTTTTTTTTCCTGAGCACTGTAACAACTTGGTGATGTTGTCTAATTCCAGGTACACCTAAATTACATAGTTTGCATGACACACGGAAGTAACATGAAAATTGACAATGACGAACTAAATTGTATGTTATTGAGACGGAACCGCGTAGCAGTCTTTGACTTAATAATAATAATTTTACGACCTATTTCATCCGTTGGTCACTTTATTTTGAATCATTCTTACAAGTGCATAATATCAATGTCACTCGTAGATGGACTGTCCGTTGAGGGGGTGGAGATAGCATGGGTGAACTTTGTTACCAGCTCATACGGACGGTCCGCCAGACAGATACCGCGGCGAGCGGGGATCGAACCCAGGTCTGTGGAGCGACAGCCGAACGCTAACCAATTGACCACTCGGCACTTGACTTGAATAATAATAATGTTGTTGTGGAAACTATTGCGTCAGACTTGGTAACGAAAATCGTAGGCATCAAAGTACGACTTAGATATAGCTGTAGCGATGGTTGGGTCAGTTGAAAACACAGAGCGGAAACGCATGCCTATCTCTTATAGAGACAGCATTCACATACATCTCATTTAGAGTAACAACAGTATCCGGAATTTCCCGGTTAAAAACAAAGTCAGAAGTGACAATGAAACCGGCAGAAACTTTATAGCCACCGGGGAAAACAATTTCAGACTGAGATGAACAGATGAATCAGTTGTAAAGAAAGAAGGCACAGGCAAATCCGCAGGAGCAACCAAGCTAGGAGTTTCAGCCGGAACGCTTCCAACAGGTTCTACGGTTGGAGAGGGCAAAGCCAATGATTCGGACAATTCAGATAGTGGAGAAGCATCAGCTATTGGAGAAACAGGCATATTATTTCTGGATTGTTCAATTACCTCCATTTCGGTTTGTAGTTTGGCATCATCGGGAATGGGAATTGTAGTTTGGTCAGTGACGTCAGCTCGGGCGGCGTCTCGTTTTGATCGTCTGGCGAGGAATCCGGCCTCTCGCTGTTCCGGGGTTTCGATATTCCGCACATGAAAAGTTGACATAGAATCTCCGGATTTCATCGCAGTAGAAAGATCAATTAGACGAGGAAACGGAATATCAGATACCGATACGATTGTTTACTACCAATAACCAGTAAATCACACGTGCGGCTCATGCGGCGCGAGCAATTGTGATTTGTTGACTGTGCGAGAAAGTGTGAAGATCGAGGATACGCAGGTTTACCAATACCTGGGTGTCGCCTTGTTTCTGACTTGTTTCTGACTGGTAGATAGTGATCCCAATGTCAACTTTTGATTTCTCAATTTCTTCCATGCGTCTGAAAACTGCAAACGCGTCAATATAATCATGAACATATTGGAAAAAACATTTATTTACATAATGGGAACTTGTTTGCACAGAATACTAAAGTATAAAACTCGATTGAAAGTTTGGGTTTGGTGGAACGTAATCTTTTTCTGTAAAGTCCTCAGATGTCCACGTGAATCTTTGGGATGTTTTCATTCTGGTCGCGCAAAAAAGCAGCAGAATGGATAATGACTCGAACTACGCTCCCATGAAGCTCTGAAAAATTGTCATCCAAAAATCTTGGTACGCTGCCAATGAGTCTCAGACTCTCAGTGCGAATAGAACGAACAATAGTGCTCGTGAGCTAGAGTGAAAATAACCAAAGTTACCAAGACGAGAATTCCATAGTTTTAATGCTATCTTGCTTTGAGGAGAAGTTCGAAACTGGTCAATATTCCTTCACTTGTTTCGCCTATAAGCTGCTCCGAATGTAGTGAAAAAATGGACCATTCGTATCTATCACGGAACTTTTTCCTTCACTTGGAATGAGTATTCAGAGCACCCAAGCGTAGTTTTTATAGTTGATCCATTTGCATCATATTAGATGTTGTTGTGGACAGACCATTAACACTTCCAAAAATATAGATGAATTCTGTCTGGCGTGCAAGAAGCTTAATACTTTGGGAACTGCGCAAAGTTTTTGTGAACATGAATATGCGAAACCCCGCACTGATTTGTTCGCTTTCTCTGAAGTTAAAACCCGAGTTATTTTTTACCAAGGTTCGCCCCCCAAATTGGTCACTAGTTGATATCAAGTTGTGAAATCAAAGATTGGTGCACAATTATGCAGCAAGTGAACCTAGATTTACAACTTGGGTTTTCGGCGAACCTTGGTAAACAACTCGTTTTTTAACTTCAGAGTTCAGTCTTACTTGAACGAATTCAATTTTGTTAACAAGTTTAAGATGAAAAACAGAAATTATAGTTCACCTAGTTATAATCTTATACGTTTCCAGAAAACATGACGGAAAAATTATTCTTTTATAACACTAGTAAATAATGTCTACATTTCCGAATAATGACATGCGCACTTAAAGGTTTTGCAGCAGGTGCAACACTTTTTATATAACTTACGGTCATTTCAAGAACAAAGTTTCCTGGTGTCATGAGTTAGTCGACCAGCATTTATAATTAAACTGCACGCATTTGATTTTTTCGTTGCTCAAATTATATGCTATGATGTGTTCTCCAAGAAAGCTGAGGAATAATAGGTGTTCGTCTCTGGCTTTTCGTTCAAGAACATGGGCAAGTTCAGTGCCAATCAAGTAGCGACAGGAATACAGTTTTATGTTACAATGTGTATTGTTGCACTCATATTATTCTGTATACTATTCTCCCTCATTTGCAACATGACTGGTGACCCAAATTCATGCTCAACGTACTATAAAAATGGTTGCCATCATGTCTGGTCTCAGTTATATCTTTTTCATCATCTTAGATAGTATTTTGTACTATTATGCAATTCACTGGAAGCGCCGTATTGCAAATTTGATTGGTGTTTCTGATTCGGTGAATTCTCTGCTCAATTCAGCATTACTGTTGACAGTGAGTACTATGAACTTCATTAAAGGCAGATATCCACGCCAGCTTGCAACTTGAAAATATGGTGAACCGCCTATAAATGACTCAGTCTCATTAGTTTTGAATATATATAGTAGGAAGAAAAGAATATCCCAAGTTTTACAGTAAATTTGTTAGCGAATGTTCGAATTTCTCAATCTGCAGGTCCGCGGTAGTACCGCGCAGTCATGCGATACACCCGCGGACGCGGACACAAAGGAATCACTTTTCTCATCCAAGTTTTGCTGAACAAAGTAACCTATCCATAGAATAAAATATAATAGATTTATTCGCGATTTAACACGTGACTTCCACATAGTGTGTGGCACTCCAAATGAGTAAATGGAGAGAAAAGTTAAGAAGAAAAAGGGTATGGTTACCCTGTTACGCGCACATAATATTACATGCAATTTAACAGTGCACGGTGATCGAACCAAATAGTTTGGGGGACAATTTTTATCTTGAGACGTTTTAATGGAGATGTTTGGTATGTTTTGTGGAGAGATCATTCGGATTGGCATGTTTGGCTGGGATGAGATGTATGCACGTTGGCTACGCCATGTGTAGACTTAGACATAAATGTCATCCAACCTAATAAGACATAGAAAACATTTGTGACCATCCATTTATGCATAGGGAACTATATTGAACTTCTTTGTGCAAGTGTAGCTTTATAAAGTCTCACTCCCAACCAAGACATGTTTCACCCTCTCTCATTAGCACTATTGGAGAAAAATAAGCCGTTTTGGACAATCACCGTTATGTCCACACTGTGTATGTATAGAAATAGAATGATGAGAGAGATTTTGCCACATGATGAGCTCTACAACTAATTGCGGCAATAGTTTTGGAGTGCCACGACTACTAATCGCTGTATTTTATCGGTTTTGTTTTCTTGACGGAACGGAGCATCACCATACCGAACTGCTTGGTCCGAATTGCATAAATTCAAATCAGAGTGGCTCTGTGCCGGTACACTTTTGCCAGTTCACATGGAAAATGCAAAAATCTGCCTGATGACAGTTTTTGAAAATTCGGTTGGAATTCGTTTAACTTTTGAACCTGCTTTGGCACCAAAGTAGCAGTTTGTTCTCAGAAACGGTTGACGAAAGCAATTGCCAGAAAAAGGTTGGACAGGGAAAAGGTTTAGAAAAAGGTTTGGCTGACGTTGTTCCACGAAGTTTTCGAAGTCGTCAACGAAATATGTGTACACAAGTCGTAGACGTAAAATCTGAATTTTCTACCGCAGTTAAGAAAAGACCAAAAGTGCGGCGCGCAGCGAATGATCAATATTTATTCATCAAGGAATAAAATAGTGTGGGTGCGGGTGTTCCGAACGCTATGATTGACCCTCTCCACACCAAATAGAGGTAACAATAAAACCTAACAAAAAAACTACGGAGAGTTGTAGAGTGACAATGCGGAAAGTTACGTGTTGAATCGTCAATAAATCTATTTCATTCAACAGAAATAAGATACATTTCATTTCTATCCTTAGCCGATAGTGACGTGTCTTGAATGGTTGTTTGTTGCACCAAAACAAAAATCGTGCACCTCTCGAACTGAACCGATCGTTCTTGAAACAAAAAAACAGAATTTGAAGAAAACGGTGCTGTAACTTTTAACCATTTCATTCGTGAACATAAAGGGGTCACTGAAACACCATTTTCAGCACATTCCGCAGCATACGGAAACGCAAGCAAACGGTGTCGAAAGCCAGTTTAGAGCAACATCGTACAGTTTCTATTGTATTATTGTTGTACTTTTTGATCTCCGTTATATCCATATTTTCACTACCTCTTTCCATTGTTTCCTTAGTATTGTGGGATAAACCGTGGCTATCAAGGTAGGTTTCCATAGGCACGAGCTAAAGCTATGTTTTTCCTTTTTGTAGAGCTCAATGGGATTTTCAGCGGAAACGTGAAAAATGAGGTGTTGTGCAAGAGTTTTGATTGCACGAAACCGCCAACAAACGCAGAATCTATAACCTTGTGCATTTACTCTCGATTGAATTACTGTCATCGTATAACATCGAATGAAATTAATTTGTTTTTCAGTTCCTTACAATTACACGGACATTAAAATTGACCGTTTTCTAGGTTCCCCTGCTTCTTGTGTCTTTTCACACCGCTGATGTTGATTAGTCCTCAGATGACAGTAGTCAGCATCATCTACATGAAATCGTACCGAGAGGCCCTGAGGTCATGGGTGCGAGTTATTAGAAAGAAGACCTCATTTGGAAAGTCGCAGTCAAATGTCACAATCGTTTGTCGACTCCATTCACCAACTCGCACTTGAAAAAACGTGTTTATTAGTTTTAAATTTTTCTCAAGTAATTGTTGCTATGAAGAGTTTGGATGGTGTTTGTGAAATATATGCTCGGTGAAAAACTTAGTTTTCATGTTCTCAGAAGGGTTCAACTGATGATTACCTTACTCTCTGAGAAAGACACTAAATTCGTCTTGAATCAGGGTCGGAATGATTGTTTGCACACCACTCACTATTATGTTAATTGGTTATTTTTCTCGGACTATGTCTGTTTATCAAACCTACCTAGTGGTTCGTAGACGCGTAAATCACAAATATGAGCCACAGAAATCATAACACTGAACAGCATGTGCTAGTGGCGTAAAATACTTACTGTATCGAAACTGTTCTCTTTGAGAGCATTATTTTTCGTTTTTGACCATATTTCTTCTCGTTTAGTTTCGTGAGAATCTTCAGATCGAACCATCTCACTTTTTCTGCACAACATCACGAGTAACTGATGAATCTACTTCCAGCTTTACTTTGATTACATAGTTTGCATGACACTTACAGCAGACACGTCAAAATATCTAAATGACGAATAAAATTGTATGGTATTGAGACGGGACAGCAGCCTCTGACGTTCTTTCACGATAATGAAAACGAGGAGAGATGCCGAAAATCGCAATTCGAAAAAGCCGAAATCGTACAGATGCGTTTTTGAATGTCGATATTGTGTTAGTCACAGACCACTTCATGATCTACCGATTCATTTTCGACAACAGCGGGAGGTGCAAACAAATAGTTGTGTATGGGTTTCACTTGCTTCCTGCCGACTGCGTTTATTTAAAATGGTTAAATAATCAAAACATCGGATTCTCAAGACGGTTCCACCACCCTAGTGGACAATCATCTATTCGCTCATTTCCTCAAGAAAGTAAATATTTGACGCAGAGATCTTAGATGCCAGACTATCATTCAATATAATTAATAAGTAAGTACAGTAATACCTACAGAACATGTAAAAACACATTTTCTGACTTTTTGAACTTTGTCAAATAAAACCCATAACCGTTTATCATTTCACTGACTAACGGTCCTCGTCGGGAAATTTTTTGATTACTTCCTTGTTCGGATAACTAGTTTAAATGATGGTTTTATTTCCATGATTTACCTCGATTATGGTGCGCACTGACAGGTTTACATTTTGGTATTCAGCAGAAGAATTTACAGATGTCGCCATTTCCACTGAAAATTTAACAGCCAATGAATCTCCTGGTGATTTTCCATCAAGTTAAAGCTATTCATTAGAAAACTTCCTGGGTAGTTGTTCTAGCTTTTAACAGTATGTGAACGGTACATCAGCAACTTCTCCTTGGGAAACAGTTCACTCCATTTTCATTGGCATGAGTGCACTCTTGCTTTCGTAATAAATGGAGCTGCGAAGGAGAAACAGAAACCAAACTGAAGATAGAATTCACCCTTTCTGTCATAGTTGAATCTTCGGGAAGATTCGAGTTCACAAATGGTGTGGTCCAGATTCTTTAATGTTTTTTTTTGGCGCCGATCAGACCTCTAAAATTGACATTATTGGCGAAAATATTATAAAACCGGCCTTTTTCCTCTCCATTGATAAACGAATCTGAGCTTTGTGAAAATAGGACTTATGACAGTACAAGCAAGCCTTTTCTCATTTGGTGCCAACAACCATAGAGGTCACTTCAATTGTTGAACTAGAACGAACGAGCTCGACCCATTATCACAATTTGCGATTTTTTTAAATATTTTATATATGGCGCCCATTGGCGCATGAGAGGTCTTCTGGCGCCAGTTATTCGAGAATCGTGGGTATTGATGCCGTCATTTTCAACCATATTCATAGTTCTGACCTCTGTGAAAGATTCCGGTCGTTACCTTACTTCGCTCGCTATCGTTCTTTTTCGGCGCCACTGGGCGCCAACGTTTGGCGCATAGTGTCAATTTTAATGGGAAGTCAAGTGATGAATTGCGAATAAATCTATATATCCATACACACAGCTGGAATTCACTATTTTAACCTCTGTGAAAAATATGGAATCATTTCACTCACGGAACCCAGTTTTGCAAAGTCGGCGCCACTTGGCGTCTAAAATTGGCGTAGTCAGTGAAATGATAAAAAAAACAGCCCGCTGTTTCCACATATATTCAACTTGTACCTCTCAACAAAATGCCAGCCACTACAGTACTTCGCAGCAAAATGCCAGTCATTACAGTACTTCGCAAGTTTTTGTCATATTTGGCGCCAATAGGCGCCCATGTTTGGCGCCAATTGGTAGTCATGTCACCATGTTCTGACAAATAGCTGGAATCCACCACCATGACCTCTGTGCGAAGTTTTGAACGAAATTATTTATGGGAACACATATTTTCCAGCTTCTGGCGCCAATGACAAAAACTTGCGAAGTACTGTGACATTAGACGAGCGACGAGCAACGAGCGACGAGGGACAACGGAGATTTTCATAACGACACGAAAACACAACTTTTTTCAAACTTGACCGATTTTTTTTTCACACAACATGTATTCAATAGATCTCTAGATTTGCCATTTTTATGTTTTGAAAAAAAATATATTTGAAGACTTATGTGGTTTGAAAGCAAAAAAATGGGTGCGCAATGGCCAACCAAACACCACTCACACGCAGCGCTTCGCGCTGCGCGCGATGTGTCCCAGTTTGAAATGAAGTGGATTGGTTTTTTTGTGTGAAATTGAAGTCGATCTTTTTCAGGTTTCCATGTTTTCTGTGTCTTTTGACACCGTTGATGTTGATCAGTCCTCAAATGACAATTGTCAATATTATCCACATGAAATCCTACAGAGAAGCCCTGCGTTCGTTGATGCAAGCCCTAAAAAGAAGACCTCAATTATAAAGCCACAGTCAAAAGTCACAGTCATTAGTCGAGCCCATTCACCATCTCGCACTTCCAATTGATTGTAAGGATTTATTAATGTTAAATTCATTCATAACCGAAGTATTTCTTCTAATAGAGGTTTGAAAGGTGTTCATGAACTATTGTGCCCGGTGAACCTCTTTTTTTCATGTACTCAGAGGGGTCAAACTGATGATGAAAATCGTCTCAAAAGTTCGAAATAGTTCATACCCGTTTTCGACTTCGGTCTTTTCGTTGTTATAAACCATCCTATGATCTACTTTTTCATTTTTCACAGCAGCGAGGTGCGCAAACCAACGTTCGTGTACAATTTTCCACTTGAGTCCTCTCGATTTTAGATTTTTGAAACTCGTCAGAAGTTAAAAACACACAAATCTGTTTCTCATTATGGATTACCAGCTCTAGTAGACTACAACTTCCTGTCCGTCTGACTCCCATTCACTATAATTCCATGCAATTACAGTTGTACCTACAAAACATGTTTTCGCACACACACGTTTCTCTTGAAATTGGTGAAAATTATACCCATAGACGTCTATAATTTTCATCAAACAGACTTCGCTTCTCTGTCAATAATCAGTTCGTTCCTTGTTCGAATGAATAATGTCATCGGTCTGACTTCACATAATCAGAAATACAGCCTAGAGTAAAACACCAACTTACTTACCGGTGGAAAAAAAGTTAGACTTGATAACTAACTAACTACTAACTAAAGTCTAATTTACGAAAGTTAGACTTGAAGACTTACTGGTGGAAAAAAGTTGTCCCCACTCTGTGTGTGAGAACAAATTTTACTGGGAACTGGCTCCAGCTGCTAAGTAAACTTTCTCACAATTGTCAATGTGAAATTTGCAGAGCCTGCGTTTTGTGTTGCTGCAGTTATTGTCATTTTGACTTTTCAACGTTTTTAATGTTCCCTCGAGAGTCGAGATAGAAGAAGAAAATCAAAATTCCAATCCGCTCACTTAAATTTTTCACCTGATTATTAACTAACTAATTCTCATTCGCTTGTTAAATACATCTGGAGAAGGTTAGATTTTTTTAAGGAAAATCTGATTTCGCAACATCAGTCAAATTCTCTCTGGCCCCAGTTAAAGAGACCACGGTCTGAGACCACAACGTTGTGCTTTAATCTGAGTTTCACGAAAAAATCAAAAAAACCCAAAAAGTTTTTCAATGTCTTCCCTAGACCATGAAAAAAACTTCAGGTGGAATAATTGTAAAATTTGCATAACATCGAGCGCAAAAAAAGCGGACATGAACATTTTCACTGTGACGCAACTGGACTTGGTTCATAGTTCATTCATGTCCAGATTCATTCTCATTTCGTAGTTTATAATTGTGTTGTCGTATATGATACAGTGTTGAAAAATATTTTTTTACTCCTATAGGCTATTTCGAGCATACCCCGTAAGCACCCCCCCTCCCCCTTCCCTATCGGTGTCTCTATGTGAGCCGCTTTTCTAAGAAGACGAAACAAGATAGAGATTCGAAAGTGTATATTGTTGATAATGAATTTTCATTTGCCAAAAGGTCAGATTGTTAACTCATAAGTCACAATTAGAGCGGGACGGATTATATAATGAAATGCGAAATATTCCAAATTGTGCCGAGCACACTTAAAGGTTTTGCAGCACTGCAAGAATTTTACTTTGACACGTACTTGTATGATAACAGTTCATCTCGTTTGTTCTAGCACGACGTACGCGGAAAGTAGAATAATCTCCTTTAAACTAATTTCGATTTTTTACTCGGTCTCAGGGCTTTTCTGGGATTTTTTTTCGTATTTCTAATACTTCACATTTTCCCCCGAACCAAACTTCCAATTAATATAATAGATTCTTAGTTTCATTAACACCTGGAAAATGACCTAAAAAGCTGAATCGAAAGGGAAAAAGTGAGGTGTTCTGTCTCTCATCGATTGATAGCTGTTCTGTGAATAGTTTATGTTCAGATGTCCACCTATAACCTGACAGGATTCGGTGAGGCCATATTATTCAACTCACAAAACGAACTTCCAAAACTACAACGTTTGTTTTTCTACGTGTACGCACTAGCCAGTAATATTTGTATGGTGTTTACAATCTATATTGTGAAGTCATACACATCTAATTTATTCAAATCATACAAAATGGTAATCTTGCTGCTAACTATAGTGCCCACCGGCTTTTCCAACTTCATCGCAGTTGTCTTCAAACCCTATTTAATTTTTCCGTATCCTGTAATTTTGAACATGGGCAAGTTTAGCGCCAACCAAATAGCGACAGGAATACAGTTCCATATCACACTGTGTCCATATCACACACTTTTGGTTGGTGAAGTTGAGGATTTTAGTACCTCCTTTTTCTTCTCACGTAGAGTAAATAAACGAGAGAGTTTTTCACGAACTACATTTTCAGCTTCATAACAGCCTTCGGAAAGTTTGTAAGGTTACTGTAGAAGTTTCAGTAGGAATGGTGTGAACCATAACATCCCTAGTAGACTACAATTACACGTTTGTTCATTTCCTATAGAACTAAAGGTTTTTTTTTCCGTCAGTAACAAAGATCCGTCCGGCAGACTACCATTCACTATAATTAACATGCAAGTACAGTTGTACCTAAAACATATGTTTTCTCATACACACACGTTTCTCTTGAAAGTTGTCAAAATTATACCCATAGATGTCTATGATTTTCATCAAACAGATTTCGCTTCTCTTCAAGTAATAATCAGTTCGTTCACTGTTCGGATGAATAATGTCTCTGACTTCACGATATCGGAAATACAGTCTAGAGTAAAACACCAACCACGTTGACTTACTTGTGGGAAAAAAAGTTTTCCCCACTCCGTGAGAACTGATTTGACTGAGAACTGGCTTCAGCTGCTAAGTGAACTTTTTTTTAACGACTGTCAATGTAAAGTTTGCGGAACCTTCGTTTTGTGATGCTCCAGTTATTGTCAATTTGACTTTTCAACAGTTCGGAGAATGTTCCCTCGAGAAAAGGAAAATCAAAATTTCAATCCGTTCACTTATATTTCTCACCTGATTATTAACTAACTTTTTATTATTTTTTCCTTTCCTTTTCTAGATGTATTTAACATTTATCTTAAATACATCTGGAAAAGGGAAGACAGGATTTTTCTATAGAAAATCTGATTTCGCAACATCAGTCAACTTCTCTCTCGTCCCAGTAATGAAATGCGAAATATTCCAAATCGTGTCGAGCACACTTAAAGGTTTTGCAGCAGGTGCTACATTTTTTTGTTCAATTTATGGTTCAAGAACAAATTTTCCTAGAGTCATGATTCAGTAAACCAACATTCATAATTGAACTGCACGAATTTGACTCTGCCACGTACTTGATGTCATCTCCAAGAATAATGGTCACATATAATAACTGTTCATCTCGTTTTTCTAGCACGACGTACGCGGAAAGTAGAAGAATGTCCTTTGAACTAACGCTTTTTTTTCGGTCTCAGGGCCTTTCTGTGACTATTTTCGTCTTTCTAATGGTTCAAAGTTTCCCCCGGACCAAACTTCCATTTAATATAATACGTTCTCTGTTTCATTAACACTTAGAAAATGATTTGAAAAAGCTGAGTTGAGAGTGAAAAAGAGAGGTGTTCTGTCTCTCATCGATTGATAGCTGTTCTGTGAATAGTTTATGTTCAGATGTCCACCTATAACCTGACAGGATTCGGTGAGGCCATTCTATTCAACTCACAAAACGAACTTCCAAAACTACAACGTTTGTTTTTCTACATCTACGCACTAGCCAGTGATATTTGTATGGTGTTTACAATCTATATTGTAAAGTCATACACATCCAATTTATTCAAATCATACAAAATGGTAATCTTGCTTCTAACTATAGTGCCCACCGGCTTTTCCAACTTCATCGCAGTTGTCTTCAAACCCTATTTCATTTTTCCGTATCCTGTAATTTTGAACATGGGCAAGTTTAGCGCCAACCAAATAGCGACAGGAGTACAGTTCAATATCACAATGTGTGGCGTTGCGCTGATTTTATTCGGAATTCTATTCTCTCTAATCTACAATATGATATCAGTTACTCGCATTCACGTTCAACAAACTATCAAAATGGTTGCTAGATTCGCTGCTCTCAGTTACTTTATTTTGATCAGTCTCAATAGTATTTTGTACTATTATGCTATTCACTGGGAGCGTCGTATCGAAAATTTGATCAGTGTTCCTGAATCGGCAAGTTCCTTGCTGAATTCGGCATTGTTACTGACAGTGAGTTCTAGACATTTATTCAGAGAACGTCCGTCAATTTCCGACTGAATCTCAGAATCCTGAAGATTTTAACCATACCGAAAATAGTACGTGACTACAACGAACTGAAACTTCTCAGTCATACTATGAAGTCTCAATAGGGATGAAAGAGACTATATGACATTTTGATAAACACACCAAAACCTATCTCAATTTGGAGAGACACAACAAAAAAATTATGCCTAAGGCTTCTTTCTCAAACGTAGATTAGTGAAAAGCAGTATCACGTGTAGTTCCGGTCGTTCATACTAAACCCTAAAATCGTTCCATTGAATATTCCAGGCTATTCTTGAGCACTTTTGAGTTTGAAAATATTTGCAAATCTCGGTGAGCGGTGGTTATCTTTTGAAAGACTACGAAAAGATGAAAAGTTTTCCGAATACTTACGTTTTCTCTGGGAAACGGTCGTCCGAAAACCTTGGCACGCTGCCAGCAGGTCTCGGTGCGTGTGAACTGTGAAACCAACTATAATAACGCGAGAATGCGCATACATTACAGATCGAATCTCTCAGTCTAGCTGACAAATGACGGTATGATTAGGATTGAAGTTCCACAGCAAATCAATGTGAATACGTTTCAATTTCAGTTCGAGCGGACCTCTACCAGGATTCTGGTGTACGAGGCAACGTTCGGCTTTGTGTGTACCATGGTTTCGGCGGGGATTATGATTGTCATGTAGGTTTTTCCACTGAAGTGTATAAAATTGTTACGTTTTGCGTATGAATGAGTCATTTCGCATGATTCAAACTCTTTCAACGATTTCTTAAAACCAAACAACGGTCATACGTGCAATGCATTGTGACGAGTGTTTATGACATGTCAGAAATATACTGTCAGTCAATCGCACAGTCACGTGAGACATATTAAACACAGCAGAACAGTGAAATGAAATGAAATGACAAAGTGCACAATTCCTCGATAGAATGCTTACTTTACGTGAATGTTCAATTTACTTCTAGTATAGGTGTGTATGAAAGTACATCTGAGTGGTTTCCTTTTTCAACCGGATGCCACTTCCACTTAACTCAGGGAAGAACGCGAAAAGATTTATATATTGACTTATCTATATTCCAAGAACGGGGCAATCACTCATCATAAAACAAGTATACGAGATGGAAATTATTAACATCTTGGTGGTTATTGAGAGACCAATGGGAAATGTTTGATTGTGGTACGATTTTGTCATCGAAGTACATCAAAGAGACGCAATGTTTGTAGTTGTAGGAATTTGGCAATAACTCTCATCATGCCATCTGTAAATATACTGGATTGACTGAAACATCAATTTCAGCACCTTCCGGAGCATTCGAAAACGTAAACAAACGGCGTCGAAAGCCAGTTTTGAGCAGCACCGAACTGTCTCCATCGTACTTTTGTTGTATTTTTCGATCTCTGTTATTTCTTTATTCGCACTACCTCTTTTCATCGTCTTGTTTATTTTGTGGAATCAACCGTGGTTATCAAGGTGGACTTTAATGAACACCTGCTTTCGCCTTCATGAATCTGTTGTAACTTGGAAAAACTGTCGACGAGAACGTGAAACTAATTTGAGTGAATTGTGCAAGAGTCGCGACAAGATTCCATGGTCTCCCTCGTGTACCTTGCTTGTTTTGATTCATCAACTTCAACTCCTACATCACGATTGCCGAGTTAGACGATACTGCGAATCTATTAGATCTCTTGACATACTGAAATCGCTCATCGTCATTGTGGAAAAGTGTTTTTCCGGGTTTCCCTGCTTTCTATGTCTTTAGCTCGGAAACTGATACAGTTTGGAATTTTCACACAACACTCGCGTCTTTCGCTCGAACCAGCTACATTCCCATAATTATTGTGCTGAACTGATCTTTCCAGGTTTCCATGTTTTCTGTGTCTTTTGACACCGTTGATGTTCATCAGTCCTCAGATGACAATTGTCAATCTTATCTACATGAAACCCTACAGAGAGGCTCTGCGCTCATTGACGCGTGTCGTCAGAAAGAAGACTTCACTCAAAAAGTCACAATCGAATGTAACAGTCATCATCAGTCGAGTCCAATCGCCAACGCGCAAATGAAGCTCAAACTTCTTGTACTCAATTTGTACATAAATTATTGTTGGCTTGAAGAGTTTTGAGAGATATCTGTGAATGAAAGGCCTTGTTAAATGTTCTCAGAGTGTTAATTTTCTTAGTGAACTGAACCAACCTTCTGAGAAAAACACCGAAATTGTATTTATTAAAGATCAAAAAGGATGAGACCTCACTCACGATTGGGTGTTTTTTGTATGTTTTTCTCTTTATGTTCATCAAACTAGTATTGTAGTTGGAATATGCGCACATCGCGATATGAGACAGACTCAGAACAGTTCATTAAAACGTAAGTGCTCACAGAAACCACCAAAACTGGACAGAATGTACTCTTGGCTCAAAATGCTTACTGTATCGAAAATGTTCCTTTCGAGAACGCTACTTTCTTGACTATCACTTTCCTCGTTTGATTCCGTGAAGTATCAGTTTGAGCTGTAGATCGAATCATCTTTTTTTCCGGGCACTGTAACAACTTAGTGATATTGTCTACTTCCAGATACACCTAAATTACATAGTTTGCATGACACACGGAAGTAACATGAAAATTGACAATAACGAACTAAATTGTATGTTATTGAGACGGAACCGCGTAGCAGTTTTTGACTTAATAATAATAATTTTACGACCTATTTCATCCGTTTGGTCCCTTTATTTTGAATCATCCTTACAAGTGCATAATATCAATATCAACCGTAGATGGACTGTCCGTTGAGGGGGTGGAGATAGCATGGGTGAACTTTGTCACCAGCTCATACGGACGGTCCGCCAGACAGATACCGCGGCGAGCGGGGATCGAACCCAGGTCTGTGGAGCGACAGCCGAACGCTAACCAATTGACCACCCGGCACTTGACTTGAATAATAATAATAATTCCTTATCAATGTAGATTTACATCACCAAGAATTAAATCAAGATTACGTAGTTGATAAATGGATTTTAACAAAAAATACATAACAAACTCCTTTTCAGAACTATAAGAACCTAGTCAAGTTGTTGTTGTGGAAACTATTGCGTCAGACTTGGTAACGAAAATCGTAGGCATCAAAGTACGACTTAGATATAGCTGTAGCGATGGTTGGGTCAGTTGAAAACACGCATGCCTATCTCTTTTAGAGACACCATTCACATACATCTCATTTAGAGTAACAACAGTATCCGGAATTTCCCGGTTAAAAACAAAGTCAGAAGTGACAATGAAACCGGCAGAAACTTTATAGCCACCGGGGAAAACAATTTCAGACTGAGATGAACAGATGAATCAGTTGTAAAGAAAGAAGGCACAGGCAAATCCGCAGGAGCAACCAAGCTAGGAGTTTCAGCCGGAACGCTTCCAACAGGTTCTACGGTTGGAGAGGGCAAAGCCAATGATTCGGACAATTCAGATAGTGGAGAAGCATCAGCTATTGGAGAAACAGGAATATTATTTCAGGATTGTTCAATTACCTCCATTTCGGTTTGTAGTTTGGCATCATCGGGAATGGGAATTGTAGTTTGGTCGGTGACCTCAGCTCGGGCGGCGTCTCGTTTTGATCGTCTGGCGAGGAATCCGGCCTCTCGCTGTTCCGGGGTTTCGATATTCCGCACATGAAAAGTTGACATAGAATCTCCGGATTTCATCGCAGTAGAAAGATCAATTAGACGAGGAAACGGAATATCAGATACCGATACGATTGTTTACTACCAATAACCAGTAAATCACACGTGCGGCTCATGCGGCGCGAGCAATTGTGATTTGTTGACTGTGCGAGAAAGTGTGAAGATCGAGGATACGCAGGTTTACCAATACCTGGGTGTCGCCTTGTTTCTGACTTGTTTCTGACTGGTAGATAGTGATCCCAATGTCAACTTTTGATTTCTCATTTTCTTCCATGCGTCTGAAAACTGCAAACGCGTCAATATAATCATGAACATATTGAAAAAAACATTTATTTACATAATGGGAACTTGTTTGCACACAATACTAAAGTATAAAACTCGATTGAAAGTTTGGGTTTGGTGGAACGTAATCTTTTTCTGTAAAGTCCTCAGATGTCCCTGTGAATCTTTGGGATGTTTTCATTCTGGTCGCGTAAAAAAGCAGCAGAATGGATAATGAATCGAACTACGCTCCCATGAAGCTCTGAAAAATTGTCATCCAAAAATCTTGGTACGCTGCCAATGAGTCTCAGACTCTCAGTGCGAATAGAACGAACTATAGTGCTCGTGAGCTAGAGTGAAAATAACAAAAGTAACCAAGACGAGAATTCCATAGTTTTAATGCTATCTTGCTTTGAGGAGAAGTTCGAAACTGGTCAATATTCCTTCACTTGTTTCTCCTATAAGCTGCTCCGAATGTAGTGAAAAAATAGACCATTCGTATCTATCGCGGAACTTTTTCCTTCACTTGGAATGAGTATTCAGAGCACCCAAGCGTAGTTTTTATAGTTGATCCATTTGCATCATATTAGATGTTGTTGTGGACAGACCAACGTTTCCAGAAAACATGACGGAAAAATTATTATTTTATAACACTAGTAAATAATGTCTACATTTCCGAATAATGACATGCAAGAACAAAGTTTCCTGGTGTCATGAGTTAGTCGACCAGCATTTATAATTAAACTGCACGCATTTGATTTTTTCGTTGCTCAAATTATATGCTATGATGTGTTCTCCAAGAAAGCTGAGGAATAATAGGTGTTCGTCTCTGGCTTTTCGTTCAAGACAGTTTGTTCTAGCACTAGGTCATAAGACGGGATATGAAATGGCCACAAAACGATTCAGAGATATAGCTAGGATGGAGTGAAACGATATTGATTGGAAAAATAAAATTAATTGACCTAAGGAACGGTTCAGGCCTTGCAGAGATTCTGGTACCAAACTAAAAATTATGTTAATTTAAACCATGTTGAATAGAATAGAATAGAATAGAATAGAATGTTTATTCGCGATTGAACACGTGTCTTTCCACATTGGTATATGTGGCACTACAAACTATGATTGTCGATTTAGGAGAAAGAATAAAATGTTACGTTATCTGTTACGCGCTGATTGTATAATACGCATTGATGCAGTTGCAGTACTGCACAATTGAAACGATGATTGTACCAGGAAGTTTGTAGGACAATACTGATGGCCAAATATGAACATTTGTTTTTGAAGAGATCATTCAGACTAGCACGTTTTCTTAGGTGAAGACTGTATGAATGTTGGTTGTGTCATGCGTCAGAATGAAGAGATAAGTGGTCATGAACTGTGAATTGTGTTGAGTTTTATAGGATTGATGAAAGTATAATGAATACACATGTATTTGCATCTCACCGATATCCTCAAACACCGAATGACCGAGCAAATTAGTTGGATTTAGTGAAAGAAAAAATTCGTTTTTCACATTCCACGTGATTGTATGTGTTAGAGGAGAAAACGGTTTTCCCCTACTGTTTTGTTTATTCTCCTATTGTGTATAACTTCATATGAGCTTTTGCTTATTTACTACTCACGTGAGGGTGGTCGGAGAGACCCAAAGTAGAAAAATGAGTGAGACCCGAACATTTGCCAATGTTTCCCAGATTGTCAGAATGCCAAAAGATGAGTGGAAAATACGTATTCGCATCATGACAATTGAGCAGAGATTAATGATGAAAACACCAATCACTGACACCTGAAATTAAATATATGGTCTTTTTGAGGAATGAGTGTCACGATTACTAACCAGTTTATTAAATGAACCGTCCTGCTACAATTTCTCGAGATTATCTTTTCTACCTCTTTAACCTGGTCTTTTGTCAGCGAGGGAATTATGTTCTGTAACTGAAACCATGTTTATCATTCACCGACGTCGAAAAAAGCGTACAGAATAGTTACACGTTCACGCCGTATTACGAGTGTTTGGAAACAGTGCGCAAACCGCGAAAAGCAAGTTGAAATGAGGATGTCGAGATGTTCTGACTTGAAAATAGAGAAAAAGCTCACCAAAGCGGTTACAACACACACCATGACTGGTTCGTTATAAGCTTCCTCCATCCAGAAAACAATTGAATGAATTCCAAAAACAAGCAATCTATACGAAGTGACTGTTAAATGTTGTAGACACACGTCAGTTCTGCAATTTGCAGAGGGTCTATGGGCTGAACATCACGATAATAAAAGAATCGTAAAGACAACGGTATTGGTAGAGACTGATTGTATTCTATTCACAGGGAGTGGCGATTCCGCCTATGAAAGACAAATACATTTACGGTTAGTTTTGAGCGTGGGTTGATTTTCCCAGAGGGCTGGTTGCGGTACAATCGTGCGCAGCGCGGAGCGCTGCGCAGATTAGTTTTTGTTCAAAGGTCTGCAGACATTACAAAACAGATTATTACAATTTTCTTCAAAGTACGTCGACCATTTTCTTAGATTTTTGCATGAATCACTGAAGGGCAACACGTCTACAAGATACTAAGTTCACGTTCCAAGTAGAATTTATTGAGAGGAGTTAGAGGGCCCAACGTCTCGCAAAAATGGCTTCCGTGCGGGGCGGCGGCGCCGGCGCCGGCGACAAAAGTGTCCGCCTCCTCAAATCTCGGCATAGTTTCGCACAAAATTAACTTATTCAAAAAATAATTACATCATTGAAAAGCTCTAAAAAAGTTGAGGTATACGTATTTTCCAGGTATGTCTGAAATTTGAATATTACGTGTGAGAGAGCCGAAAATGGTCTCGCAAAAAATCATGGATAGACCGGTTTCGTGAAAATAAAAATGAAAGAACAGTTTAACGTGTAGTAGGAAGACGTTTTCCAATGACGAACTCATGACAGGCGGGTACAGCTTGGTTTTCACTCCTATTCACATGTCTCATTGGCGGATTGGATAAACGCTCTATTCACGCACGGCGAACGAAGGTTCGATTCCTGCCTGGAGTCTAGAGTGGAAAATTTGCTATCACTTGAACGAGGTTACAACTACACCAAACGTTCTGCACTACGGCACGGTCTAAAACTCCAATATAAAAACATAACATTCCTTGTTTAGCTTATTGTTCAAAAATATAATTTTGCATCAAAAATGACCGTTACTTCGTAACCATAGAAAAAGAGTTCAATTAGTATAAAAAACGAGTGTAAAGAAAGTAAAGATTAGTTTTGGATAAATATGTACAAGAAATATAAAAGAAGTCCAATAAAAATATTTTGAGGAAAATGCTAATCTCGCTTCTCTTGAAAACAACGGAGTATAAGCTAGATTATTGTGAGTCGCAGTCAGAAGTTTTCTTCCGACAACCAAAAACTAGGTATCCTTTTTTTGAAATTCTGAACCGAGCGAGATTAGAGTTTTCCTCAAAATATTTTTATTGGACTTCTTTTATATTTCTTGTACATATTTATCCAAAACTAATCTTTACTTTCTTTTTCTCACTCGTTTTTTATACTAATACGTCTACAAGTCTGAAATATGAATGTTTTGGCTTTTAGTTCAGTCAAACCGAAACAGTGAAAAATAATTGCGAAATTGTTGTGTTAATATTACAACTTGGGTGTGGCTTTATTTATTTCGTATAAATATTCAATTTTGTTATCTAACGAAAAAAGAAATTCTAATTCCACTCAGTTTGGTGTGATGTTGAGGTTTTTTTAATTACCATTAGGCATGTCTCTTGGCGCGATGACAATCTCTCGTTAAATCTAAATAGAATATCTCATGAGCGACTCACAAAGCTCTCATGATATGGTAATGATTTCTATGCCACATAATTGCAAGCTTACAAGTTTCCCATGAGGTCTATTATGAAAGATCACGTGAACTTCTCATGAGGTGTAGGTAGCCTTTGCGCACCGGGTTCACCCCCGTCCCTTTATAATCTATTACGCTTTATAACATTACTCATTTTTAGTTCATTAATTCATTCAGGTAATAACATTGTTCTAGTTGACTTCATTTAACCTTAACATGTTTTGCCTCTTCGTTTATCCCTCCCACACATTACAAGTTGCAAAATGAGGTGGTTACAAATCTCAATCTCCTAGGGTTTTGTATTCTGGGATCAAGCAGTTCACTCGACGTCAGGGGTCAGGATTTTGTCGTAAACAACACGTAACCACTACAATCTGACTACATCCTACCTTGTTGTTTACCAGGAGAGCTCTCAGTGTGAACGAATCAAAGATTGCGACAACTACAAACAGGGAAACACTGTAGGTTAAATCGATGTAGTCCGATAGGAAACGACCACAGGCCGTTGGGGCGAAGTTCCAGTTGAAGTTGGAGGTGTTGTAGAAGAGTTGACAAGGTTCTGACTCAATGTAAATGTGCTCCGTGTGCCCGTATTCAGGGAAACGATGAGTACAACTCGCCGTGAGCCATGAGTACAGAATCACTCACGAGGAGTGCAATCTGACGCGTTAGGCGTTACTAGGTCAGTGGTCAGAATAAGCCGCTCACTGATCTGCGAGTAAAAACAAAAACGATAGGTTGAATTTTTCTGCGAAATTGATTTAAGAAACACAAGGGGGGGGGGGGGGTCACGGTGACTTTTCGGTACAAATCGTGAACAAAACTGTCCGCGTGACGTCTTCAAAAATGGAACTACAACATTTGTCGTATCATTTTTGTTTGAAAATCATGTTCTGTTTGCTTTATCAACCCAGGATAAGGCTATGATTAGCATTACTCTTTTCCAAGTTTTTGATATTGGTTCACATTCTACAGCTACAGCATGATTTGAGTTTGAAAACAGTGGTAACCTCACAAGCTCACACTTGAACAATTGGAGAACATACCATAAAAGTAAATAGATGCGAGAGCTGCACTGATTATCATAATAAACAGAAGAATGTAGTAAGTGTTTTTAATTGTGAAATATTGTCTATACAAGATGGGATAGGAAATTGCCACAAATCTATTGATTGAAATCGCGAGAATTGCGTGGAATGATATTGACTGTGAAAATATAATCAGTTGACCTAGGGAACTATTCAAGCCTTGAAGAGAATCTGGTATCGAGCTGAAAATAGACCGAGATCTGAATGGCTGCCCATACATTTATGATGTTTCAATGTAAACCAAACCTCTGAAAGAACAGTTGCGGCGAATTTAGTTTCCAATACACAGAACACTAAACTTAGAATATTAAATACCCATGTTCATTCACTTAGGACTCACAAACAGTATTTTTTGTATCGACACGTTTGAACCCATTAATAAGTTGATAAATATTCAATTTTGTCCAAATATAAATGCTACTTAACCTTTTTTCAACTCACGTGATGGTGGTTGGGGCCACCCAGAGAAGGAATCTCAACAGGACCCCTACATTAGCGAGAGTTTCACAGATGGTCAGTATCCCATATGAAGAGCGGAATATTCGCAGTCTCATCATTATGACGGCACAAAGAAGATTGACCAACACTCCAATAGTAGACACCTTCAATTGCTAATAATAAGCACTTTACGGCAAATATATAATATTCAGTCGTGTGTCATTTCATTGAAACTTTAGTTTTCATACACAATTCAAGGTATTGACGATTTATATAAGCTCTGTGAACACATGAAGCCTCATGCGGCCCGCGAGGTAGATACCTTCAGGAAGAGCGACGGCCGAACGCTAACCACTTGACCACTCGCGAATGATAATATAGTGAGGGCCAAATTTATAATTTTCTGTCTCTTGCCGGAACCGAACCTGCGAGCAAAACTTTCGTAGCAGGGCGCTAACCACTGCGCACATAGCTGCTGGAATCGGAGACATGTGTGCGTACACAGCGGAAAGTGAGATATACAGTACCCTCCCGCCTTTCCGTTGGCGACGAGTTTATGAGTTTATGATGAGTAATACCACTGCATTGACATTGTAAGTTCTTTAAAGGAGCCGTTTTTTTCGATTTTCAAGTTTGTTTCAATATGCCGTGTAGTCACAAACGTTCGCGCCCCTTTTCAACGAACAGTGCATCGCGGAAGACCCATGTAAATGTTCGTGGCCAGAAGGAGAATCACGTGAGATATCGTGAGGATCTGTTTGTTTTGTTCAGTGAAACTTTGGAGCTACATCATTTAACCCCTGTACCAGTTCGTGCTTCCCTATCATACTTTCGTTATTACTCACAATTTCATAGAAACTCCTTAGCAACATTCATCAGATCATCAATTACCATCATTTATCTAATTGTCTTGCATTAGCAGCATAAAATCAATAATTATATTGAATCCGATTACATTTTGCACGTAGCGGAAATGATTAATATATTCGGACGTGAGTTTTCCAAACAGACAATTCGAACGAACATTGACCACACTTGAAAAACTAAACTGAATTTAAGAAGTATACTGTATACAAATTCATTTGGAGGCAAAGTGCTGAACGAGTTGTTTTGTTCCATTCTTCCTGTTTTGCTTGTAGTTCGGTCCCGGTCCGTTAGAGCTAATTTTCAAAATCTGGAGTTTTCGTTTTCTAGTTTGTTCGAAGGATAAAATTACAAATCAGAGTTTCATCCGCTTCTTAGTCAACATCTACTGTATATATCACGTTTGGAGAAGTCAAAAGAAGAAACTATTTATTCCACATCACGTTATGTACTGACTGGTTTGGTGAAAAAACACTTTTTTCCCAGATTTCTTGCATCAAGAAGTTCCAAATCAGGGTTTTACTCAAGATTTCCTCACTATGACGAACCTCTAACAGTGCTATGTTTTCACATGAATTGAATTCGGCGAATTAATCAAACAAGAACTTTGGGTGTCTTCCGAACTCACCACTACTGTAATGCCAGATACTAGGATGCTGTCAGTACGTTCTCCTAGGAAGGAACTCATCCTGAAATATGTTTCGATGAGACTTACAGAACAGAACACAGCCGTCATAGATGAAAAGTTTAGGGCCTGTCGGGTCAGAAAGGAATTGTTCAGAGTCGTGGTCGTGGTATTCACTGCCCTATTAGGCCCTCTCCAGCACTCGCCCACTTGATCACTCCGACTCCCTGCCTATTATACCCTAGACTTTTCGTATATGTCGAAAGTAGAGTGACATACAGATAAACGGATTGAACTTGAAAAAAGAGAATGGCTGGATATAAACAAAAAACCAGAGAAAAAATGAGAAAGATGAGCGAAGGAAATAATCGATAGAAAGGAGAGGAGAAGTCAAGGGGAAACTGTTGAATGGAAAAGATTGAAAGAGTAGAGAGAAAAAGGAGAAGATAAACAGACAGCGCAGAGGGAAAGAAGAGAAACGAGAAATATGTAACTTAGTGGCAGCAAAGCGCGAGCAGTCTCAACAATGGCATCAACCCACCTACGGGATAATGCAGCATACGCAGTACGAATACCCATGGGGTCGTTTCATGACCAATTCATGAGATCGGAATGAAAAAATAGTTTTCAAAAAAGAGAATGATATTCGGCTAATCGAATGACTAGACTACTTGAGAATAAAAAAAATCTGATTGATTTTTTTTTAAAATGCTAATCGAATCATTGAACTCACCCACCCCTCAGGAATCATTGAACTCACCCACCCAGATACTTCAGGTTCATGTAATCGACATCATATAGTACACGTTTGCCAAGTCTCAAGGAAGAGTTTTTGCACTTTGAGGATGTTTTGTGAAGGAGAGAAAAAAGAAGAAATGGAGAAAACAGAGAAAGAGAGATGAAGAAAGGGAGAGGGAAGAGGAGGAGAGATGATATGAGACAGAAAAATAGAGTGCGAAGAAAGAGAAAAAGAAAGAAAGGGAGACAACAACTAGAAACAATGAAGACAAACGATGAGAAACTGTGGGTGTTGTGAATCTGGTAATCTTTTCACGCAACTCAGGAGACGGATCGTCCCAGGTACAAGAACGGGACGTGACATGTCCTGGTACTGTTCCGAGACGGTACCAAGGATTGCGGTAGAAATGGAGCATATTTGCATAAAATAGTCTCCTATTTTGTCATCATTCATGCAAATCTGCTCCACGTCTACCGTAATTCTTGGTATCGTCCCGGTACGGTATCGGGACATGGGACGTCATGTTCTTGTACCTGGGACGAGCGACTGCTGAGTAGTAAATACGATACTCGTAGTTGAATGATTGTTGATGCTCTCACGAACTACTAAGCAGTTTTCTAGGTAAGTAGGTCACGTCTAGGAAAACAATCAAAGGAGCAACCTCAGTCTACCTATCGTACTCTCTTCATTATCTTAATTACAAACTTCTAGCATTATTAAGTATAGTAAACTCAATTACCACGAACCGAACTAGACAGAAACCAAATTTGTTCAGACAGACATTAAAGGAACAGTCTGCGAAGTGAACGAATTTTTCTTGGTAAAGTTAGTTATCGCAATCTCTGCGAGTTCCATGAAAAGTACTTTCATTCGTTCGGAAGAAAGTGTAAATTCAATGAAGTGTTGTAGTAACGTAATGAACAACTTCATGAACAGCGTTCGTCATTTTTATTATCCCAGAAATCTTAAATCTTATAATAATTCTTCCAAATGATGTATTTTGAAAACATGCTCAATTTACACTTTGGTGGTACTTCGTCAACTGAAAATTGAAAAAAAAGGGAGCGAACTATTTTCAAATTATAAATGTTTCGCAATTGACACATATATAACTTTCACCCTTTTAAGTATAAAGACCATTAACCTTAATTTGTTTTAACTGACTCCGCCTTATTTTATGTTGAACTCTTTAGCTCATTCGCTGCGTTAGAAGGTTTTCAGACAACCAACACGGAATACAGATAAAAGTTTTGGTAAAATTTTGGTACAACTTTTCTTCGAGCAATTTCAAAAGTACTCTGTAGGTAAAAGGTAAACCTTATTTTAATAGATGCTACATGCTTACTTTGATAAGATATTCCCCATTATCATCTCTCGCTTCAATCATCCCTTCTCAAATGTGATTTATGATCTTTATTCAAATTAAACATTTAAGAACTACAAAAGATTATTTTAACAAAGTACGCGGTGAACTACATGTGAACAATTGAATAAGTTGGCAGGATAAGGCTGGTTTTGGAATGAAATACACTGCACTCTTTTACAAGAACAATTTTAAAATGTTACAAAAAAGAACAAAAAAGACGCATTTGCATGCAATCATGAGACTCAAAATCATTTCATGAACTATTTTCACATAATCAATAATAAAAATACCGTTCTACAATATTGGTTTTCTCGACTTCTGTACAGTCGATGTTGTTCAACTTTTCACTAGCTGAAAAGATGGCAAACTGGGAAGAAAATATTAGGTCAACTTCAACGAACTTTCTCTTCAGATGCGACAACAAATAGTAATAAGGGTAGATGCAAATATGGAAAACTGCAATTGCAAGTATTCTGATAGTTCTTCAAATAACAAGTTGACGAACACTATCTTGCAGGCTCACATATGCGCAATCATTACATGTAATCAGTCATTACACGTCCACGTAAAATGGGTACTTGAATATATAGATGGTCGACAATTGGAAGGTCACGTGAAAGGGGTCACGGGAAGCGGATCACGTAAAACGCGAAGTGCTAACATCCCTTGACAGCCAGGTTGTCGGGACATTCACAGTGGACGCCCTCGCTACCTGGCAGACACAGATACTTGCAGCCACCGTTGTTGACAGCGCAGGGAGAGGGAGCTGGAAGGAGAGGGTTAGTACAACAATACACAAAACAACAAAGACATTATTGTATTTTTCATAGCGAATACAGTCAATATTGAACAAAAATAGCAATCTTGTCAATCGTTGGCAGGCCAAGCTATTGGAGATTAGGAAATCACACTACCTATCAATTTTTGATCCAATTCCAACCTTCTTTAACATCCAATTCAAATACTTCTATGACTGAGGATCTTCGAAAACACGAACAGAGCAGGTATACATTTTGCGAATAACTTCTGGCAAGCGTTTTTCATCTAAAACTATAGTAAACTTACGCCCTGAGCATTTCTTTGGTACGCTGATGATACCGTACACCTTGCCCGATCCTCCAATCGAGATGGGGAACGAGGCATAGGCTTCACCATACACTCCCACGGTGTGGATACGGTTACCGGAAGAAGACAAGGATAAGACTAAGACTACTAACATCTCTCAAACATATATGCATCTGACTTCACAAACATGAAGGTTCTGACAAAACGCTCATCGTTTCATAAGCAAAGATGCTTCAGGTCTCTAAACCCGATCTCAGAGGTTTCTCAGAAGTTAAGGAAGGTTATAACTTCAAAACAATGATTTACTTCACTTAACTGTTTTTGCGTTGTTCCAATGCTCTCACTAGTTCACAGCCATTATTTGCTTGAGAAATGAACTTTTGCAATCAACTCACTTCTTCCAGTCTGTCCAGTAGAACCTCTCCTCGTTGTCGTGGGTCAGTCCGAAGGGGTACTCCAGAGGGGCACAGACGACACGACGGTTCTCACCGTTGAAGTCAATGCACGACAATCTAGAATAGGATTATATTCATGATAAAAATCAAAAACATTGAATAAAACCGATTAGTCACCCGTGCCAGAGTCCTATAACCTCATCCAATCGGAGTGAACTCAGATACTGATTGAGCACAAGGAACTTTATATTCTAAGTGAAATCAAGCATCGTTATGTCGAATTTGACCGGAAATGAAATACAACTTATAACAATTACAAGTAGTGATGATTAACTGTTAGTTTACCTGTGATTTCCTGCATCAACCCAGCAAAGTTCTCATCTGTTCGGGAGAATGGTCAGACCATTCAGAAGGTGAATATCAGTGTTGAGGAAGATCTGGAATTGATACGATAAATCTTTGTTTCTTTTGAAGATTCAGTCAGTTCTCCAAAAATTATACTTCAGACCTGATTTTATCAAATTTTGATCTATCTTTCCGTGTCACTAACCTTGTTATTTTTTCCGTCCGTGTCCACTCTGCCGATGAACGGGTTCTCTCTGTGCCAGTCAGTGTAGTACAAATGCCTAGAAAAGAGAAAACATTGAATTGAATTTCAAAGCATTTAGAGACACAGCGAACCTTAAGTCACATGATTAATGACTGTAGACTTCGTGATTAGGGCTGTTGATCGATTTCACAATGTTCGACTTTTGAGTTGTATTGAGTTTGACTAGCTGAACTTTTATTTGGTAACGCTTTCTCAATATGCAAGTCTGTTATCATCCGAAAATGCATCTATATTCAAGGGAGACAACAAACAAACGACGAACGCCACACATGATGTACAAGTCAATAACAGCTGCACAACTGAACCATAACTGTTAACCATTACGATAGCACGTATCTAACGTTCCGAAACTTGTTAAATCATACTGTAGGAGTCCTAGTAGGGATGAGCACGGCTATACCTGTTGTACAAGTCGATGACGACGGATCTGGGATTGACGAGTCCCTCAGTCACGAGAGACTTCTTGTATTTTCCGTCCAATGAGGCGACGCCGATCTCATCGTTCAGCGAGTCCGCATAGTACACATTCCTGGAAATGTATCGATATAAAAAAATGATCGAGAAAGTATTTATGAATAAATCGAGGCAGACTTCTAGATGATCCGTTAGAACGAAGATGAGTTTTTTTTAAAATCTGTTTTGAAAAAGATTTTTCTGGTTGTGATACATCAAACTAGCAGTAAAGTTTCTGTTTACAAGTTATACAGATGCATTCGTTCGTTGCTAAATTCTACCACCCGTGTCAGATTCAGCTATTTCTGAAACTGTTTGGTGAGGAGATATATTTTTATACTTTTCTTCAAATGGTTTCAAAGTTCACGATGTGCATCGCTACTCTAATTTAACGTTTATTAGCATAATAACCCTAACATTTTCACTTCTAATTGAATGATCTTCTAACCTAGATGCCTAGTCAACGGCTATTCCCTCCGGACTGTTGAGGTCTTCGGCGAAGTAGGATTTGTGATCAGTGCCGTTGATAGACGCAGAACGAATTGAATGCCCTGGAATATTATTACAGTGAGATGCATACTTTGACGAATGACAAATTGTTATTGTTTTGTGCTAACATTATACATCTGTGTTGAAATTGTCGTTTTTTGGAACACATAGGGGAGTTCCGTATGCGGTGTACGGCTGAAAGGCAAATGCTAAGAGAAACCGGTTGTGAACGAGCTAAACTCTAGATGGAATCCACAATTTACAACAGTTCGTAAGGGGGGTAATTCCTCTTTATTCACCTCTTCCGCACTTACCGGACAAGACTCACGCGGAACATCTAATAAATAGCCGCGGGTCCCGCTAGCTGGGGGTGCCCCCCAGACCCCCGCGGAAGTTTCCAATCTTGGTCGAATTTCGAAATCTATCATTGCTACAGGTTTGGGTTTGTTTTACTGTTTGAGTTATACTATCCCAGCACAGTGTTATACTATCTATCCCAGCACAGTATACTATCCCAGCAAAGTTGTTAAAATACTATTTTATATGGCGGTTCGAGAAGAATAAAGTTAGTTCTGGGTTTGACGCTTTTTAAATTGTAATTCAATTGGGATTGAAATAAAATTAAAAGTATACCAACCTGTTTGCCGGGTACATCAGCCTTGGTTCCTCGTTGGAAAATGGCCATTCCGCGGGCCACGAACAGCGAATCGGATCGAGATTCAGAATCGGCTGGAAACAATAAACATGTTTCGGGAAAGCAATACGTTTGGTCAATTGTCTCGATTTTGGCCTTGTTTTTCAATGTGACAAAAAAATTATGAAAGTGCTTTTTGATACAACATTATATGAATAGAAGGATTGACGTTGATAAAAAAGTTCACTCCTCAATCACACAAACACAATTATTTGCTCTTCGAGAAGGAAGGTTGCGAGAACACTATATTTGAACAAGTTTCACATATAAGATACGAAAACAGTGTCACGTGACCAAACTTACGTGAACACGTTCTTCCGTTTCCGTGATATCCGTAGTGACAGTTGCACACGTACTGTCCTTCCTCCCCCGGTACGCACTCTGCGTGAACATCGCACAGAGAACGATCATCCAGGCACGAGGCTGAAATTGTACGGTTTGATGACGTCTGAATTGTAGTTTCACCTCCACATACAGTATAGATGGCTAATTATAAGTGAACCACAGAGAGATCAAACTACAAACACAGCAGGGAAACTATAATATTGAACAACTAGGCGGGAACTAAACGATTTTAGCGAATCTGAGTTGTGGTTTAATCTCTGCATACAGTAGACGTTGCGGATTACAGTTGGAACACAAGGAGATCAACCTACAAACAGGGCAGATGTGGTAAATATGTACCAGGTTTGTTACACTTGAACTGAGAGGATCGGTTCGTTCACCCAAACAAGATCGAAAACAGCAAGTACTGTATAAAAATTAATTCTACCACCCGTGTCAGATTCAGCTTTTTCTGAAACTGTTTGGTGAGGAGATATATTTTTATACTTTTCTTCAAATGGTTTCAAAGTTCACGATGTCCATCGCTACTCTAATTTAACGTTTATTAGCATAATAACCCTAACATTTTCACTTCTAATTGAATGATCTTCTAACCTAGATGCCCAGTCAACGGCTATTCCCTCCGGACTGTTGAGGTCTTCGGCGAAGTAGGATTTGTGATCAGTGCCGTTGATAGACGCAGAACGGATTGAATTCCCTGAAATATTATTACAGTGAGATGCATACTTTGACGAATGACAAATTGTTATTGTTTTGTGCTAACATTATACATCTGTGTTGAAATTGTCGTTTTTTTGGAACACATAGAGAAGTTCCGTATGCGGTGTACGGCTGAAAGGCAAATGCTAAGAGAAACCGGTTGTGAACGAGCTAAACTCTAGATGGAATCCACAATTTACAACAGTTCGTAAGGGGGGTAATTCCTCTTTATTCACCTCTTCTGCACTTACCGGACAAGACTCACGCGGAACATCTAATAAATCATACACTTAAAAAGCTAGAGTTTCAGCTATTAATCGAATTACATAACAAGCATAAGTCTGGTGACTTTGGTGCGGGTCTACCTGAGATGTCACTCCAGACGAGTCTTTCCTCCTCGCAGTCGAAGTCCAATCCAACCGCAATATGGTGACGATCAGCTGGAAACATTAACAGTTTGGATTTGAAAAAAACGAACTGGGCTGCGGAAATTTCCAATCTTGGTCGAATTTCGAAATCTATCATTGCTACAGGTTTGGTTTTGTTTTACTGCTTGAGTTATACTATCCCAGCACAGTGTTATACTATCTATCCCAGCACAGTATACTATCCCAGCAAAGTTGTTAAAATACTATTTTATATGGCGGTTCGAGAAGAATGAAGTTAGTTCTGGGTTTGACGCTTTTTAAATTGTAATTCAATTGGGATTGAAATAAAATTACTAGTATACCAACCTGTTTGCCGGGTACATCAGCCTTGGTTCCTCGTTGGAAAATGGCCATTCCGCGGGCCACGAACAGCGAATCGGATCGAGATTCAGAATCGGCTGGAAACAATAAACATGTTTCGGGAAAGCAATACGTTTGGTCAATCGAAAACAGCAAGTACTGTATAAAAATTAGTTATTGTGTCTCCTACAGTAGTATTAGTATTGTTTTTATACTTTATTGAAACTTTTTAAAACATTTTCAACCCGATTACGGTAATTACTCATTTGTATTGTAGAATACCAAAATAGAAACAATTCCTGAGGGAAATCAACCACGCATGCTAGAATCATATTCTCGAGAATAAATAAACATTACAGAAAAACAATAATTATAGAACTCATGAGCGAGGAGAAATCGAATTGTTCACTTTTGGGACTAAATTTGTGCACGAAAACAATTATTCACTGAAAGAATTCTCCCGAGTATACAATAAATGATTATGTTTAATCACAAAACATGTTATATGTACTTTTAGAACACAAGAACTGTACAGTTTGAAGAGATCGCAAACCAAGAGCAAAGTATTTGATTCGAGGACATCTTATTACTTTGGAGTTAGGCAAATAGTTCACGTGAATATTAGCATCAAGTATTGTACGTGGATGTAATTTGCAGTCACTGCACTACACGCAATCGAGGTTTGTTGTTTTCAGGTTTTCTTTAGGTGCACATTTATCAGTTGGTAGCATGTTCCATGTGAATAATTTGTGATCATTAGACAATCATTCTACATACGGTTTGCTACTTTTAAAGTAGGCCTATACGGTGTAAGATGCTTTATCTTGTAGTTTGATGGAGGTGATTCCGGTCGGGACTCGTAAATCACGGCGGGTATCGAGATCAAACTACAACGAAGCTTCGGTAACTTTCTCAGACCAGACAAACCCTTTGCAAACTGTGTTCACATATCCTGGACCCGTTTTCTCTCCTATTATGCTTATGTGTTTATTAAATCAACTTATTCGTTACTCATTGGCCAGACATGTCGGGTTGAGGAACTATTATATTAAACTGACTCATAGCAGCGCAGACGTGTCCGTTTCCGTTGTATCCCGCATTACATTTGCATTGCCAACCCCCGGTGGAGGTAGATTGGGCCCAGTGCGCGTGCACTGAACAATCGGAACAGCGAGGAGTGTCTGAAACATTCACTTACAGTAACCGAGATTATATCTGCCGATATTACAAGTATGAAACAGAGTAGATTGTTTATTCGTGATTGAACACGTGTCGTTCCAGCAACATTTTATCTCTTTTTCATAGTGCATATAACATTTAATCTCCGTATAGTTCGAATTGTTCCTACTGAGACTCCTACAGTGCCTCAATGTAATGAAGGATCCCAAACGATTGACAAAACTTTTACTCTTTCGGATTATGTACGCTACTGAGACAAACAATGCGTTTCGCAAACGTACTGTATAATTCTCTGTAGACCTGAAAAAGACTATGGCTCATCTTGTACATCACATCTGCTGTATCCATCGCCGACGGAACCGGGCATACACAGACAAACATGGGTATTCTGTTCGTGGTTGAAGACGCATTGGGCATTCGCGTGACACAGCCGGGGATTCTCATTGCACGAGGTGGCCGCCGCGTACGGAACACAACGGGAACCGTCTCCAGTGAAACCTCGAGAAATTAGCAGATTAAAAACGAAAAGTAGAAATGGATTTTTGTTTATTGTCAGTCCTTATCGACTGTTTTTACAGGTGTAAATAAACATTTGTCCCTACCGTTCACAAAAACTCTACGTAAGAATGTGCATAACGCGTAATATATTTAACGGTCGACGCTTTATTTATTTTCTTTGGATTATTGCATTTTTTTTGTGTTGTATCAATCAAATGCTACAACTTATTATCAATATGCACCCACCAGTGACACATTTGCATACGTAGGCGCTCTCGACGCTGCCGAGTTCTGATGACAGGCTGATGGATCCGAGGGGTTGCATTGGTCTGTGAAAACAAATAAATCGATATTTTTCAATAAGTACGACCCCGACGAAAAAAAACAGCGGAAACAATAACAGGAGAGCGAGAGAGAGAAAAAATATTTTATTAAAATGTTTCAAAATGTTTACTCGCAGGTTCGCAGCTCCTCCGCTGAAAGTAAGCTAAGTTAGTGAAAAATGAGATAAATAAAATAAAACCCAATTACCTCGAGTCGTTCACAGTGTGGAAATGTGCGCAGATCGATAGATTTGAAAGTGATGGAAAGAGGGTGCAGAGAAGTGGGGGCATCGAAAATATCCTCCAGCTGGCGACGACACATATTACGAGTGAACAGCCACCTGAAATTGAAAATATGAAGCCATCAAGAAAAGACAATGAAGCAGAAAAAATTACATTCGACTTTTCGCTCATATCACTTTTTCGTTAAACTTCAATTGTCGTGTAAACTTTTCTCTAATACATGAATCTTGCTCTTGCAATATATGAATATTCATTTGCAAAATTGAACGTACTACTCCCAAATTATCAGTTTGGGGAATCAAAATCAAAGGGAATTAGAATATGGATCCGTAAAGAGCCATGGTAAAGTTAGCATATGTACTGTCGGAGGCTTAGTAGAAAAGATGTGGACTATATTCATTTGCAAAATTGATCGTATATGCTCACACTAATCCCAAATTATCAGTTAGGGGAATCAAAATCAAAGGGAAATAGAATTTGGATCCATAAAGAGCCATGGTAAAGTTAGCATGTGTACTGTAGGAGGCTTAGTAGAAAAGATGTGGACTATATTCATTTGCAAAATTGATCGTATATGCTCATACTAAAACGCGATAAACGAGAGACAAAAGCACTTTTGCGAGTTTGGGTTACGCACTTCATTACATTTGCACTAACACTGAACTATTCCACCTAGGACCAGATCACCAGATAGAAAGAGTTGACTGCAACATTTTCTCCCGAATACGTAGTTAGCAGAAATGACAAAAAAACAATTGTATGAGGGCACAATTATCACGCTCTATGAGTAGCAAAATGGAAAACGTACTAGGAATGCTAATAGAGTTCAGAATTAAAGTTTCTTTATCAAGTTTTTACCATCCACTTCAATAAGCCGGAAACGTACCTTTGTTGCTGAGCACCGCAGAATGCTGCCGGCACACTCTCCAACTCTCCATAGCTTGTGACTTGCATCACAGCGGGAAGCTTAAAGTAAACTGTGGACCTGCGGCTATTACCCCAGATCCGGCGTTCTAGTGTCGGCGACTGTTCCCTTGCGGTACTAAGAGTATATCCTCCACCCAAACACTCGTTGCTTAACCCGCGTCTAGCTCGTGACTTGCATCACAGCGGGAAGCTTGAAGTAAACTCTGGACCTGCGGCTATTACCCCAGATCCGGCGTTCTAGTGTTGGCGACTGTTCCCTTGCGGTACTAAGAGTATATCCTCCACCCAAACACTCGTTGCTTAACCCGCGTCTAGCTTGTGACTTGCATCACAGCGGGAAGCTTGAAGTAAACTCTGGACCTGCGGCTATTACCCCAGATCCGGCGTTCTAGTGTCGGCGACTGTTCCCTTGCGGTACTAAGAGTATATCCTCCACCCAAACACTCGTTGCTTAACCCGCGTCTAGCTCGTGACTTGCATCACAGCGGGAAGCTTGAAGTAAACTCTGGACCTGCGGCTATTACCCCAGATCCGGCGTTCTAGTGTCGGCGACTGTTCCCTTGCGGTACTAAGAGTATATCCTCCACCCAAACACTCGTTGCTTAACCCGCGTGTAGCTCGTGACTTGCATCACAGCGGGAAGCTTGAAGTAAATACTGGACCTGCGGCTATTACCCCAGATCCGGCGTTCTAGTGTCGGCGACTGTTCCCTTGCGGTACTAAGAGTAAATCCTCCACCCAAACACTCGTTGCTTAACCCGCGTCTAGCTCGTGACTTGCATCACAGCGGGAAGCTTGAAGTAAACTCTGGACCTGCGGCTATTACCCCAGATCCGGCGTTCTAGTGTCGGCGACTGTTCCCTTGCGGTACTAAGAGTATATCCTCCACCCAAACACTCGTTGCTTAACCCGCGTCTAGCTCGTGACTTGCATCACAGCGGGAAGCTTGAAGTAAACTCTGGACCTGCGGCTATTACCCCAGATCCGGCGTTCTAGTGTCGGCGACTGTTCCCTTGCGGTACTAAGAGTAAATCCTCCACCCAAACACTCGTTGCTTAACCCGCGTCTAGCTCGTGACTTGCATCACAGCGGGAAGCTTGAAATAAACTCTGGACCTGCGGCTATTACCCCAGATCCGGCGTTCTAGTGTCGGCGACTGTTCCCTTGCGGTACTAAGAGTATATCCTTCACCCAAACACTCGTTGCTTAACCCGCGTCTAGCTCGTGACTTGCATCACAGCGGGAAGCTTGAAGTAAACTCTGGACCTGCGGCTATTACCCCAGATCCGGCGTTCTAGTGTCGGCGACTGATCCCTTGCGGTACTAAGAGTAAATCCTCCACCCAAACACTCGTTGCTTAACCCGCGTCTAGCTCGTGACTTGCATCACAGCGGGAAGCTTGAAGTAAACTCTGGACCTGCGGCTATTACCCCAGATCCGGCGTTCTAGTGTCGGCGACTGTTCCCTTGCGGTACTAAGAGTAAATCCTCCACCCAAACACTCGTTGCTTAACCCGCGTCTAGCTCGTGACTTGCATCACAGCGGGAAGCTTGAAGTAAACTCTGGACCTGCGGCTATTACCCCAGATCCGGCGTTCTAGTGTCGGCGACTGTTCCCTTGCGGTACTAAGAGTAAATCCTCCACCCAAACACTCGTTGCTTAACCCGCGTCTAGCTCGTGACTTGCATCACAGCGGGAAGCTTGAAATAAACTCTGGACCTGCGGCTATTACCCCAGATCCGGCGTTCTAGTGTCGGCGACTGTTCCCTTGCGGTACTAAGAGTATATCCTCCACCCAAACACTCGTTGCTTAACCCGCGTCTAGCTCGTGACTTGCATCACAGCGGGAAGCTTGAAGTAAACTCTGGACCTGCGGCTATTACCCCAGATCCGGCGTTCTAGTGTCGGCGACTGTTCCCTTGCGGTACTAAGAGTAAATCCTCCACCCAAACACTCGTTGCTTAACCCGCGTCTAGCTCGTGACTTGCATCACAGCGGGAAGCTTGAAGTAAACTCTGGACCTGCGGCTATTACCCCAGATCCGGCGTTCTAGTGTCGGCGACTGATCCCTTGCGGTACTAAGAGTAAATCCTCCACCCAAACACTCGTTGCTTAACCCGCGTCTAGCTCGTGACTTGCATCACAGCGGGAAGCTTGAAGTAAACTCTGGACCTGCGGCTATTACCCCAGATCCGGCGTTCTAGTGTCGGCGACTGTTCCCTTGCGGTACTAAGAGTAAATCCTCCACCCAAACACTCGTTGCTTAACCCGCGTCTAGCTCGTGACTTGCATCACAGCGGGAAGCTTGAAGTAAACTCTGGACCTGCGGCTATTACCCCAGATCCGGCGTTCTAGTGTCGGCGACTGTTCCCTTGCGGTACTAAGAGTAAATCCTCCACCCAAACACTCGTTGCTTAACCCGCGTCTAGCTCGTGACTTGCATCACAGCGGGAAGCTTGAAATAAACTCTGGACCTGCGGCTATTACCCCAGATCCGGCGTTCTAGTGTCGGCGACTGTTCCCTTGCGGTACTAAGAGTATATCCTCCACCCAAACACTCGTTGCTTAACCCGCGTCTAGCTCGTGACTTGCATCACAGCGAGAAGCTTGAAGTAAACTCTGGACCTGCGGCTATTACCCCAGATCCGGCGTTCTAGTGTCGGCGACTGTTCCCTTGCGGTACTAAGAGTAAATCCTCCACCCAAACACTCGTTGCTTAACCCGCGTCTAGCTTGTGACTTGCATCACAGCGGGAAGCTTGAAGTTAACTCTGGACCTGCGGCTATTACCCCAGATCCGGCGTTCTAGTGTCGGCGACTGTTCCCTTGCGGTACTAAGAGTATATCCTCCACCCAAACACTCGTTGCTTAACCCGCATCTAGCTCGTGATTTGCATCACAGCGGGAAGCTTGAAGTAAACTCTGGACCTGCGGCTATTACCCCAGATCCGGCGTTCTAGTGTCGGCGACTGTTCCCTTGCGGTACTAAGAGTATATCCTCCACCCAAACACTCGTTGCTTAACCCGCGTCTAGCTCGTGACTTGCATCACAGCGGGAAGCTTGAAGTAAACTCTGGACCTGCGGCTATTATCCCAGATCCGGCGTTCTAGTGTCGGCGACTGTTCCCTTGCGGTACTAAGAGCAAATCCTCCACCCAAACACTCGTTGCTTAACCCGCGTCTAGCTCGTGACTTGCATCACAGCGGGAAGCTTGAAGTAAACTCTGGACCTGCGGCTATTACCCCAGATCCGGCGTTCTAGTGTCGGCGACTGTTCCCTTGCGGTACTAAGAGTAAATCCTCCACCCAAACACTCGTTGCTTAACCCGCGTCTAGCTCGTGACTTGCATCACAGCGGGAAGCTTGAAATAAACTCTGGACCTGCGGCTATTACCCCAGATCCGGCGTTCTAGTGTCGGCGACTGTTCCCTTGCGGTACTAAGAGTATATCCTTCACCCAAACACTCGTTGCTTAACCCGCGTCTAGCTCGTGACTTGCATCACAGCGGGAAGCTTGAAGTAAACTCTGGACCTGCGGCTATTACCCCAGATCCGGCGTTCTAGTGTCGGCGACTGATCCCTTGCGGTACTAAGAGTAAATCCTCCACCCAAACACTCGTTGCTTAACCCGCGTCTAGCTCGTGACTTGCATCACAGCGGGAAGCTTGAAGTAAACTCTGGACCTGCGGCTATTACCCCAGATCCGGCGTTCTAGTGTCGGCGACTGTTCCCTTGCGGTACTAAGAGTAAATCCTCCACCCAAACACTCGTTGCTTAACCCGCGTCTAGCTCGTGACTTGCATCACAGCGGGAAGCTTGAAGTAAACTCTGGACCTGCGGCTATTACCCCAGATCCGGCGTTCTAGTGTCGGCGACTGTTCCCTTGCGGTACTAAGAGTAAATCCTCCACCCAAACACTCGTTGCTTAACCCGCGTCTAGCTCGTGACTTGCATCACAGCGGGAAGCCTGAAATAAACTCTGGACCTGCGGCTATTACCCCAGATCCGGCGTTCTAGTGTCGGCGACTGTTCCCTTGCGGTACTAAGAGTATATCGTCCACCCAAACACTCGTTGCTTAACCCGCGTCTAGCTCGTGACTTGCATCACAGCGGGAAGCTTGAAGTAAACTCTGGACCTGCGGCTATTACCCCAGATCCGGCGTTCTAGTGTCGGCGACTGTTCCCTTGCGGTACTAAGAGTAAATCCTCCACCCAAACACTCGTTGCTTAACCCGCGTCTAGCTCGTGACTTGCATCACAGCGGGAAGCTTGAAGTAAACTCTGGACCTGCGGCTATTACCCCAGATCCGGCGTTCTAGTGTCGGCGACTGATCCCTTGCGGTACTAAGAGTAAATCCTCCACCCAAACACTCGTTGCTTAACCCGCGTCTAGCTCGTGACTTGCATCACAGCGGGAAGCTTGAAGTAAACTCTGGACCTGCGGCTATTACCCCAGATCCGGCGTTCTAGTGTCGGCGACTGTTCCCTTGCGGTACTAAGAGTAAATCCTCCACCCAAACACTCGTTGCTTAACCCGCGTCTAGCTCGTGACTTGCATCACAGCGGGAAGCTTGAAGTAAACTCTGGACCTGCGGCTATTACCCCAGATCCGGCGTTCTAGTGTCGGCGACTGTTCCCTTGCGGTACTAAGAGTAAATCCTCCACCCAAACACTCGTTGCTTAACCCGCGTCTAGCTCGTGACTTGCATCACAGCGGGAAGCTTGAAATAAACTCTGGACCTGCGGCTATTACCCCAGATCCGGCGTTCTAGTGTCGGCGACTGTTCCCTTGCGGTACTAAGAGTATATCCTCCACCCAAACACTCGTTGCTTAACCCGCGTCTAGCTCGTGACTTGCATCACAGCGGGAAGCTTGAAGTAAACTCTGGACCTGCGGCTATTACCCCAGATCCGGCGTTCTAGTGTCGGCGACTGTTCCCTTGCGGTACTAAGAGTAAATCCTCCACCCAAACACTCGTTGCTTAACCCGCGTCTAGCTCGTGACTTGCATCACAGCGGGAAGCTTGAAGTAAACTCTAGACCTGCGGCTATTACCCCAGATCCGGCGTTCTAGTGTCGGCGACTGTTCCCTTGCGGTACTAAGAGTAAATCCTCCACCCAAACACTCGTTGCTTAACCCGCGTCTAGCTCGTGACTTGCATCACAGCGGGAAGCTTGAAGTAAACTCTGGACCTGCGGCTATTACCCCAGATCCGGCGTTCTAGTGTCGGCGACTGATCCCTTGCGGTACTAAGAGTAAATCCTCCACCCAAACACTCGTTGCTTAACCCGCGTCTAGCTCGTGACTTGCATCACAGCGGGAAGCTTGAAATAAACTCTGGACCTGCGGCTATTACCCCAGATCCGGCGTTCTAGTGTCGGCGACTGTTCCCTTGCGGTACTAAGAGTATATCCTCCACCCAAACACTCGTTGCTTAACCCGCGTCTAGCTCGTGACTTGCATCACAGCGGGAAGCTTGAAGTAAACTCTGGACCTGCGGCTATTACCCCAGATCCGGCGTTCTAGTGTCGGCGACTGTTCCCTTGCGGTACTAAGAGTAAATCCTCCACCCAAACACTCGTTGCTTAACCCGCGTCTAGCTCGTGACTTGCATCACAGCGGGAAGCTTGAAGTAAACTCTGGACCTGCGGCTATTACCCCAGATCCGGCGTTCTAGTGTCGGCGACTGATCCCTTGCGGTACTAAGAGTAAATCCTCCACCCAAACACTCGTTGCTTAACCCGCGTCTAGCTCGTGACTTGCATCACAGCGGGAAGCTTGAAGTAAACTCTGGACCTGCGGCTATTACCCCAGATCCGGCGTTCTAGTGTCGGCGACTGTTCCCTTGCGGTACTAAGAGTAAATCCTCCACCCAAACACTCGTTGCTTAACCCGCGTCTAGCTCGTGACTTGCATCACAGCGGGAAGCTTGAAGTAAACTCTGGACCTGCGGCTATTACCCCAGATCCGGCGTTCTAGTGTCGGCGACTGTTCCCTTGCGGTTAAATCCTCCACCCAAACACTCGTTGCTTAACCCGCGTCTAGCTCGTGACTTGCATCACAGCGGGAAGCTTGAAATAAACTCTGGACCTGCGGCTATTACCCCAGATCCGGCGTTCTAGTGTCGGCGACTGTTCCCTTGCGGTACTAAGAGTATATCCTCCACCCAAACACTCGTTGCTTAACCCGCGTCTAGCTCGTGACTTGCATCACAGCGGGAAGCTTGAAGTAAACTCTGGACCTGCGGCTATTACCCCAGATCCGGCGTTCTAGTGTCGGCGACTGTTCCCTTGCGGTACTAAGAGTAAATCCTCCACCCAAACACTCGTTGCTTAACCCGCGTCTAGCTCGTGACTTGCATCACAGCGGGAAGCTTGAAGTAAACTCTAGACCTGCGGCTATTACCCCAGATCCGGCGTTCTAGTGTCGGCGACTGTTCCCTTGCGGTACTAAGAGTAAATCCTCCACCCAAACACTCGTTGCTTAACCCGCGTCTAGCTCGTGACTTGCATCACAGCGGGAAGCTTGAAGTAAACTCTGGACCTGCGGCTATTACCCCAGATCCGGCGTTCTAGTGTCGGCGACTGATCCCTTGCGGTACTAAGAGTAAATCCTCCACCCAAACACTCGTTGCTTAACCCGCGTCTAGCTCGTGACTTGCATCACAGCGGGAAGCTTGAAATAAACTCTGGACCTGCGGCTATTACCCCAGATCCGGCGTTCTAGTGTCGGCGACTGTTCCCTTGCGGTACTAAGAGTATATCCTCCACCCAAACACTCGTTGCTTAACCCGCGTCTAGCTCGTGACTTGCATCACAGCGGGAAGCTTGAAGTAAACTCTGGACCTGCGGCTATTACCCCAGATCCGGCGTTCTAGTGTCGGCGACTGTTCCCTTGCGGTACTAAGAGTAAATCCTCCACCCAAACACTCGTTGCTTAACCCGCGTCTAGCTCGTGACTTGCATCACAGCGGGAAGCTTGAAGTAAACTCTGGACCTGCGGCTATTACCCCAGATCCGGCGTTCTAGTGTCGGCGACTGATCCCTTGCGGTACTAAGAGTAAATCCTCCACCCAAACACTCGTTGCTTAACCCGCGTCTAGCTCGTGACTTGCATCACAGCGGGAAGCTTGAAGTAAACTCTGGACCTGCGGCTATTACCCCAGATCCGGCGTTCTAGTGTCGGCGACTGTTCCCTTGCGGTACTAAGAGTAAATCCTCCACCCAAACACTCGTTGCTTAACCCGCGTCTAGCTCGTGACTTGCATCACAGCGGGAAGCTTGAAGTAAACTCTGGACCTGCGGCTATTACCCCAGATCCGGCGTTCTAGTGTCGGCGACTGTTCCCTTGCGGTTAAATCCTCCACCCAAACACTCGTTGCTTAACCCGCGTCTAGCTCGTGACTTGCATCACAGCGGGAAGCTTGAAATAAACTCTGGACCTGCGGCTTTTACCCCAGATCCGGCGTTCTAGTGTCGGCGACTGTTCCCTTGCGGTACTAAGAGTATATCCTCCACCCAAACACTCGTTGCTTAACCCGCGTCTAGCTCGTGACTTGCATCACAGCGGGAAGCTTGAAGTAAACTCTGGACCTGCGGCTATTACCCCAGATCCGGCGTTCTAGTGTCGGCGACTGTTCCCTTGCGGTACTAAGAGTAAATCCTCCACCCAAACACTCGTTGCTTAACCCGCGTCTAGCTCGTGACTTGCATCACAGCGGGAAGCTTGAAGTAAACTCTGGACCTGCGGCTATTACCCCAGATCCGGCGTTCTAGTGTCGGCGACTGTTCCCTTGCGGTACTAAGAGTAAATCCTCCACCCAAACACTCGTTGCTTAACCCGCGTCTAGCTCGTGACTTGCATCACAGCGGGAAGCTTGAAATAAACTCTGGACCTGCGGCTATTACCCCAGATCCGGCGTTCTAGTGTCGGCGACTGTTCCCTTGCGGTACTAAGAGTATATCCTCCACCCAAACACTCGTTGCTTAACCCGCGTCTAGCTCGTGACTTGCATCACAGCGGGAAGCTTGAAGTAAACTCTGGACCTGCGGCTATTACCCCAGATCCGGCGTTCTAGTGTCGGCGACTGTTCCCTTGCGGTACTAAGAGTAAATCCTCCACCCAAACACTCGTTGCTTAACCCGCGTCTAGCTCGTGACTTGCATCACAGCGGGAAGCTTGAAGTAAACTCTGGACCTGCGGCTATTACCCCAGATCCGGCGTTCTAGTGTCGGCGACTGTTCCCTTGCGGTACTCAGAGTAAATCCTCCACCCAAACACTCGTTGCTTAACCCGCGTCTAGCTCGTGACTTGCATCACAGCGGGAAGCTTGAAGTAAACTCTGGACCTGCGGCTATTACCCCAGATCCGGCGTTCTAGTGTCGGCGACTGATCCCTTGCGGTACTAAGAGTAAATCCTCCACCCAAACACTCGTTGCTTAACCCGCGTCTAGCTCGTGACTTGCATCACAGCGGGAAGCTTGAAATAAACTCTGGACCTGCGGCTATTACCCCAGATCCGGCGTTCTAGTGTCGGCGACTGTTCCCTTGCGGTACTAAGAGTATATCCTCCACCCAAACACTCGTTGCTTAACCCGCGTCTAGCTCGTGACTTGCATCACAGCGGGAAGCTTGAAGTAAACTCTGGACCTGCGGCTATTACCCCAGATCCGGCGTTCTAGTGTCGGCGACTGTTCCCTTGCGGTACTAAGAGTAAATCCTCCACCCAAACACTCGTTGCTTAACCCGCGTCTAGCTCGTGACTTGCATCACAGCGGGAAGCTTGAAGTAAACTCTGGACCTGCGGCTATTACCCCAGATCCGGCGTTCTAGTGTCGGCGACTGATCCCTTGCGGTACTAAGAGTAAATCCTCCACCCAAACACTCGTTGCTTAACCCGCGTCTAGCTCGTGACTTGCATCACAGCGGGAAGCTTGAAGTAAACTCTGGACCTGCGGCTATTACCCCAGATCCGGCGTTCTAGTGTCGGCGACTGTTCCCTTGCGGTACTAAGAGTAAATCCTCCACCCAAACACTCGTTGCTTAACCCGCGTCTAGCTCGTGACTTGCATCACAGCGGGAAGCTTGAAGTAAACTCTGGACCTGCGGCTATTACCCCAGATCCGGCGTTCTAGTGTCGGCGACTGTTCCCTTGCGGTTAAATCCTCCACCCAAACACTCGTTGCTTAACCCGCGTCTAGCTCGTGACTTGCATCACAGCGGGAAGCTTGAAATAAACTCTGGACCTGCGGCTTTTACCCCAGATCCGGCGTTCTAGTGTCGGCGACTGTTCCCTTGCGGTACTAAGAGTATATCCTCCACCCAAACACTCGTTGCTTAACCCGCGTCTAGCTCGTGACTTGCATCACAGCGGGAAGCTTGAAGTAAACTCTGGACCTGCGGCTATTACCCCAGATCCGGCGTTCTAGTGTCGGCGACTGTTCCCTTGCGGTACTAAGAGTAAATCCTCCACCCAAACACTCGTTGCTTAACCCGCGTCTAGCTCGTGACTTGCATCACAGCGGGAAGCTTGAAGTAAACTCTGGACCTGCGGCTATTACCCCAGATCCGGCGTTCTAGTGTCGGCGACTGTTCCCTTGCGGTACTAAGAGTAAATCCTCCACCCAAACACTCGTTGCTTAACCCGCGTCTAGCTCGTGACTTGCATCACAGCGGGAAGCTTGAAGTAAACTCTGGACCTGCGGCTATTACCCCAGATCCGGCGTTCTAGTGTCGGCGACTGATCCCTTGCGGTACTAAGAGTAAATCCTCCACCCAAACACTCGTTGCTTAACCCGCGTCTAGCTCGTGACTTGCATCACAGCGGGAAGCTTGAAATAAACTCTGGACCTGCGGCTATTACCCCAGATCCGGCGTTCTAGTGTCGGCGACTGTTCCCTTGCGGTACTAAGAGTATATCCTCCACCCAAACACTCGTTGCTTAACCCGCGTCTAGCTCGTGACTTGCATCACAGCGGGAAGCTTGAAGTAAACTCTGGACCTGCGGCTATTACCCCAGATCCGGCGTTCTAGTGTCGGCGACTGTTCCCTTGCGGTACTAAGAGTAAATCCTCCACCCAAACACTCGTTGCTTAACCCGCGTCTAGCTCGTGACTTGCATCACAGCGGGAAGCTTGAAGTAAACTCTGGACCTGCGGCTATTACCCCAGATCCGGCGTTCTAGTGTCGGCGACTGATCCCTTGCGGTACTAAGAGTAAATCCTCCACCCAAACACTCGTTGCTTAACCCGCGTCTAGCTCGTGACTTGCATCACAGCGGGAAGCTTGAAGTAAACTCTGGACCTGCGGCTATTACCCCAGATCCGGCGTTCTAGTGTCGGCGACTGTTCCCTTGCGGTACTAAGAGTAAATCCTCCACCCAAACACTCGTTGCTTAACCCGCGTCTAGCTCGTGACTTGCATCACAGCGGGAAGCTTGAAGTAAACTCTGGACCTGCGGCTATTACCCCAGATCCGGCGTTCTAGTGTCGGCGACTGTTCCCTTGCGGTTAAATCCTCCACCCAAACACTCGTTGCTTAACCCGCGTCTAGCTCGTGACTTGCATCACAGCGGGAAGCTTGAAATAAACTCTGGACCTGCGGCTTTTACCCCAGATCCGGCGTTCTAGTGTCGGCGACTGTTCCCTTGCGGTACTAAGAGTATATCCTCCACCCAAACACTCGTTGCTTAACCCGCGTCTAGCTCGTGACTTGCATCACAGCGGGAAGCTTGAAGTAAACTCTGGACCTGCGGCTATTACCCCAGATCCGGCGTTCTAGTGTCGGCGACTGTTCCCTTGCGGTACTAAGAGTAAATCCTCCACCCAAACACTCGTTGCTTAACCCGCGTCTAGCTCGTGACTTGCATCACAGCGGGAAGCTTGAAGTAAACTCTGGACCTGCGGCTATTACCCCAGATCCGGCGTTCTAGTGTCGGCGACTGTTCCCTTGCGGTACTAAGAGTAAATCCTCCACCCAAACACTCGTTGCTTAACCCGCGTCTAGCTCGTGACTTGCATCACAGCGGGAAGCTTGAAGTAAACTCTGGACCTGCGGCTATTACCCCAGATCCGGCGTTCTAGTGTCGGCGACTGATCCCTTGCGGTACTAAGAGTAAATCCTCCACCCAAACACTCGTTGCTTAACCCGCGTCTAGCTCGTGACTTGCATCACAGCGGGAAGCTTGAAGTAAACTCTGGACCTGCGGCTATTACCCCAGATCCGGCGTTCTAGTGTCGGCGACTGTTCCCTTGCGGTACTAAGAGTAAATCCTCCACCCAAACACTCGTTGCTTAACCCGCGTCTAGCTCGTGACTTGCATCACAGCGGGAAGCTTGAAGTAAACTCTGGACCTGCGGCTATTACCCCAGATCCGGCGTTCTAGTGTCGGCGACTGTTCCCTTGCGGTTAAATCCTCCACCCAAACACTCGTTGCTTAACCCGCGTCTAGCTCGTGACTTGCATCACAGCGGGAAGCTTGAAGTAAACTCTGGACCTGCGGCTATTACCCCAGATCCGGCGTTCTAGTGTCGGCGACTGTTCCCTTGCGGTACTAAGAGTAAATCCTCCACCCAAACACTCGTTGCTTAACCCGCGTCTAGCTCGTGACTTGCATCACAGCGGGAAGCTTGAAGTAAACTCTGGACCTGCGGCTATTACCCCAGATCCGGCGTTCTAGTGTCGGCGACTGTTCCCTTGCGGTACTAAGAGTAAATCCTCCACCCAAACACTCGTTGCTTAACCCGCGTCTAGCTCGTGACTTGCATCACAGCGGGAAGCTTGAAGTAAACTCTGGACCTGCGGCTATTACCCCAGATCCGGCGTTCTAGTGTCGGCGACTGTTCCCTTGCGGTTAAATCCTCCACCCAAACACTCGTTGCTTAACCCGCGTCTAGCTCGTGACTTGCATCACAGCGGGAAGCTTGAAATAAACTCTGGACCTGCGGCTTTTACCCCAGATCCGGCGTTCTAGTGTCGGCGACTGTTCCCTTGCGGTACTAAGAGTATATCCTCCACCCAAACACTCGTTGCTTAACCCGCGTCTAGCTCGTGACTTGCATCACAGCGGGAAGCTTGAAGTAAACTCTGGACCTGCGGCTATTACCCCAGATCCGGCGTTCTAGTGTCGGCGACTGTTCCCTTGCGGTACTAAGAGTAAATCCTCCACCCAAACACTCGTTGCTTAACCCGCGTCTAGCTCGTGACTTGCATCACAGCGGGAAGCTTGAAGTAAACTCTGGACCTGCGGCTATTACCCCAGATCCGGCGTTCTAGTGTCGGCGACTGTTCCCTTGCGGTACTAAGAGTAAATCCTCCACCCAAACACTCGTTGCTTAACCCGCGTCTAGCTCGTGACTTGCATCACAGCGGGAAGCTTGAAGTAAACTCTGGACCTGCGGCTATTACCCCAGATCCGGCGTTCTAGTGTCGGCGACTGATCCCTTGCGGTACTAAGAGTAAATCCTCCACCCAAACACTCGTTGCTTAACCCGCGTCTAGCTCGTGACTTGCATCACAGCGGGAAGCTTGAAGTAAACTCTGGACCTGCGGCTATTACCCCAGATCCGGCGTTCTAGTGTCGGCGACTGTTCCCTTGCGGTACTAAGAGTAAATCCTCCACCCAAACACTCGTTGCTTAACCCGCGTCTAGCTCGTGACTTGCATCACAGCGGGAAGCTTGAAGTAAACTCTGGACCTGCGGCTATTACCCCAGATCCGGCGTTCTAGTGTCGGCGACTGTTCCCTTGCGGTTAAATCCTCCACCCAAACACTCGTTGCTTAACCCGCGTCTAGCTCGTGACTTGCATCACAGCGGGAAGCTTGAAATAAACTCTGGACCTGCGGCTATTACCCCAGATCCGGCGTTCTAGTGTCGGCGACTGTTCCCTTGCGGTACTAAGAGTATATCCTCCACCCAAACACTCGTTGCTTAACCCGCGTCTAGCTCGTGACTTGCATCACAGCGGGAAGCTTGAAGTAAACTCTGGACCTGCGGCTATTACCCCAGATCCGGCGTTCTAGTGTCGGCGACTGTTCCCTTGCGGTACTAAGAGTAAATCCTCCACCCAAACACTCGTTGCTTAACCCGCGTCTAGCTCGTGACTTGCATCACAGCGGGAAGCTTGAAGTAAACTCTGGACCTGCGGCTATTACCCCAGATCCGGCGTTCTAGTGTCGGCGACTGATCCCTTGCGGTACTAAGAGTAAATCCTCCACCCAAACACTCGTTGCTTAACCCGCGTCTAGCTCGTGACTTGCATCACAGCGGGAAGCTTGAAGTAAACTCTGGACCTGCGGCTATTACCCCAGATCCGGCGTTCTAGTGTCGGCGACTGATCCCTTGCGGTACTAAGAGTAAATCCTCCACCCAAACACTCGTTGCTTAACCCGCGTCTAGCTCGTGACTTTTTTTTTTCTCCATTCTGCGCGCGCGGAAGCAGGTTGGTTTTCATTTCTTTCTCTCGTATAACTACAAATGTCTCAATATGATAAGTTTGTATCTGCGTTGTTGTCTACTCCAGATAGAGACAAACGGTTTGAAATAGCGAAACAAATTCCTTCCGGTCTCATGTTGCAAATTGTTGTTGGCCTTTCGGTAATGATTGATAAAACGAGTGATCAAGATCACAACTCGGATCAACGGACTCAACAAGCGCCTGGAAGTGACCATATTCCTGAAATTATTGTACCTTTGTCTCCCGAAAAAGAAGAAGAGCGACGCAGAAGTATTGTAATATCGGGTATCCCTGAACCTGAACAATTTGGCAAAGCTGGTCGAGAACAGGACGACAATAATCTATGGAACATTCTCAAGGTTCTCAACATAAATTCGCCCCCTGTTACTACATTCCGTATGGGATCCTATACTCCCAATGTCACTCGTCTCACTAAGGTTATTTTCCCATCGAGCCATATTGCTCATGCTGCTGTCAGCCAGGCCCATTTACTGTTTTCCAACGCTACAACCAAGGGTATCTATGTGCGAGAGTCTCTGACCATGGAAGGAAGAAAAGTTCTGCGGAATCTCGTGCAGTTGAAACGTGCAATGAAATCGGCTTTTCCTTCGGATCGTTTGCATATCTATCGTCAGGTGTTGTATCGAAACAAAGTCAAATTTGCTGATGGGACCAATGTTATCGCCTTGCTAGAGGCCACAAAATTCAAGGATGTTTCGACTGATGTCCCTGTTTCGCAATTCTCTGACCAAGATATAACACGTCGCCGCCGTAAACCTGTAAACTCAGCTGCAGACAATCAAGATGCAACCGACGCAAAAGAAAATGAAGCCGCCGACGTGGTAAAGCAAGTGCCGAATGCAAATGAGTCTGACTCTGTAGTAGATAAAACTGTTGTTGATAACAATAAAACCGTCACGCAACCGGCAAATCCTTCTACCGATTCCCAATCTACTATCACTCAGGGAAACTGAATGATAAGTTGCCTAGTTCAGATTCATTACATTGTGCACTTCTGAACTGTCGTAGCATTGTGAACAAAATTGACGAATTTAGAGTTTATTTGAGTGAGAATAAGCCAAGTATTGTGTGTTGTACTGAAACTTGGTTGAATAGCAACATCAGTGATAGCGAAATTGTAGGTTGTCTTCCTTATTTAGTACTGAGAAATAACCGAAAAGGTCGCGGTGGTGGTGTAGCAATATTTCTAAGAGACTTTTTGCAATTTGAAACCATTGTTTACGCCCAAAATTCAAAGGCAAATTCAGTTTGCATTGATGTTTATGATACGCACAACTTGGCGAAAATGCGTTTACTTTGTGTTTATCGTCCACCCAACCTGACTGCTTTGGAAAGCTCTGAAGTAAACAGCCAAATTTGCGATTTACTGTCCGTCCCTCATACTGTAGTTCTTTGTGGTGATTTTAACTATAACATTGATTGGGTAGGTCAATCATGTTCTGGAAATCCAGAGAACGAATTTCTCAATTCAATAACTAGTATGAATCTTATGCAGCATGTTAAAACTCCTACACGGGGTGAAAATATTTTAGATTTGGTCATTTCAGAAGCTAGCTCAGTTAGTAACGTTGAGGTAACATCGGGACTATCAAATTGTGATCACAGTATTGTTAAATTCCACATTGAAATGTCCACTTTACTAGAAACTATTGTGCCAAAGCCTGATTTCAGAAAAGCGAACTATGATGTTATTAGGCAAAAACTTATTGCAGTGGATTGGTTCAATGTATTTTCCACTCATCCCACAGTTGATGATATGTATTCGATTTTTTGTAGAATTCTTTACTCAATTTTCGAAACTACTGTGCCATTAAAACAAACCAGGTCTCCATTTGAAAAGTACCCATTCTACATCCAAAACCTTCTACGTGAACGAGAACAACTTTATGCGAGAGTAAGTATTGGAGATAACTGTAACAAATTCAAGAAACTTAGTATGAAGATTTCAAAGCTCATTGAGAAATTTTTGCGGAATAGAGAGAAGAAGTTATTTGGTAACATGTTAAACAAAAATCTGCATGCGTACATCAAATCACGTACATCATCGAGAACGCTTTGCAAGTCACTATCTGACTTGGGTGGAAACTACTTATATGGCAACTTACGTAAAGCAGAGGGTGTAGCCAAATATTTCGAAACAGTCTATGAAAAAGATAATGGGCATGCTCCTCCAGTAGTTGAAAAGCTGCAAAGTTGTATTTCAACACCTACTTTCTATCCTTACGAAGTTGAGCAATGTTTGAAGAAATTGAATAACTCATGTTCTACAAGTCTGGACAACATACCACAATTTTTTCTGCAAAAATGCGCTAGAGAGCTCTCTGAGCCATTGTCAATCATTTATAATGTGTCAATATTGGACGGTACTGTTCCTACTATGTGGAAATACTCAATTGTTACGCCTGTACCTAAAATTGCATCTCCAACTTTAGTGTCTCACTATCGACCCATTTCTATCAATTGTGGTACTTCAAAAGCAATGGAAAAACTACTGTGCGTGAGAATCAGAAAGTGGATAAACCGGTTCAAGTTGATTCCCCCATCTCAGTATGGATTTGTGGCTGAGAAAAATTGTGAGATACAACTTTTGGAATTCATGTTTGAACGAAACAAAGCTCAAGCAAATAAGGGATGGTGTGACACAATTTACACTGATTTGGCTAAAGCTTTTGATAAAGTTTCACACGAAAAATTGCTCTTCAAAATGGAGTGCTTAGGATTCAGAGGTGTTTGGTTGAACTGGATGCGTTCTTTTTTGGTTGAAAGACAGTTTGCTGTTACGTTCGGATCGGAATTGTCATCATTCTATACTGCCAATAGTGGTGTTCCACAGGGATCTGTACTGGGTCCGATTCTTTTCATAATATACCTTTCTGACCTACCCAAAAGCTTGCACCTGCCAAACCATGTGTCGCTATATACATTTGCTGATGACATAAAATTGTCATGTACATACACATCTGAGAACGATAGCAGAAATGAGCTCATTGTAGCCCTCAAAAGTCTCGAGAAGTTTTGCTTAGACTGGCAACTCACGATTTCTCATTCTAAGTGTTTCATGATGAGTACCTGTCCGAATCCAATTTCCTATACATTTGAGAATGGAGATGTAATTGAAACCACAGAGAAAGCTCGTGATCTTGGAGTCCATTTGGTGACCAATGCTCGTAATTTGTTTGATCTATCTATAGTTATCAGGAAGGCACTAGGTAAAATGTTCACAATATTCAGAATATTGCACCAAAATGATGCAATTTTGTTTGTTAGGTGTTTCAAATGCTACGTTTTGCCATACCTTGATTACTGCTCATCTGTCTGGTCTCCTCATAAACTAGGTGATATACGTAATATAGAGAAGGTTCAGCGTATTTTTTCAAGAATTGTGTACGGTAGGTGCAGATTGGCAGACGGTAGGGTAAGTTACAGAGATAGGATCAAGTTTCTTGGTCTTGAAACCCTGTTTGAACGACGTATTAAGCAAGATTTGGTATTGCTTCACAGAATTTTGAAAAAAGAGGTACAGATGGAGGTGAGTAAATATTTTTCGTTCCGTCCTTGTGGTGAGCGTGGCAACACGTATAATCGCAATGGTTTTTCATTTGATATCCCTAGGTACAGTACTATGACCAATGAAAATGCTTTTTTTATTCGGGTTGCTAAGTGGTACCCAAAACTACCACCACATTTAACCTGTCTTAGTACGTCCGATGCCTTCCGCAAACTTATCAGAAAAGAGAATATTCTTGATTTACTTCAACTAGCCTCACCCTTTGAATAATTTGGCAAGAATGATCAATTACAGTTCATGGAATTTCTCTGGCCCCCTCTGGCAACAACATCAGTTGTTGATCACTTGCGTTGGTCTACTGCCATTCTACTGTCGTACGCTCCCCCATGAACGGTCCATGATGCTCCATTCTCACCAGGAATCAAAGATATGATATTGTGATTATGATGTATTGTATTAGTAGTCGTGGCACTCCAAACTATCGAACTATTGCCGCAACCATTTGTAGACTACAGCGCTAAACTACACAAAATTACTTCTTCATCTCCTATCAGTATCATATCCAGGTTGTACTTATATTGAACGGTCGATTGTCCCATCAGCCTTTTTATCTTCATAGTACTAGCAACAGATTTTGGTGATGGTTTGGTTGGGAATACTAGACGTAGTTTCACATAAATTGAGTGGTTCATGTAACTCACAGTAGTAACAACGAGTGTTTAGCTTGCCATAATGCTTGTATTCGTGATCGTATCAGTTTATTGTGTCTCTGTACTCTCTCTTCTTCATCATATTTGGAAAATCCTGACTTTCTGATCATCGACCATCGTGCGCTCGTAACTTATTGGGGGAGGTTGGTGGTTGCACCTTCTGCAGCCAGGCTATACCCGGTCGGTTAGTTGCGTTCGTCACTTCAATGCCACCCGTCCACCTACAGCCTGCTCCAGCTGCCCGGTCCAAAGAGAAGCCTCGCCAACTCTCGTCACCCACGCCTAGCCTTCCCTTTGACAGTTACGGGTTCTTGCACATATCCTCGACAATTTGTTTCCTGCAGTCGCTTATTAATTATTGGAATTGCACATTTTTATTCATGACTCATAAGTGTTTAGAACTGTCTGTTGATAATATTGTCATGATAATTCCAATTTAAATCCCGGTTTTGATATAGTCCCAACGAAACCTAACGTCACAAAATCATCTCTACAATAGTATAAATAGATAATCCCGAAAGTGTTTCATAATAATTACGTCACTACAAAAACAGGTACAATCACCGTTCAATCGTACTACACTGCAAATTGCATCCATCTATAACTACAAGCGCGTAACAGGGATACCATTCTTCCATCTATTTTTTTCCTTCTTTTATCCAACAATTGGAGTGCCACATTTCAAAATGTGGAAAGTCACATGTTGAATAAATCTATTCTATTAAAATCTATTCTATCACAGCGGGAAGCTTGAAGTAAACTCTGGACCTGCGGCTATTACCCCAGATCCGGCGTTCTAGTGTCGGCGACTGTTCCCTTGCGGTACTAAGAGTAAATCCTCCACCCAAACACTCGTTGCTTAACCCGCGTCTAGCTCGTGACTTGCATCACAGCGGGAAGCTTGAAGTAAACTCTGGACCTGCGGCTATTACCCCAGATCCGGCGTTCTAGTGTCGGCGACTGTTCCCTTGCGGTACTAAGAGTAAATCCTCCACCCAAACACTCGTTGCTTAACCCGCGTCTAGCTCGTGACTTGCATCACAGCGGAAAGCTTGAAATAAACTCTGGACCTGCGGCTATTACCCCAGATCCGGCGTTCTAGTGTCGGCGACTGTTCCCTTGCGGTACTAAGAGTATATCCTCCACCCAAACACTCGTTGCTTAACCCGCGTCTAGCTCGTGACTTGCATCACAGCGGGAAGCTTGAAGTAAACTCTGGACCTGCGGCTATTACCCCAGATCCGGCGTTCTAGTGTCGGCGACTGTTCCCTTGCGGTACTAAGAGTAAATCCTCCACCCAAACACTCGTTGCTTAACCCGCGTCTAGCTCGTGACTTGCATCACAGCGGGAAGCTTGAAGTAAACTCTGGACCTGCGGCTATTACCCCAGATCCGGCGTTCTAGTGTCGGCGACGGATCCCTTGCGGTACTAAGAGTAAATCCTCCACCCAAACACTCGTTGCTTAACCCGCGTCTAGCTCGTGACTTGCATCACAGCGGGAAGCTTGAAGTAAACTCTGGACCTGCGGCTATTACCCCAGATCCGGCGTTCTAGTGTCGGCGACGGATCCCTTGCGGTACTAAGAGTAAATCCTCCACCCAAACACTCGTTGCTTAACCCGCGTCTAGCTCGTGACTTGCATCACAGCGGGAAGCTTGAAGTAAACTCTGGACCTGCGGCTATTACCCCAGATCCGGCGTTCTAGTGTCGGCGACTGTTCCCTTGCGGTACTAAGAGTATATCCTCCACCCAAACACTCGTTGCTTAACCCGCGTCTAGCTCGTGACTTGCATCACAGCGGGAAGCTTGAAGTAAACTCTGGACCTGCGGCTATTACCCCAGATCCGGCGTTCTAGTGTCGGCGACTGTTCCCTTGCGGTACTAAGAGTAAATCCTCCACCCAAACACTCGTTGCTTAACCCGCGTCTAGCTCGTGACTTGCATCACAGCGGGAAGCTTGAAGTAAACTCTGGACCTGCGGCTATTACCCCAGATCCGGCGTTCTAGTGTCGGCGACTGATCCCTTGCGGTACTAAGAGTAAATCCTCCACCCAAACACTCGTTGCTTAACCCGCGTCTAGCTCGTGACTTGCATCACAGCGGGAAGCTTGAAGTAAACTCTGGACCTGCGGCTATTACCCCAGATCCGGCGTTCTAGTGTCGGCGACTGTTCCCTTGCGGTACTAAGAGGATATCCTCCACCCAAACACTTGTTTAATATAATATTTTATCAAAATGTTTCGAAATGTTAACTCGCAGGTTCGCAGCCCATCCGCTGAAAATAAGCTAAGTTAGTGAAAATTGAGATAAATAAAACAAAACCCAATTACCTCTAGTCGTTGCCACTGTGGAAATGTGCGCAGATCGATAGATTTGAAAGTGATGGAAAGAGGGTGCAGAGAAGTGGGGGCATCGAAAATATCCTCCAGCTGGCGACGACATATATTACGAGCGAACAGCCACCTGAAATTGAAAATATGAAGCCATCAAGAAAAGACAATGAAGCAGAAAAAATTACATTCGACTTTTCGCTCATATCACTTTTTCTCTAAACTTTAATTGTCGTGTAAACTTTTCTCTAATACATGAATCTTGCTCTTGCAATATATGAATACTCATTTGCAAAATTGAACGTACTACTCCCAAATTATCAGTTTGGGGAATCAAAATCAAAGGAAATTAGAATTTAGATTCGTAAAGTGCCATGGTAAAGTTAGCATGTGTACTGTAGGAGGCTTAGTAGAAAAGATGTGGACTATATTCATTTGCAAAATTGATCGTATATACTCATTTGACCCCCACATTATCAGTTAGGGAAATCAAAATCAAAGGAAATTAGAATTTGGATTCGTAAAGTGCCATGGTAAAGTTAGCATGTGTACTGTAGGAGGCTTAGTAGAAAAGATGTGGACTATATTCATTTGCAAAATTGATCGTATATGCTCACACTAATCCCAAATTATCAGTTAGGGGAATCAAAATCAAAGGAAATTAGAATTTGGTTCCGTAAAGAGCCATGGTAAAGTTAGTATGTGTACTGTAAGAGGCTCAGTATGAAATATGTGGACTATATTCATTTGCAAAATTGATCGTATATGCTCACACTAATCCCAAATTATCAGTTAGGGGAATCAAAATCAAATGGGAAATAGAATTTGGATCCATAAAGAGCCATGGTAAAGTTAGCATGTGTACTGTAGGAGGCTTAGTAGAAAAGAGGTGGACTATATTCATTTGCAAAGTTGATCGTATATGCTCACACTAATCCCAAATTATCAGTTAGGGGAATCAAAATCAAATGGGAAATAGAATTTGGATCCATAAAGAGCCATGGTAAAGTCAGCATGTGTACTGTAGGAGGCTTAGTAGAAAAGAGGTGGACTATATTCATTTGCAAAGTTGATCGTATATGCTCACACTAATCCCAAATTATCAGTTAGGGGAATCAAAATCAAAGGAAATTAGAATTTGGTTCCGTAAAGAGCCATGGTAGAGTTAGTATGTGTACTGTAAGAGGCTCAGTATGAAATATGTGGACTACATTCATTTGCAAAATTGATCGTATATGCTCACACTAATCCCAAATTATCAGTTAGGGGAATCAAAATCAAAGGGAAATTGAATTTGGATCCATAAAGAGCCATGGTAAAGTTAGCATGTGTACTGTAGGAGGCTTAGTAGAAAAGATGTGGACTACATTCATTTGAAAAATTGATCGTATATGCTCACACTAATCCCAAATTATCAGTTAGGGGAATCAAAATCAAATGGGAAATAGAATTTGGATCCATAAAGAGCCATGGTAAAGTTAGCATGTGTACTGTAGGAGGCTTAGTAGAAAAGATGTGGACTATATTCATTTGAAAAATTGATCGTATATGCTCACACTAATCCCAAATTATCAGTTAGGGGAATCAAAATCAAATGGGAAATAGAATTTGGATCCATAAAGAGCCATGGTAAAGTTAGCATGTGTACTGTAGGAGGCTTAGTAGAAAAGATGTGGACTATATTCATTTGCAAAATTGATCGTATATGCTCACACTAATCCCAAATTATCAGTTAGGGGAATCAAAATCAAAGGGAAATTAAATTTGGATCCATAAAGAGCCATGGTAAAGTTAGCATGTGTACTGTAGGAAGCTTAGTAGAAAAGATGTGGACTATATTCATTTGCAAAATTGATCGTATATGCTCACACTAATCCCAAATTATCAGTTAGGGGAATCAAAATCAAAGGGAAATAGAATTTGGATCCATAAAGAGCCATGGTAAAGTTAGCATGTCTACTGTAGGAGGCTTAGTAAAAAAGATGTGGACTATATTCATTTGCAAAATTGATCGTATATGCTCACACTAATCCCAGATTATCAGTTAGGGGAATCAAAATCAATATGGAAATCGAATTTGGATCCATAAAGAGCCATGGTAAAGTTAGCATGTGTACTGTAGGAGGCTTAGTAGAAAAGATGTGGACTATATTCATTTGCAAAATTGATCGTATATGCTCACACTAATCCCAAACTATCAGTTAGGGGAATCAAAACCAAAGGGAAATAGAATTTGGATTCGTAAAGAGCCATGGTAAAGTTAGCATGTGTACTGTAGGAGGTTTGGTAGAAAACATGTGGACTATATTCATTTGCAAAGTTGATCGTATATGCTCACACTAATCCCAAATTATCAGTTAGGGGAATCAAAATCAAAGGGAAATAGAATTTGGATCCATAAAGAGCCATGGTAAAGTTAGCATGTCTACTGTAGGAGGCTTAGTAGAAAAGATGTGGACTATATTCATTTGCAAAATTGATCGTATATGCTCACACTAATCCCAAATTAACAGTTAGATGAATCAAAATCAAAGGAAATTAGAATTTGGTTCCGTAAAGAGCCATGGTAAAGTTAGTATGTGTACTGTAAGAGGCTCAGTATGAAATATGTGGACTATATTCATTTGCAAAATTGATCGTATATGCTCACACTAATTCCAAATTATCAGTTAGGGGAATCAAAATCAAAGGGAAATTGAATTTGGATCCATAAAGAGCCATGGTAAAGTTAGCATGTGTACTGTAGGAGGCTTAGTAGAAAAGATGTGGACTATATTCATTTGAAAAATTGATCGTATATGCTCACACTAATCCCAAATTATCAGTTAGGGGAATCAAAATCAAATGGGAAATAGAATTTGGATCCATAAAGAGCCATGGTAAAGTTAGCATGTGTACTGTAGGAGGCTTAGTAGAAAAGATGTGGACTATATTCATTTGCAAAATTGATCGTATATGCTCACACTAATCCCAAATTATCAGTTAGGGGAATCAAAATCAAAGGGAAATTAAATTTGGATCCATAAAGAGCCATGGTAAAGTTAGCATGTGTACTGTAGGAAGCTTAGTAGAAAAGATGTGGACTATATTCATTTGCAAAATTGATCGTATATGCTCACACTAATCCCAAATTATCAGTTAGGGGAATCAAAATCAAAGGGAAATAGAATTTGGATCCATAAAGAGCCATGGTAAAGTTAGCATGTCTACTGTAGGAGGCTTAGTAAAAAAGATGTGGACTATATTCATTTGCAAAATTGATCGTATATGCTCACACTAATCCCAGATTATCAGTTAGGGGAATCAAAATCAATATGGAAATCGAATTTGGATCCATAAAGAGCCATGGTAAAGTTAGCATGTGTACTGTAGGAGGCTTAGTAGAAAAGATGTGGACTATATTCATTTGCAAAATTGATCGTATATGCTCACACTAATCCCAAACTATCAGTTAGGGGAATCAAAACCAAAGGGAAATAGAATTTGGATTCGTAAAGAGCCATGGTAAAGTTAGCATGTGTACTGTAGGAGGTTTGGTAGAAAACATGTGGACTATATTCATTTGCAAAGTTGATCGTATATGCTCACACTAATCCCAAATTATCAGTTAGGGGAATCAAAATCAAAGGGAAATAGAATTTGGATCCATAAAGAGCCATGGTAAAGTTAGCATGTCTACTGTAGGAGGCTTAGTAGAAAAGATGTGGACTATATTCATTTGAAAAATTGATCGTATATGCTCACACTAATCCCAAATTATCAGTTAGGGGAATCAAAATCAAATGGGAAATAGAATTTGGATCCATAAAGAGCCATGGTAAAGTTAGCATGTGTACTGTAGGAGGCTTAGTAGAAAAGATGTGGACTATATTCATTTGCAAAATTGATCGTATATGCTCACACTAATCCCAAATTATCAGTTAGGGGAATCAAAATCAAAGGGAAATTAAATTTGGATCCATAAAGAGCCATGGTAAAGTTAGCATGTGTACTGTAGGAAGCTTAGTAGAAAAGATGTGGACTATATTCATTTGCAAAATTGATCGTATATGCTCACACTAATCCCAAATTATCAGTTAGGGGAATCAAAATCAAAGGGAAATAGAATTTGGATCCATAAAGAGCCATGGTAAAGTTAGCATGTGTACTGTAGGAGGCTTAGTAGAAAGGATGTGGACTATATTCATTTGCAAAATTGAACGTATATACTCATACTACCCCCAAATTATCAGTTTGAGGAAGTTATGTTTAAAAAGTTAAAAAAAGTTAACCACTATAAAATAGAATAGAATAGATTTATTCGCGATTTAACACGTGATATCCACATAGTATGTGGCACGTCAAATGGGTAAATGGAGGGGAAAATTGAGAAGAAAGTGGTATGGTATGGTTACCGTGTTACGCGCACATAATACTACATGCAATTGAGCAGCGTTGGACAACGGTGATTGTACCAAATAATTTGTGGGACAGTAGTTACTTCGAAAGAGCACGTTACTAAGTTACTCTACCCTTTTCCCGTCATTTTATTCTTCCGTACATCTCTCCCAATGCAGTTGTGCCGCATCTAACAAAGTGGTAAGCCACGGGTTGCAATTCTATTTTGTTCTGTTTTAAGAGAAGTATTAACCGAACACAACCTCAGACTACAATCAAGAAAAAGAGAAAGAACGTGTTGTCCGCTTTTGACCTCAACGGCGGCTGCACCAACCAAAGTGTGAAATCAAGTAATGAGGTGAAGGAAAGACTGACAGTGAGCCGTACAACACATGCGTATCAAACTGTTTATCGTCCAACAGGAAGACCCGTAAATAGATCAATAAATCGATATTTACCTGATATACATTGGCCCTAACTAAGCGATACAGCGACGAGTCTCAGTCAAACTTGGAGCCGAGCACGAGGACATTACGTGACAGCTTCGCCTACGGGGTACTTCTCAAAGACACCGTCCAATGGAATCTGGAAAATGGGAAAAGACAGGTGAGAAACATCTATACAAGAGAAGACATGCGGTCTGTTGAAAAAACGTTTGTGAGGACTGAACTAGATCACTGAAACTGTCTACCACGCAGAAAACCCTGGTAAATGTCAAGAATCAAAAGTTTGAGAACAGAAGTCGTCAAAAAACGCCCTTAAATCCTTCCGGAACGGTCCAAAACTCGAAACGGACTCGTACCATCAATTAGGTATAACCATTACCTTAGTCTCTCGCGTGAAGTGCAGGTAACCGGCTACATCCAGCGGAAGCGCGGACCAGAAGTGCACGACACAGCACCAGCCCCTACAACAATAGAACCATACACCAGTAAGAATATTCGACAAAGGAGATTTTTCCGTTTTTTTTTGAGGAAGTCCAAGAAAGGGTTTCAATTAGACCTCATGAAAGTGTAACATGGTGTTACTATGAATACGATAGAATGAAGAATCCAACTCACTCTGTTAAATTCTTATTCACTTTAAAACGCGAAAGATTAAGACGACAGTCCACAGTCTGTATTGGAGACGAGAGAAGTACTGCCGAAATGGAACCAACATGTCACCTGAAATTGATAGTTTACTGTTATACCCACCAAAACTTCTGCATAGAAAACCATTTGCAAACTACTCCACTGTTTCAAACATAGGTTCTACTCTGCTCTAGCGAGGCACACAGAAGCTCGCTACAAATCTGGCGACTATACCAAGATATTGCATCGTTATTCACCTATTCTTTCTCGCCTTATGGTACAGCAAAATATGAAGAACCCAGATATCGACGCGTGAATAAGCATACAAACACCAACCTCCGGAACACAGAAGACCTCCGGTAGCAGGCCCAGTAGACCACGCCAGAAGGCCTGAGCAGCGGACCTTGCTGAAAAGGGAGAATACAAACCATTCATACTCTGTTCCGAGTATACTGATCAAACTTATAGAAATGAAATTGGGATGAAAACCAAAATGGTAGTTTCGAACAACTTCGTTAACTGGTGAAAAGACGTGTGTTTGGATGGGAAATCCAAGAAATTCCCTCCAAATAGGACCCATCGTTCAAGTGGAAAAGCATGACCGTAGGTCTATCAAGACAAAAACTATACAAAACCATAAACCAACCATGTGGGTGTATGTGCGAGGAGCGGGTCTGGCCAAATGGCGGCTAGTCTGGAGAGAGAAGTACGGCGGTACGGCCAGGTCGGGACAACCGGGGCAGAGTTGCGGCTGCAAACAGTAAAGAATAGAAAAATTGAAGAAAAGCTAGTGAGTCAGAGTATTTTATAAAGCTTTGTAATGTGTTTTGTAATGTGAAATATGCGCAATTAGAAAGAAAACCAAAATGCGTGAAGAGCTTTACGATTCAACTTCACAGTCACAGGTGAATAAAACACATTAGAAAGACATTATGAAAACGTGTTTGCCCGGTGCTTCAAATGTGGAACATTAGAAAGAAAAGAATTTCTAGTCGTACCGGTGTCAAACATGAGTAGGAGAAAGATAACGAGAAAGAGAAAGAGAAAGAAAGAAAGAGAGAGAGAGAGAGAGAGAGAGAGAGAGAGAGAGAGAGAGAGAGAGAGAGAGAGGCAACGAGTGAGAGAGAAAGAGAGAGAGAGAGAAGAGAGGAGCGGAGAGGAAAAGAGAAGTGATAACGTTTGGTTATTTAGGGAAGAAAATTAATCAAAGTAAAATGATAGAAATCAGAGTGAGTAAAAATCAGTAAGAGTTCATTTTATATATTTAGAAGTGCTCAGGAGAGAGAAGAGGTTTCTGTGTCGAATGAGGAAAAAACCCATAGTTCCTTCGTATAACGACTTTTTGGCGCGCAATTTGTTGTTTGTTTGACCCCTTATCTATAGTTGCCATTGGGAAAGTTGCGTAGACCTCGGGAAACAACAATTTGGGTGTACTCTGATTATCAAAAGCGAATTGTAGCAGTTTAGGGCTATAATTAGTGTAAATCAAATTATACAACTACGAGAAAAACAGTTAGAGACACAAAGTCAGGTAGATCTTTTGGAAAAAGAATATGTGTGAAAGTTATGTGTTTCCCTTTTTTGTTGTTGTTTATTGATAGATGAAAGCATTTTTCCCGTTGGGGTAAGTTGGGGTGCCTGACTGGAGTGGTGGGAAATACCCGAATTGCATGTACTTGATAAGTCAAAATGGTTCCAAACAACTTTGTTCAAACTTTGATCGAAAAACCAGAAAAATGAGATGGGAGATATCGCCTATTTTCGACGCAAAATATTGAGAATCAGTGAAAGATAACTTCGGTAAAGAATCATGGTAAACTTCGAGAAATAAAGAACGACAGAGAGCAAGTTTTCCGTTTTTCACAGGATTGAGAATCAGTGAAAGCTAACTTTGGTAAAGAATCATGGTAAACTTCGAGAAATAAAGAACCACAGAGAGCAAGTTTTCCGATTTTCACAGGATTGAGAATCAGTGAAAGCTAACTTCGGTAAAGAATCATTGTAAACTTCGAGAAATAAAGAACCACAGAGAGCAAGTTTTCCGTTTTTCACAGGATTGAGAATCAGTGAAAGATAACTTTGGTAAAGAATCATGGTAAACTTCGAGAAATAAAGAACCACAGAGAGCAAGTTTTCCGATTTTCACAGGATTGAGAATCAGTGAAAGCTAACTTCGGTAAAGAATCATTGTAAACTTCGAGAAATAAAGAACCACAGAGAGCAAGTTTTCCGTTTTTCACAGGATTGAGAATCAGTGAAAGCTAACTTCGGTAAAGAATCATTGTAAACTTCGAGAAATAAAGAACCACAGAGAGCAAGTTTTCCGTTTTTCACAGGATTGAGAATCAGTGAAAGCTAACTTCGGTAAAGAATCATGGTAAACTTCGAGAAATAAAGAACGACAGAGAGCAAGTTTTCCGATTTTCACAGGATTGAGAATCAGTGAAAGCTAACTTCGGTAAAGAATCATTGTAAACTTCGAGAAATAAAGAACGACAGAGAGCAAGTTTTCCGATTTTCACAGGATTGAGAATCAGTGAAAGCTAACTTCGGTAAAGAATCATGGTAAACTTCGAGAAATAAAGAACCACAGAGAGCAAGTTTTCCGATTTTCGCAGGTTCTCAGCTCAAATTGTTTTGTAAAAATCAAAAAAAAAGTATATAGCTGAAGTAGTTTACAGCTGGAAAAAACACAATATCAATTTAAAACTGCGGTGAAAAGCATCACGGTGCTTTTCGTTTTCGCTGTGTGAGTCTCCACATTTAGAGAACAGTATTTGTGAAGAAAACGATAGCTGACTTCAATTAATCTTTCGTCATGATTAGAAATATGTTAACTGAGCAGAAATTTTATGAAAAATTCCGAAATACTATGCATTAAATGTTGCAAAAAGAATACATATACAATGATCACAATCGTTAGTGTCACGCCAGAAGGCCTGAGCAGCGGACCTTGCTGAAAAGGGAGAATACAAACCATTCATACTCGGTTCCAAGTGTAGTGATCAATCCTATAGAAATGAAATTGGGATAAAAACCAAAATGGTAGGTTCGAAAAACTTCATTAACTGGTGAAAAGACGTGTGTTTGAATAGGAAATCCAAGAAATTCACTCCAAATAGAACCTAATTCTCAAGTGGAAAAGAATGACCGTATCAAGACAAAAACTGTACAAAACCATTAGCACGAGTTTCTCATGAGATTCTATCGATTGCTATGCTACAACATTCAGAGTTCACAAGTAGCTCCTGAGATATCTCATGAGAAACTCATATGAACTTCTCATGAGGGTTGAGGGCTTGCTACGCCGCCAGGTTAGTAACTCATAAACAATTTAAAAACTAGAAAGGTGTGAGTGATATCCACATCAACCCTACCAAGACACAAGTAATAAGAGAATGGCAATCAACATGAATCGAAATCGGAACTCGAGCGCTCAGAATACAATTTGAAACCAGGACACTTCTAAAAGTCCGGAACTATTTGGGATGTTTCTACATCGCTGTGTTTGTAGTGAGTCTCGTTGTTTTTCGGTCAACATTCGAAATTGTAGGGTGTATCAAGTTCCAACTACCATAGCGATTTGCACACTTTCTACACCCACCCTACTAGAATTTGTGATGTTTTCTATTCGCGATATTACAGGTATTTCGTCCAGTTGACTCATAAGGTGGAAGTTCACCCACAGGCGGGCGACAACAATGGTTTTTGGTTCCAGAGTTTGGACCGATTTTCAGAACTCGATTATGGAATGGAACTTCTGTGGCGTTTGGGATTGGAAAATCAGGTATACCAGAAGTAAATTGAGCAGTCACGTAACGCTAACATTCCAGTGAGGCATCGTGCACTTGTCATTGCACGTCTCTCCGTTCTGCTGTGTTTACCAAGTATCAAGTGATTGTGTAATTGACTAACAGTAGATGCTAGAGAGAAAAAATACAGAGATTAGTTAACCGCAAATGTGGTCATAATGCCGTCTTCACACTTGTTTTGATGAGAATAAGAGCCTATCCGAGCGTTACTAAGGCCAAACGTACCACATTCCAATTCATTCTCTGTCTCATCCTCCTAGTTTGCGAAAACTGCATCTGAGTTTTTTATTTCATTTGCTTACTCTTTCTCACTGCGTTACTTACATACTATGCGCCCGCAACAGGGAATCTAATTCATTTCTCGCTTTTCTCTTCATTTATGTAATTGTCTTGCCACATTTAGTCAGGTTTTAAGTGGAGTCACGCTTTCAATCGTGAATAAACTTCATTTTCTGTTCTTCTTCATGAACAATACCGAACCTGGGTTAGATAGTTATGTTAACGCATTAGCATTGATTATGATTATGTGTGGCGCAAACATAATTATCCTGTATGAGCTTGCTCTAAAAAATTGAGCCGTATAGAGTTTCAAACCAAGCCTATCTCCTATCACCACCTCAATAAATATTTATTCCAGATTGAAAACGGCAAAGAGGTAACGTGAAACAATTTGGAGAGTGCGCGTGAAAATCTGACTGACATCAAGTGTTTCCTCAACCTCTTGGAATCGGCGGATCTCGATCTGTACCGATGTACCCTGAATAGTTGCTTTGAGCCGACGGTCTGCCACTCAGAAAAGACACTCTTACAGCAGTTCCTCCCAGAAGACTTTTTCGGAGTAACGAAGGTAAACTAGGAGTAAATTCAATAGTCACGTGAATTAGCCTTGTAATTACTACAAACACAACATATAGGGGCTGATTCTCTAAAGGTGCCAAAGTCACAATGTCCCGTTCCGATATCCCGACATCCCATTTCAATGTCCAAATGTCTCAATGTCTCGTTTCCTAGTCCCAACGTCCTATTCCAATGTCCCATTCCAACATTTTTTCGTCGAATAACCATTGCACGTATGACCAAACAACGGTCATACGTGCAATGCATTGTGACGAGTGTTTATGACATGTCAGAAGTATACTGTCAGTCAATCGCACAGTCACGTGAGACATGTTAAAACACAGCAGAACAGTGAAATGAAATGAATTGACAAAGTGCACAATTCCTCGATAGAATGCTAACTTTACGTGAATGTTCAATTTACTCCTAGTATAGGTGTGTATGAAAGTACATCTGAGTGGTTTCTTTTTTCAACCGGATGCCACTTCCACTTAACTCAGGGAAGAACGCGAAAAGATTCATATTTTGACTTATCTATATTCCAAGAACGGGGCAATCACTCATCATAAAACAAGTATACGAGATGGAAATTATTAACATCTTGGTGGTTATTGAGAGACCAATGGGAAATCCTGTTTGCTTGTGGTACGATTTTGTCATCGAAGTACATCAAAGAGACGCAATGTTTGTAGTTGTAGGAATTTGGTAATAACTCTCATCATGCCACATGTAAATAAACTGGATTGACTAAAACATCAATTTCAGCACCTTCCGGAGCATTCGAAAACGTAAACAAACGGCGTCGAAAGCCAGTTTTGAGCAGCACCGAACTGTCTCCATCGTACTTCTGTTGTATTTTTCGATCTCTGTTATTTCTTTATTCGCACTACCTCTCTCCATCGTCTCGTTTATTTTGTGGAATCAACCGTGGTTATCAAGGTGGACTTTAATGAACACCTGCTTTCGCCTTCATGAATCTGTTGTAACTTGGAAAAAACTGTCGACGAGAACGTGAAACTAATTTGAGTGAATTGTGCAAGAGTCGCGACAAGATTCCATGGTCTCCCTCGTGTACCTTGCTTGTTTTGATTCATCAACTTCAACTCCTACATCACAATTGCCGAGTTAGACGATACTGCGAATCTATTAGATCTCTTGACATACTGAAATCGCTCATCGTCATTGTGGAAAAGTGTTTTTCCGGGTTTCCCTGCTTTCTATGTCTTTAGCTCGGAAACTGATACAGTTTGGAATTTTCACACAACACTCGCGTCTTTCGCTCGAACCAGCTACATTCCCATAATTATTGTGCTGAACTGATCTTTCCAGGTTTCCATGTTTTCTGTGTCTTTTGACACCGTTGATGTTGATCAGTCCTCAGATGACAATTGTCAATCTTATCTACATGAAACCCTACAGAGAGGCTCTGCGCTCATTGACGCGTGTCGTCAGAAAGAAGACTTCACTCAAAAAGTCACAATCGAATGTAACAGTCATCATCAGTCGAGTCCAATCGCCAACGCGCAAATGAAGCTCAAACTTCTTGTACTCAATTTGTACATAAATTATTGTTGGCATGAAGAGTTTTGAGAGATATCTGTGAATGAAAGGCCTTGTTAAATGTTCTCAGAGTGTTAATTTTCTTAGTGAACTGAACCAACCTTCTGAGGAAAACCCCGAGATTGTATTTATTAAAGATCAAAAAGGATGAGACCTCACTCACGATTGGGTGTTTTTTGTATGTTTTTCTCTTTATGTTCATCAAACTGGTATTGTAGTTCGAAGATGCGCACATCGCGATATGAGACAGACTCAGAACAGTTCATTAAAACGTAAGTGCTCACAGAAACCACGAAAACTGGACAGAATGTACTCTTGGCTCAAAATGCTTACTGTATCGAAAATGTTCCTTTCGAGAACGCTACTTTTTTGACTATCACTTTTCTCGTTTCATTCCGTGAAGTATCAGTTTGAGCTGTAGATCGAATAATCTTTTTTTTTCCTGAGCACTGTAACAACTTGGTGATATTGTCTACTTCCAGATACACCTAAATTACATAGTTTGCATGACACACGGAAGTAACATGAAAATTGACAATGACGAACTAAATTGTATGTTATTGAGACGGAACCGCGTAGCAGTCTTTGACTTAATAATAATAATTTTACGACCTATTTCATCCGTTTGGTCACTTTATTTTGAATCATCCTTACAAGTGATAATATCAATATCAACCGTAGATGGACTGTCCGAGGGGGTGGAGATAGCATGGGTGAACGTTGTTACCAGCTCATACGGACGGTCCGCCAGACAGACACCGCGGCGAGCGGGAATCGAACCCAGGTCTGTGGAGCGACAGCCGAACGCTAACCAATTGACCACTCGGCACTTGCCTTGAATAATAATAATAATTCCTTATCAATGTAGATTTACATCACCAAGAATTAAATCAAGATTACGTAGTTGATGAATGGATTTTAACAAAAAATACATAACAAACTCATTTTCAGAACTATAAGAACCTAGTCAAGTTGTTGTTGTGGAAACTATTGCGTCAGACTTGGTAACGGAAATCGTAGGCATCAAAGTACGACCTAGATATAGCTGTAGCGATGGTTGGGTCAGTTGAAAACACAGAGCGGAAACGCACACCTATCTCTTATAGAGACACCATTCACATACATCTCATTTAGAGTAACAACAGTATCCGGAATTTCCCGGTTAAACACAAAGTCAGAAGTGACAATGAAACCGGCAGAAACTTTATAGGCTTCATAGCCACCGGGGAAAACAATTTCAGACTGGGATGGAACAGATGAATCAGTTGTAAAGAAAGAAGGCACAGGCAAATCCGCACTAGCAACCAAGCTAGGAGTTTCAGCCGGAACGCTTCCAACAGGTTCTACGGTTGGAGAGGGCAAAGCCAATGACTCGGACAATTCAGATAGTGGAGAAGCATCAGCTATTGGAGAAACAGGCATATTATTTCTGGATTGTTCAATTACCTCCATTTCGGTTTGTAGTTTGGCATCATCGGGAATGGGAATTGTAGTTTGTTCGGTGACCTCAGCTCGGGCGGCGTCTCGTTTTGATCGTCTGGCGAGGAATCCGGCCTCTCGCTGTTCCGGGGTTTCGATATTCCGCACATGAAAAGTTGACATAGAATCTCCGGATTTCATCGCAGTAGAAAGATCAATTAGACGAGGAAACGGAATATCAGATACCGATACGATTGTTTACTACCAATAACCAGTAAATCACACGTGCGGCTCATGCGGCGCGAGCAATTGTGATTTGTTGACTGTGCGAGAAAGTGTAAAGATCGAGGATACGCAGGTTTACCGATACCTGGGTGTCGCCTTGTTTCTGAGTTGTTTCTGACTGGTAGATAGTGATCCCAATGTCAACTTTTGATTTCTCAATTTCTTCCATGCGTCTGAAAACTGCAAACGCGTCAATATAATCATGAACATATTGAAAAAAAAACATTTATTTACATAATGGGAACTTGTTTGCACAAAATACTAAAGTATAAAACTCGATTGAAAGTTTGGGTTTGGTGGAACGTAATCTTTTTCTGTAAAGTCCTCAGATGTCCCTGTGAATCTTTGGGATGTTTTCATTCTGGTCGCGTAAAAAAGCAGCAGAATGGATAATGAATCGAACTACGCTCCCATGAAGCTCTGAAAAATTGTCATCCGAAAATCTTGGTACGCTGCCAATGAGTCTCAGACTCTCAGTGCGAATAGAACGAACTATAGTGCTCGTGAGCTAGCGTGAAAATAACAAAAGTAACCAAGACGAGAATTCCATAGTTTTAATGCTGTCTTGCTTTGAGGAGAAGTTCGAAACTGGTCAATATTCCTTCACTTGTTTCTTCTATAAGCTGCTCCGAATGTAGTGAAAAAATAGACCATTCGTATCTATCACGGAACTTTTTCCTTCACTTGGAATGAGTATTCAGAGCACCCAAGCGTAGTTTTTATAGTTGATCCATTTGCATCATATTAGATGTTGGTGTGGACAGACCATTAACACTTCCAAAAATATAGATGAATTCTGTCTGGCGTGCAAGAAGCTTAATATTTTGGGAACTGCGCAAAGTTTTTGTGAACATGAATATGCGAAACCCCGCACTGTTTTGTTCGCTTTCTCTGAAGTTAAAACCCGAGTAATTTTTTACCAAGGTTCGCCCACCAAATTGGTCACTAGTTGATATCAAGTTGTGAAATCAAAGATTGGTGCACAATTATGCAGCAAGTTTTCGGAGAAAAGTCTGAACCTAGATTTACAACTTGGGTTTTCGTCGAACCTTGGTAAACAACTCGTTTTTTAACTTCAGAGTTCAGTCTTGCTTGAACGAATTCAATCTCAAAACAAGTTTAAGATGAAAAACAGAAGATATAGTTCACCTAGTTATAATCTTATACGTTTCCAGAAAACATGACGTTAAAATTATTCTTTTATAACACTAGTAAATAATGTCTACATTTCCGAATAATGACATGCGCACTTAAATGTTTTGCAGCAGGTGCAACACTTTTTATATAACTTACGGTCCTTTCAAGAACAAAGTTTCCTGGTGTCATGAGTTAGTCGACCAGCATTTATAATTAAACTGCACGCATTTGATTTTTTCGTTGCTCAAATTATATGCTATGATGTGTTCTCCAAGAAAGCTGAGGAATAATAGGTGTTCGTCTCTGGCTTTTCGTTCAAGGCAGTTTGTTCTAGCACTAGGTCATACACGCTGGTCTTTACAGCACTTCACTTTTTGTCAACCTTGTTCTTTCTATATCCTATTCTCTTTCTCTGGTCTCACTGGGCTTTCCTGTGATAATTTCGTGTCCTTGCAAAAATTTCATAACTTTTTTCGGACCAACTGATTTAGTCCGTATTTATTCACTTATAAATCATCTGAATTTGCAGAGATAAGAGTGTGGTTTTATGTTTCATGAATTTGTAAACTGTTCAAATTCATACGATAAGCTTCGTCCCGAACCAGCGTGAACGGTGCTATGGCTCTAAGCACATAAAAATCAAAATACAACCAGAAACTGTTCACTTTCTAAGTAGTTTGTTTTTCAGATGTCCGAATATAATCTAACGGGATTTGGTGAGGCCATCTTATTCAACTCGCAAAACGAACTTACTAAACTACAAAAGTTGTTTTTCTACATGTACGCACTAGTCAGTGACATCTGTACACTCTTTACAATCTACATCGTGAAGTCATACACTTCGAATTTATTCAAGTCCTTTAAAGTGGTAATTCTGCTTCTTACTATCGTGCCCACTGCATTTTCCAATTTCATAGCAATTGTTTTCAAACCCTATTTCATTTTTCCATTTCCTGTTATTTTGAACATGGGCAAGTTCAGCGCCAATCAAGTAGCGACAGGAATACAGTTTTATGTTACAATGTGTAGTGTGGCGCTTATATTGTTCGGAATACTATTCTCCCTCATTTACAACATGATACTGGTCACCCAAATTCATGCTCAACGTACCATAAAAATAGTTGCCATAATCTGTGCTCTCAGTTATGTGTTATTCATAATATTCGATAGCGTTTTGTACTATTTCGCAATTCACTGGGAACGCCGTATCGAAAATTTAATCAGTGTTTCTGATTCGGCGAGTTCCCTGCTAAATTCGGCATTGTTGCTGACGGTGAGTGCTAGAAATTCTTTTCCTAAACGTCGGTGAATTTCAGCCTTGATAATGACACTCTTTTCAGTTTGGGGAAACGCCACAAAAAATGATGTTTGATGTTCTTCCTGAAAGAAAAGGAAAACTAGATAAAAAAAGAAAATAATAATAGTGAAGAACAGCAGTATCACGTAAAACGTGAGAGGACGTGATAATACGCATACCTTTAAGAGCGAACCTGTGTGTCTAGCTGAATTTCATGGTAGGAGTAAGAATGATTCAATTTTCACATCAAACACATCTCCATTTCAGTTTGAGCGGAGTTCCACGATGATTCTGGTATACGAAGCAACGTTGGGCTTTGTGTGTACCATGGTTTCCGCTGGAATTATGGTTGTCATGTAGGTTTTTCCGTTGAAGTGTATAAAAAAGTACGTTTTGTGTGTTATGATTAAGTCATAGTTAAACAATTTGAAACTCCTCAACGTATTCTTCAAACAAGATAACGACCCTACCAACTAACGACACATGTAGCGAGAGGGGAGAGAATGTAGGAGAATGTAGCCACACGCAATATACTAGAGGTCAATCGAATACTCACGTGAAGTTAGCATTCTAATGAGGCATCGTGCACTTTGTCATTGCAGGTTTCTGAGTTCTGCTGTGTTTAAAATGTTTCACGTGACTGTGCAATTGACTAACAGTATATGTGATTCACCACTTTCCAAAACGATTATTAAGACCGTAGTGGTTATTGGGAGAGTATGGAATTTCCAATTGGTTTGTTGTACGATTTTGTCCCTTAGAGTTGTACATGCAGATCCAAATACCAAACCGTTGTGTTTGTAGTTTGGTCCCTCAGGCGTAATTCGTAAACTGTCCAGGGCATTGCGAACAAACTTCAACTTAGATAATGATTACTGTGTACAAAGTTTCTTTAATGGTTTGATGGCACAAAAACAAACGTTGTAAAGCTAGTTCGCTACCAAAATCAACATACGACCACAGTGCTCTTAGCACGCCATTTGTGAAACTGGACTGACTGAAATATATTGTAGCACATTCCGAAGCATCCGGAAACGTAAACACGCAGTGTCGAAGAGCAGTTTTGAGCAACACCGAACGGTCTCCCTTGTATTATTGCTGTATTTTTTGATCTCCGTTATATCCATATTTTCACTCCCTCTTTTCATTGTCTCGTTAGTTTTGTGGAATCAACCGTGGTTATCAAGGTGGGTTTCTATGAACACAGGGTTCTGCTTTCATTTTCATCAACCCTTTGTAACTCAGGAAAATTGTCACCGAAAACGTGAATTGATCTGAGATTATTGTGCGTGAGTTACGATTTCTCTGAAATATGCCGAATTATTTCCTAGTGTACCTCGCTTGCGTTACTTCGAGAAGTTTAACTCCTACAACACAAAAAGATAGACGATATTTCAAATCCATCAGACTTCCAGCATCGAAATTGCTCATTATAATTGTGAAATTGTTTTTTTTTGCAGGTTCCCATGCTTCTTGTGTCTTTTCACACCGCTGATGTTGATCAGTCCTCAGATGACAGTAGTGAATATCATCTACATGAAACCCTTCAGAGAGGCTCTACGCTCATTGACGCGTGTCATCAGAAAGAAGACCTCACTCAAAAAGTCACAATCGAAAGTCACCGTCATTAGTCGAGTGCAATCGCCCACGCGCAAATGAAGTTTAAATGTTTGATACTCAATTGATACATAAATCTTTGTTGTCGAGAAGAGTTTTGATTGATATCTTATCTGTGAGTGAAAGGCTTTCTTGCATGTTCTCTGTGTGTGCATTCGGATGATGATCCAAACCAGCCCTTTGAGAGCCACCAAATTCGTCTTGAATCGGAGTAGAAATAAGTTTGAGAACATACCCACAATTGTGCGTTCGTCGATTTTTTTTCGAATCCATGTTTTTTTAAAATAACCAAGTATTTCGAAGACGCGCAGTTCGACAATACTAGAGAGACTCAGAACAGTATGTCAGCGCAGAACGATCGAAACTGAAGAAAAAGTGCTTGTGAAACTGTTTTATCTCAAATTTCTGCATTCTCGTTTCTCGTATGGGTTTCATATAAAAATCAGTTCGGCCTAAAGATCGAGCCATCGCACAACGCTGGAAAGTCGGAATTGTACAGGTGCGTTTTCGAATATCGATAAGAGACGACAAATTTCAAACTTTTCACAAAAGTCGGCTTTTTCACAGATTAACAGCACTTTCTGTGAGACAAATGTAGAGGCTACAATTTAAGAGGAAAACCCGATTTGAAGCATTTCTTCGAATTTTCTATGAGAACAGCGTGTTTAGTACTCATCTTTCAAGACACTTCAACAGCACTGATTGATTGATTTATTTACATGCAAGCATGTGATATACAAGAGGAGAAAATAAAACATCGGCATTAGGAAACGAAAACATTCAAATGCGGAAATAAGAGTCGGAAATCGTGGAACATCATTTGGTGATTACCAGTAAAGAAAAAGAAAACAATATAACAGCACAGAATACAGATAAAACAACTCACAAGTACGAAGGAAAACATTTGGGCCAATCTCACAGGATGAACAGAAAAACAGTAGAAGTCTCATTTAAATGCATTCACCTAAAGTGCTTTTTTGCGGCTGATAACGACATCGGTATTTTGGATTTCTTGCTCAATTTCAAGTATTTGGATCCAGCCCGTACTGTGAAAAACTTGGCACGTTGGCTAGTTTTTGGGGGACTGGTTTACAATTATTCGTTTGCTGAGTGTTTCAAGGAAGTAAATATTTGTGTCATCAGCAGCAAAGATCTGAGATTCCAGACTATAATTGACGATATTTGAAATGTAAGTACAGTAACACCTAGACCTAGAGAACTTTTTTGCACCACGTCTCTCTGACTTTCTGAATATTGTCCAATTATACCCATGGATGTATATCATTTCCCTCACACAGACCAAGTTTCTCGTCGCGGCAACTTTTAATTACTTCCTTGTTCGGATAAATGAATTGAATGGTCCTGTTTGATTTCCAATACATCTTTATCCTGGTGCGCACCAAGTGCTTTACATATTTAGCAAAATAATTTTCGGTTCTCGCCATTCCCACTGAGAACTTGGATGTGTGCTTATGAATTTTTAGCTGTTTTCATTAAGTTACAGCTCTTCCTAACATTAGAAAACTCCATGGAGTATTTGTTCATGCTTTTCACAGTATGTGAGCCGAACAGAGTTTTGGAAAAAAGACAAGTTTTTCACGAAAAACAGATCAGACATTTCCCAGCCAATCGGTCTGTCACTTTTGTCGCCTCCTCGACGAGGTTATATATGTCCGCGGCCTCATTGACCTCATGCTCTTTCGCTTTTGTAGTTTTTTTGTTCGAAGCAGTCCGCAGTCACAATACCGCAGCCAGAAGAGGTCGTGTCCGCCCTGCCCCACCGTGGCGAAGAGATACTGGGAGCATGCAGCGACATTAAAATCTGGAGAGCAGAAAAGAAGCACCACTTTGCAACAATGTGATGTGATCAAAATAAATCTTGAATCTTGAATCTTTGTAGTTTGCAATTGCAAAAAAATGGCGTCCATTGTTCTTAGTGTCGACCAAAGTTCATTTGGCACTCTGTTATGGTCTCAGTGAGAATGAAAAACAGCTGTACAATACATAAATAATAGCCGGACAACGGAAATTTATCGATCATCTGATCTTTGTTTGTCTGACCCATGCATCGTCTCGACTTTGAACTTTGTAGTCTGATCAACGCTCCCTTGTAAGTAGATTGTACATTTAACATACAATCCTTTGGGATACGTTTTGCCATAGAAGTTTTCAATAATTCAATTTATTAATTCTTATTACTTTTTGTTGTTGAATCTATGCGCAATAAACTTTATATTATTATTATTATCCATTTCGTTCTTCTCTGATAAGCCACGCTCCAAATGAGCTAGTCGTATCTGATACGGAAGTTCTGCATTTATCAGAAATCGCTTATTACAGCAACCAAGCGTAGTGTCTATAATTAGCTAATTTGAACCGTGTTGGTTGTTGTTGGCAGACCATTAATCTTTGAGACGAAAAATTCTTTATAAAACTTTGATGAAATCTGTCTTGCGTGAAAGTGAGTAAGTTTTGATAATTGAAACTAATTTCCAACCTCACTCTCTAAAGCTGATCTACGTACTGATTTACGTAAACCGCCTCTTGTGTTACTCCAGTGAAAATGAGTTGTACCGAAAAACGATGAATAAAATAGGTTTGCGAGAGAAAAAATGTATGGGGAATGCCCACGATAATATTTTCATGTTCGATTATATTCTGATTTGCTCATTTTTATTTGCAGTTCAGGTACTTCTTCATAACATCTAGTTTTATCACATCAGTCACGGAGAATTTTATCTCACACGCCAGTATAAATACGAACATTACTAAACCATGACGAGCGCACTTAAAGGTTTTGCTGCAGGTGCTACATTTTTATGTAATTTACGGTCGGATCAAGATTAAAGGTTCCTAGAAAGTCAACCAACATTTTAAATTGCACGCATTTTTTGTTCTGAAATTACATGGTTCATGGCCTCTCCAAGAATGATTATGAGAAATAATAGGTAGTCTTCTTTTTTCGTTGTTCAACACAGTTTGTTCTCTAGCCCCTATTCGAGTACAAGGATGTGCTTTCAAACCTTTCTGTCTTCTTTTCTGTCTATATATTCTCTTCTCCATTTTCTGAGGTGGTCTTTGAATAATTTGTCGCCTTTCAAATATTTCAAAGTGTTTATTTGATCAGTTGTTCAATACTAAACTCTTATTATTTGATGTGAAAATTTCATGTTGATGTTGAATCAGAATTGGCGTTTAAAGTTCCATCAAAAGATATTTGCTCTGTATTGTGTTCGCCAATTCCGAAACAAGCGTAGACGATACATCGTATAGGTTTGCGTTGTTCGTTTCGCTGTGTTTGTAGTTTGACCTCGTATTTCTGGTCGTTAGAACTTGTGAAGCGCATTTAGGTCAGAACACATCCGAACTCAGTTTTCCAGATGCCCACACACAACCTAACAGGTTTTGATGAGGCCATCATATTCAACTCAGAAAAAGAACTTCCCAAACTACAACTTCTGTTTTTCTACATGTACGCACTCGTTAGTGACATTTGTACGCTCTTTACAATCTACATTGTGAAGTCGTACACTTCTAATTTATTCAAGTCCTACAAAGTGGTAATTCTACATCTAACCATTGTACCTACCGCATTTTCCAACTTCATAGCGATTGTTTTCAAACCCTATTTCATTTTTACGTACCCTGTAGTTTTGAACATGGGCTGGTTTACCGCCAATCAAATAGCTACAGGAATTCAGTTCTATATCACAATGTGCATTATTGCTCTTATTCTGTTTGGAATAGTATTTTCCCTTATTTACAACATGATATTAGTCACTCAAATTTATGTTGAACGAACTATCAGAATGGCTGTCATTATATCTGGTCTCGGTTTTATATTATTCATCATATTTGATAGCGTTTTGTACTATCATGCTATTCATTGGGAGCGCCGTATTGAAAGTTTGATTGGTGTTTCTGATTCGGTGAATTCCATACTTAATTCAGCGTTGTTGTTGACGGTGAGTGCAAGATAAAAAGTTTGAATACAAACATAATATGTTTCTTGACGTTGACAACCGCCACATCAAATCTATTCCGTAGAAATAACTACAAAACTTGGTTCACCTCTGACGTTTTTTTTTCTTGTAAAAAAATCAGTTGAAAATTCTACAAATATAGCTTCACGTCATACGGTCTAAAAGTTTGAAAGTACCGGACGCTAACCACTATCCCAACTGGGTTTATAGCAATTGTGTCAATGAATCGTATACATGTGTTTTTACACAGCACAAAGTGAAATATACTGTATACCCTCGCATTGGTTTAAACGACAACTATAGATAAAGCTAGGGCAAGGAGTAAGATATACCGACATTCGAACTGCACCTATGAACATTCTCTGATTTCAGTTCGAGCTAACTTCTATGAAATTTCTGGTCTACGAAGCAACATTCGGTTTTGTGTGCACAATGGTATCAGCGGGAGTTATGGTTGTCATGTAAGATTTCCATGAGAGTAGGACATAAAGTATCTTTTTGAGTAAAACATATTGATAATAAGAAAGTCTGAACTTGTTCAGTGATGGTTGACTACAAATAATCAGTAAATAACACGTGCAGCTCATGCGGCGCGAGTATTTGTGACTTGTTGACTGTGTGAGAGAGTGTGAAGGTCGAGGATACGCAGGTATACCGAAACCTGGGTGTCGCTTTGCTTCTTACTAGTGATAAGATAGTGACTTCAATAGTTTAGTACATTCAAAACTGAGGCTATGAATTTGTTTTACCACTAAACAATAGAACCAGCCACTCCGACCTCGGTTCAGCAAGAACAAAGTTTACGGAAACTCCAAAAGAACATTATATGAAGCTATTCGTTAACATTTCTCTCGACTGAAACACTGTTTTCAGCACTTTTCGAAGCATTGGAAAACGAAAACAAACGTTGTCCAAGGCTAGTTTGGAGCGACACCAAACAGTCTCTATTGTATTATTGTTGTACTTTTTGATCTCTGTTATATCCATATTTTCACTACCACTTTCCATTGTCTCGTTAGTATTGTGGAATAAACCGTGGTTATCAAGGTAGGTTTCCATGAGAAAAAGGTTCTGCTAAAACGAATTTCCTCGAAATTTCCGCAGAACTAGATAAAATTGTTAACTCATGTAAACAAAAGACTTTATCGATGTTCAATTCGAACTCACGACGTATCTAAATTCTGTGAACCTGATCTTTTCAGGTTTCCATGCTTCTTGTGTCTTTTCACACCGCTGATGTTGATCAGTCCACAGATGACAGTAGTGAATATCATCTACATGAAACCCTATAGAGAGGCCTTGAGGTCTTTGATGCGTTTCATTAGAAAGAAGACCTCATTTGGAAAGGCACAGTCAAATGTGACAGTCATTAGCCGAGTCCATTCACCAACTCGTAATCGAAGAAGCTCATAGTCTTTTGAGAAACCGTCGATAACAGTGTCTGTCCATATGTTTGTAACCGATGATATTTGTTGTCATGGAGAGTTTTAATTGTATTAATGAATTATGTGCTTGTTTATGGTTTAAAGAGACCATTTCTCTCTAATTTCGAGTTTACAGTAAGCAGTTTCATCATATAGGTCTTGCAAAAACTGAATACGAACATACAACTCTTCTTGCTCTGTTTTCTCATAAAATCGATGTACGTAAAAAAATCTCTCTTAAGTGCATAGTTTATAATATCCGTCAAATTTGTATTTGGAATAGTTCGCCCGTCCAACACCATTTCATCTGCATTATTTGCACGCACTGTTTTCACAATCTTTTCTAATCTGGTACTTCTCACAGGTAATTGAGGTACAATATCATTACGGGCAGGAGGACTAATTTGGAAAGTAGGTGCACTGTCAAGTTCGCTATTATAGTTACGAAGACGCGCCAAAAGATCCGCAAAAATGGATATTTTCTCATTATCCGACACGTTCTTCTCTTTGAGCACTGCTTCCATTCGTGCCTTAACACTCGAAATATTCGCCGCCTCATCACTTTCAGTTATAGGTACTAGTTTGAACTTGTGATTTAGACGCATTATAGATCAGATAGCGCTAGAACTGGTTGTATGAGTTACCTAGAAAAAACAAGTTGTGATAAACGTACAAAAAAGTTTCCAATACTTCTGACTACCTATCAGAATACTTCATTTGTGAAAGAATCAGATTGATTAAATAGCCAATTTACCAAGCCTGATTCAGTCACACTAAAAAAGTTCAGGATCCTGTGTTTATTCAATAGCCTTATGCAATTTTTTCCTTTCAAACTTGTAAGGGCGTTAAGGGACTATTGAAACACAATTGGGTAATTTTTTTCAGGTTCGAGTTGTTTCATGCATTTTAGATTATAGGGAAATGGTCTCTTTAAAGCTAGAAGTGCCGGAACTCGGGACTCAAACTAGAAATAATGAACCGTCTTCTTATTTAATCCCGTCTTGTGATAACATTACTAACAACAGGATAAGCTTGTAATTCAATAGAACGTGTTTTTGTTCTGTGAAGAACATTACAAACAATAATAATAACATTTATTTCACAAAAGTGTAACAAACAGAACAAAACTAATCCCATTCAACTACCACAGTATACAGCTCGGTTCTGCTCTTTTACCCTTGCCCATTGATTTGACATCTATTCTTTTCGTACCTTTCACAGAATGGTTTTTTTTAGTTTGACCTACATTATTGTAGTCTCATTCTCAGCAAAGCACCTGATGTCATTAATATTGGTCCCTACGTGTTTCATCTCATTTGATGTATGTTAGTCCTTCGATATTGCGAATGAACAACTATTAACAGATCGTAATAGTTCAGATGCGTTTTCAAATGTCATTCTTGTGCTAGTCATAAATGATAATGTGATCTAGCTATGTTTTTGACAATAATGAGATGCGCGAACCATGTGTGGTTTTCACTCAAGAGTCGAAAACAAAAAATCTAGTTTCATGATGGATTAACACTTTAGTTTCCATTAGTTATACGTTCGCTCAGTTCCCCGCGGAAGTGCAGATTTATCTCATCAGAAGCAAAAATCTACTGTAATTGACAGGCAACTACATACGAAATATGTTTTCACACATCTACATTTCTCTGTCTTTGTGAAGACAATCAAAAGTATACATATAGTCTGCTAGTTCTAGTGGTAAGTGAACTGAATTGAATTGGAATTTGAATTGAAAGGAGTTGAAACCTAGCTTTAACTTCAACATAGAATTGGAATTGAATTTTTTTGAAATTCTTTGTACTTCGTTTCTCGTGTCAACTCTCAATGTGCGCCTAGTTCGGATGAATGATTCCATTGGGCTGGTTTAATTTCCATCAGTTTTCTCAAACATTGTAATTACATACTGATTAATAAACGCAGAGAAAAAAACAGTTCACAACACCAGTCACAATAATAACTAAATACGTCTATAAATCATGACGAGCGCACGCACTTGATGATTTACAAGCAGGTGGTAGGTTCATTTTTCAATGCATTTCACGGTTCAAGAATGAAGTTTCTGTGAGTAGTGAGTTAGTCATCCAAGATTCATAATTAAACGGCACGTATTAGATTTTTTCGTTGCTCAAATTACATGCTTGATGCCTTCTCCAAGAATAATGATCATAATTGTTCCTCTCATTTCTTTTAACGCTTCGTACACCGAAAGTACAAGCATTTCCATTTTTTAGGCTTTTTCTTTTTCCTTTTCATTTCTTTTTCTATTTTCACGGTCTGTGGGCCTGATACTTTACGAATTTACATTTAATTCGAGTGAACTGTTCCATTGGTATGTTATTTTCTCTGTTCAATTTGTATTTGAGAAAAAACCTGTAAACGCAGAATCGAAAGGAAAAAAGGAGCCAATTTGTCTTTTATCGATTGACAATTGCTGTGTAAATATTCTTCATGTCCTATCGTCTTTGAACCTCGGAATTTTTGTAATGTATTGTTGGTTTTCTTGTAATAATTGCTCGTTTCTGTTTAGATGTCCGAATATAACCTAACAGGATTTGGTGAGGCTATTCTATTCAACTCAGAAAACGAATTTCCCAAACTACAACATTTGTTTTTCTACATGTACGCAATGTTCAGTGACATTTGTATGTTATTTACTATCTATATTGTGAAGTCATACTCTTCCAATCTATTCCAGTCCTATAAAATGGTAATTCTGCTTCTGACCATCGTCCCCACCGCATTAACCAATTTTGTATCAATTGTTTTCAAACCTTATTTCATTTTTCCATACCCTGTGGTTCTGAATATGGGCAAGATCAGTGCCGACCAAATAGCTACAGGAATTCAGTTCTATATTACAATGTGCATTATTGCTCTTATTCTGTTCGGAATAGTATTCTCCCTTATTTACAATATGATACTGGTTACTCAAATTTATGTTCAACGAACTATCAGAATGGCTGTCATTATCTCTAGTCTGGGTTTTATACTATTCATCATATTTGACAGCGTTTTGTACTATTATGCTGTTTCCTGGGAGCGACATATTGAATCTTTGAGTGGTTTTTCTGATTCGGTGGCTCTGCTACTAAATTCAGCATTGTTGTTGACGGTGAGTGCAATAATTTTGTCACTTCTACATGAATCCTATTCAACTTTGAAAATGGGTCACAGAAACATTGTGTATATGACAACAGGAATAGAGAGACAAGTTTAGGGGTTTAGAGCTAACCGAACATATCACTAGCCGTTTGAGATACGTAAGATTATCACTTTGAAATAGTTCAGATGTAACTATTAATGTAACTATCAATTCGAACTTACACCACGTGAATTCATTACAGTTTCAGTTTGATCTTACGTATATGAAAGTGCTGGTTTACGAAGCGACGTTCGGCTTTGTGTGTACCATGGTTTCAGCGGGAATTATGGTGATCATGTAAGATTTTTATATGGGCAGAATATAGCGACCTTTTCGATACAAAGATCTATGGTGTTTAAATCTGAACTTCTCACATATTGTTTACAACCAGTAACGAGTAGATCACAGGTGCGGCGCGAGCGGTTGTTCGTCCCTGCAAGTGGCCGGGACTCAGAGAGTGTGTAGGTCGAGAGTACGCAAGTATGCAGAAGGCTGTGAACAGTTTTGATTCACCCCTCCTGTTTATGAAATGTACGATATTTTTCTCGGTTTACATCCAATAGACCAGCCACTCATTTCTGACAAGTATTACGGAATGTATAAGTTCCGTCGTCACCTTCCAAAATAATGTTCTGATTCTATAACTCGATCTATTCACGTGTTTTTCATGCCTATTCCTCTTGTTGTGTCTAGACTCTGTACTTTGAACTCACGACCAAAGTCTCTCTTATGACTGTTTAGTCATTTTTCGCATGTTGTTCCTTTTATTCCTTTTACCTCTCTCTTTTCTATGTCTCTGAAAAGTACTTGTGATGTATTTGTTCCGTTGCACAAATATGTGTATCAATCAATTCAATTCAATTCTTGCCAGAGTGATAGAAGACTATCTGGTTTATTGACTACGAAACTGAGGTGGTGGAGTAGTTTGCTACCATACTAAACACAATACATGAATCAACCACTCGAGTTCTGTGACAAGAGTCCAATTTGACAAAAACAGCAATATAACTCTCTACCAAGCTAGTTGTAAACAAGTTTGCTGGACTAAAACACCACTTTTCAGCACTTTTCGAAGCATACGAAACCGTAAACAAACTATGTCAAAGGCCAGTTTGGAGCGAAACCAAACAGTCTCCATTGTATTACTGTTGTATTTCTTGATCTCTGTCATATCCATATTCTCACTACCTCTTTCCATTGTTTCCTTAGTATTGTGGAATAAACCGTGGCTATCAAGGTAGGTTTCCATGAGAACGGGTTCTGCTACACTTTTTCAGCAAACGATTCGTAGAACCCGATAACATTGTCGCCGGAAACGTGAATAAGTAGCATAATATTGTGCAATAGTCGCGATTTTCCTAACGGAGTAATATGCATACAATGTGATGACAAAATCTCAATTTCCCCACATATTAATACATATCAATATTATCAGTATCGTTATCTCCGAAAATAAAATGCATACCTTATCCAATAAACGTGGTTCTCGACGTTCCGAATCAATCCGAATTCACAACATATCGGAATTTTTCAATATAACTGTTTAAAATTCACCTTTCTCAGGTTTCCCTGCTTTTTGTGTCTTTTCACACCGCTGATGTTGATTAGTCCTCAGATGACAGTCGTGAATGTCATCTACATGAAACCCTACAGAGAGGCCTTGCGGTCATTGATGCGTTTCATTAGAAAGAAGACCTCATTTGTCAAGTCACAGTCAAATGTGACAGTCATTAGCCGAGTCCATTCACCAACTCGTAATCGAAGAAGCTCCTAGTGTTTTGAAAAACCTTCAATAAATATGTGTTATTAGTGTTGAATTCATTGGATACAAACATGAACTTTTGAGAGCGTATTTCTTTTGCAACGCTCCACGTTTGATTTCCTTCAAAAGTACTTTCGGACTAAACAATCTCCGTTTACTGATAAAGGTTTCATCAACTCTCAGTCTCATTTAATTACATAGCAAACATCACAATTAGGGATGTTAAAGACGGACTCGAAACTCGACTCGACTCGAAAAAATTGGAACACTAGATTTTTTCTGAAACTCGAAAACTCGGAAATTTCCAAAACTCGAAAACTCGATAACTCGCAAACTCGAAAATTTCCAAAACTCGAAAACTCGAAAACTCGAAACTCGAAATTATCAACTTTTCAAAAATGACAATCATATGCGTTGTACGTAGAATCAAAAATGACGAAAGTAATCGTATGTTTTCAAGACGCAACAGCTCGTCGGTCTTTGAATTCTTCACACACACGTACATAGAACTTCATTTCACTCAAAAAAAATCGCATAAAAACATATTCAATGAAAAACGATAACTAATCTACACAGAATTAAACACGTAAAATTTTATCGGGATTACGGTTCACGTCTTCCACTTCGCGTAGTGCAAGGTACTCTTGGAGATCGTTCTTGGCATGTTCGAGTGATTCCTTGGCTTCGCTGAGCGGGTGATCGGGGGATCGGTTGCTCACCACAATTATACTACTGGAAAAAACTTGAAATACCCGCGGGTACCATGTGTTGAAATTTCATTCTTTGACATTCTTTTCTGTGTTCCTATTGTGAATAGAATGAACATACCAATTGGACAAATTCAAGACAATGTGTTAAATTATCTGTATCAAACGTGGTAAACTGTTAACGCAGGAAAACGAATGTGATTTACAACCACCCGAAATCGTATTTATGATTCGAAAACTGTCAAAAAGTGAGACCAAACAACTACTGATGCCAATTTCGGTTACATAGCCAAACAAACTCTAACTAACTTCACAAGTTGACCAATCGCGTCGAAAAGATATTTGACGTCCAATGTAGCCGGATCTTGGGTAGCAACGTCGGTAATGGCGCCTGTGGTGTAGATGATAGAGTCGACAAGGGCATACCATTCCTGCAGAAGTACGACTAAAAAGTTGCAAATGTGCTGTACTGCAAAAGTACTGCGGAGTGATAGAGATCTGTCTCAAAGAAACACTTCCACCGGCTTATTTACTGTTAGCAAATTGCACAGTCATGTGAAACATGTTAAACACAGCAGAATCAGAAACGTACAATGTCAAAGTGCAAGATTCCTCATTAGAATGCTAATTTTACGTGACTAAGCCATTTAATATAGTACCGACGACGGAGAAGATAAAGCCCAAGAAGTGGATCAAACTACAAAATCCAGTACAGCAATCCATCATGCACTGTTTTGGCTTGATCTTCCCGAACCACCTCCATGAAGGGTTGATCTACACAACGCAGGCTTGTGCGGTACATCTTCTTCCCATACCCTGATGTGGTTGTAGTTTGATGCTGTCGGATTTTGGTCGGGAATTCGCGATTTAAGGATGTTTTTGGGATCATACTACAAATGACACTTGATCACTCCCTATGAGTGAAGCCGTACCCCAGATTCAGCGGACCAATCTGCCCACCAACTGGGTTCTTCCACGCCGCTCGGCATTCTCGGAACATCTGGTTCGTAGGGGTAATGAGGGTGGAAGAACGGTCTGGAGGCTGTCTGTAACCCAGATATACTATTAGTCAATCGCATAGTCACGTGAAACATGTCCAACACAGCAGAATTTAAAAACGTGCAATGACAAAGTGCACGATGCCTCATTAGAATGCTAACTTCACGTGACTATTAAATTTACTTAGTAAAATGTAGTTTATTTTATCAAATTGTTTTCACGAAAATTAAACGGTGACTTTTCTATGCGAAAAGGTGATGATGTTAGTTGTAGTAAGAAAAAGATAATCGGATACGCGGAACAACACGATATATTGATGATGTCAAAAATTGCCTGGACATTTAAAATTCATTTTGTAAGATTTCACGATTTTACCAATGTATGCACACTATATTGAAAGAAAGTTTTTTCTGATTATACCGGCTTTGAACAGTTTCTATAAATGTGTTAAAAGCCAGAAAATCAGAGACCGTAAAGTCTCTTTAGAAACTTACTCTACCGCAGAACCTTACCATATTCAGAGCCGTACGATCCTGTGTGTCTGAGGGGGCCGATATGCATTCTCTAACCAAAACAAGTACTAGAGTCATTAATAAGAAGAATTCCGATTTCATGACTGAAATAATAAAAAAATATTATTGGAGGGGATTAGGAACGTGATAAGTCGGGTGAAATATTAAAAACTACACAAACAATCATCTCAATTTTTTTTGTAAAAATGTGAAAACTAGCCCTCGTCGAGATTCACGTTCTTTAAAAATAATTGGAAAGGTATCAGATTGGTATACGCGCTAAGCGCTCATCGCAACCAGTGTGCGAGTCCATTTTCGAATTTATCCATTAGAAGGCCTAACAGATATCAGTGAGTGTTAAGCTTATTAAATTTGAGCTTAAAGTTTAAATCGACCCGAGTAAACTTTGAAATATTTGACTTCTTGGAACTTTATACCACGACTACTCGAGGTTTGAACTCGATTAACGACCCTAGTGATTGTGTATGGGAGTATGATATGCAGATTAGATGAAACAACCGCGATGAAACAAAAATAGAAAGTGATCTATATAACAACTCTTATATACTAATTTTTAATATGATTATTCACGAAAACCAGTTACTTACAGACGGTTTTGTGTAGACGTGTATGTTTTTGTGTGATAAAGAGGATTAAACGTTGACAAATAGTGTTGTTTTTTGGTATGTAACATATTGCTGTCAAATATTGTCTGGCATAAATTATGAAACAAGCTTCCGGGTATGACGTACCGAGTTAAGTTGTTAAAACTCGAGAACTCTAATTTTTTTTTTGAAATTTCGAAGATCGACACTAGAAAACGGATTCCAAACCCTTTTTTTCAACACTCAAAATCTTGAACTCGAATAACAACGTGATAGATTGTTAATGAAAGGTTGAATATTGGCTCTGAGAAAAGCTATCTTAATCGGTTGTTTTTCCCTCTGCAATAATTCTGCCAATGAGCATAAAATCTTTTCTCACAATACGACAAAACTACAGACTACAGGTTAATGTTGTTAAGGTTTCAAAATAGATAAGAGAAATTCGATGAATATCAACACATCAATATTGTTTGTGAGTTCCGGTTGAACAACACTTTGGACTGACAACCACAATTTCTCGGAATTCCTCTGTCACATTTCATACATTCATAAAGTATGCTTCTCAGTTCTGCGGTATGACTTTGAGTCTTTCATTCACTGTATATCTGATCCTTCAGAGAACTTTGAGATTATGGTGTTCGGTTCTGTACCTCTCTCTTCTGAACGAGAACACAGAACAGAATGATAATAATAATATGAAGTTTATTGCGCATAGAATATAGAACAAAAACGAGTAAAACCAGCTACGGAAGTTGTTACAAAATTCCATGGCAAAACGAATCCCAAAGGATTGTATGTTAAATGTACAACCTACTTACAAGGGAGCGTTGATCAGACTACAAAGTACAAAAGAGTTAAGACGAACATGGGTCAGAGAAAAACGAAGGTCGGATGAACTGCAAATTCGGTTTATTCTTCTGGAAAGAATCACTGGAACCTTGGCCGTTATCCTGCAGTTCTTGTAAGTACAAGTCAGTCACAGATATACGATTCATTTATGTCTCAATGCTATGACAGATCTCATGGGACTTAGCCGTGGAAAATCTGGTACCAGACGTTGCGGTAACAAACTCCGGACTAAGTACCCCTCTAAGTCCCATATTCCAAAAACGAAACTTCTTCATCTTTCAACAAAATATGAGGAAATATATGCATTTTGATCGAACTTTATCACTAATTTTCATTATTTCATTCAAAATTTGATTTTATCAACTCAAACCCGCAGTCTTGCCGCATTGAAGACTCAAAAACTGGCGCGTGGCATTGATTCATCGAGCCAGGCCTGAGCCAATAAGCCACGCTCCCTTATGTCCCCCTCTAACTACCCCAGGTTCTGTCTGAGTGGAATGTCGAGGCTGAGTGAAACACCCTGAGCAAAACTGCCGTATGCGTTGTTCCAATATTGCATATTTCACATTCAATTGATATTTCGAATTTCAAACACACTTAATTTACTCTCCTATTTAGCTTTCATATCCGTCTATTCAATCTGAAATGTGGCCACAGTTTTTCTGCGTGTTTTTTGTCAATTCAATTGGGTACAACAAAGTACTGAATGAGCGCCATTTTTCAATAATTCGAATAGACCATAAGCCTAACATTTATCGATTAAAAACATTTATTCCGCAGGTGTTCAATATTCGAACTAACACACTAACACAAAACAAAGCATAAATAGTACAGAATGACTATGTACTACCGTTATTTCTCAACAGTAACAGAGTTCGAAGAAATATACATTTCAACAATTATTGTGAAACTACGGATTTTCATCTACGTACAGTACTACAGTATTCTCAGTGTTGCTCCAAGTACTTATTGAGGTCAGCACTGGCCATGGCTAGAGCGCCCGTAGACGAGCTGGATTCCAACTCAGTCCGGGATTTAGTGGCCATGTTTCTGAAATATAACACTTGAACATGTTTCTAGCTCCGTCCGTTTCTTGGCATGAACGTTCGCGTCGAACTTGTAGCCTCGAAAGCATCGGAACTCATGTGCTTTGTGAGAACTTGAATATTTTTCTCAAGCTCAACACTTAACTCTGCTCCGGTATACGCTCGAAACTATTAAAACATTCGAAATATTACCTGCGCCAGTCAAATATTTTGTTTTACTTGTGTTACCCAAATGATATTTGTCGATTTCCGACCCTTGTTCCGCTTTCGAATGTTTTTTGTATCCCACTGTCATATTGTTATTTCTCCTCTTGTAAATCACATGCTTGCATGTAAATCAATCAATCAATCAACATTCGAAATATCACCTGCGCCAGCCAAATACAGAAACGAAACCTTATAATATTGTCGATTTTGCTGATCAAGTCAGTGAGTTCGGTGTCGTCCTCCATGGCGTTCACATTCAATGCAGAAAGACGACTCGGATTGGAAAGATGATTGAACTGTGTGATAACATCCTGGAAAACGTATGTTCACCGTTACTTTCCCTTCTCCTTGTTGTGAAGTTCTTGCAGGCCATTCGAAACTACATCGAAAAGTTCTATCGAAGCTGAGCTCACAGTTGCTCGTTTCATATGGTTAGTTAACGGTGGGTGGGTGGAGTGACAAGTTCAGATACCAACAGATAGTGAAATTCCTCAACTAAAGTGCAAAAACGTCATTACTGCGTGAACAAAACCTTAAGTGCTCGCAAACTGCGGAACGAAATAGATAAAAATTGATTCAAAGTTGAGTTTTTATTTGACCTTCTTAATTATAAACATAGTTAGCCAGTATTTGAAATGTAATCATAGTTGTTTCAATAACACTTCCAATGACCGAAATGAGGCTGACCTCGACAGCCGACTCAGTACTCATTCCTTGAACTTTCGAGAGCAGTGATTGCGCCATGCTCACTGTGTCTGTCATATTTATACCGCCATTCTGAACCATGAAAAGGGCATTAATGAGCAGTTATCACGCCTACATCTCAGTCTTCTCTTTCAAAAACCATAGTTTCAAAGTGTTTGAGCAAAACTTATCATACTTCGTCCTCTGATCACATGAATTCACAATACATACATTAGTATGACTGACGACTAGTTTTCTGAAGCAGTTCAAAAATGAGAATGAACCGAAAATATTCATTCATGATTTAACACGTGGCGTGTAACTGGAATACGTGATCTTTCTAGTAAAACCTACTTGTGCTTCAGCTGCAAGAATTACAATGCAGGCAATAGATATACATAGATAAGAGTTCATATTCTGAAACGAACAATAATTTGCCATACACAGTTAAACAACAGAATTTCTCTCTTACTGTTCAAGAAACCTTGTTCAATTCAACAAAATTAGTACAAACACAAATCATGAATATGAAATGATCACAGTGTTACCATCCATTGGTAACTGGGAATGTATGAACTAATGTGTCTCTCGTATAAATACTGTATTTTTGAACTTCAGTCCGGGCATAAAATAACAAATTGGTGAATTTGTAAGTCTAATTTGTAATATGATTTCATAAAAAAAGATTATTCAATCAAAAGAGGATTGTTGAAGGATAACAAAACGGCAAGTGGACCGACAACAAATAACATGTTTTCACCACTACTCGTGTAATCTGTTTACATTTACATTATGTCTAGTCGTATTTCAAATAGGGTGGAAATCTCTGCTGGTGAAAAGTTAAAAAGATGAACTTGAAAAGGTGAAAAGATGAAAAGATGAAAACGTGAACTTGAAAAGGTGAAAACGTTAACTTAAAAAGTTAAAAAGTTAAAAAGATTAAAAAGGTGAACGGAAGGATAATGACGAGTTAAATATAGGGTATGGTTGATTTGGATATTATGACCCCCCACCGGAGACGGATCGGGGGACCTCCGAAATTTTTATTTTACCATGCATGCGACGCGCGCACGCGACACGACAAGTTTGGGCCAAAAACAGAATCTTGCTTAGAACTCGTTTCAAAGTGATTTTCGTGACTCGATGCAATTATATAAAAGGACCCCCCACCCAAACGGGATCTAGTGGTGTGGCAACTTTTGGAGACGCGACGCGCGCACGCGACGCGTCAAAATATAAAAATTGTCCAATTAACCTGAGAATTTCAGGGGTGGGGTAATCGAGTGTGGGGATCACGAATATGACCATGGCGTTAAAGGAAACGAAGAGTGCGAAGTAAAAAAATCTTAAAATGGCTGAAACTTGTTCAGAGTAGGGAAACGGGTACGGGGATCACGAATATCGACATGTCGTTAAAGGAGGGGAGAGGTCGAAGGTCAAACTTCCAAAAATGGCTTAAAGTTGGTGGGAATGGGTAATCGAGTATGGGAATCACGAATATCGACATGTCGTTAAAGGAGGGGAGAGGTCGAAAGTCAAACTTCCAAAAATGGCTTCCAAAAAAGGTGGTGGCCACGGGGATCACTGGGATGCGCTTGGGGTTTGAGTGGGTTTTTTTTTTCGTGACACAAGTTTTTCGAGAGCGAAGTTGAACGAGAAATCACGACCCCCAATGCCCCTGATCTCAATGTGATCCCCATACTCGATTACCCATTCCCACCAACTTTAAGCCATTTTTCGAAGTTTGACCTTCGACCTCTCCCCTCCTTTAACGACATGTCGATATTCGTGATCCCCGTACCCGTTTCCCTACTCCCAACAAGTTTCAGCCATTTTAAGATTTTTTTCCCTTCGCACTCTTCGTTTCCTTTAACGCCATGCCATGGTCATATTCGTGATCCCCACACTCGATTACCCCACCCCTGAAATTCTCAGGTTAATTGGACAATTTTTATATTTTGACGCGTCGCGTGCGCGCGTCGCGTCTCCAAAAGTGGCCACACCACTAGATCCCGTTTGGGTGGGGGGTCCTTTTATATAATTGCATCGAGTCACGAAAATCACTTTGAAACGAGTTCTAAGCAAGATTCTGCTTTTGGCCCAAACTTGTCGTGTCGCGTGCGCGCGTCGCATGCATGGTAAAATAAAAATTTCGGAGGTCCCCCGATCCGTCTCCGGTGGGGGGTCATAATATCCAAATCAACCATACCCTATATTTAACTCGTCATTATCCTTCCGTTCACCTTTTTAATCTTTTTAACTTTTTAACTTTTTAAGTTTACGTTTTCACCTTTTCAAGTTCACGTTTTCATCTTTTCATCTTTTCACCTTTTCAAGTTCATCTTTTTAACTTTTCACCAGCAGAGATTTCCACCCATAGATACTGTTTAGTATTTACACTATGACTAATACAAAAACATAGATCAAAACTGATTCCTCACCGAACCAGAAGGAAACAAGTTGTAATTATAGAATAAGAAGATATTAGAATCAGGTAGGAGAGCTTTGAGACATAGTTCATATTTCCAGCCCTATAATAGGCTTGTGAAAACGCAAAGTTAGTGTATCGACTGTGCTAATCAGGTACCTCCACCAATAATTTTTTCCTCTCAAGGGAGCATTTTCGGGCTCCCGGGAGCGAAATTTCAACCAAATTTGCTCTCCCAGGAGAGGAAAAATTATTGGTGGATACGGCCACAGGTCTCTGTGAGGGTTATGCTCGTTCACGTTCATGACTTTGTGTCCACAGACTCAAACTGGAAGTATGAACGCTGTGCGTTTTTTAAAGTTTTTACCTGCCAGCTCTCACCGTCTTTTCTAAGTTCACTCTTCAATTATTCATTCAAAATAAGAAAGGTTCTTAGAAAAAAGTTTATTACAATTGCGTTATTATTACAGCAACGATTCATCGAACACCGGAACCAGGCGGTTCATCAGTGATCTCTCTTGCCTCTGCCACCTCTTCCGTTTCCGTTCCCTCTTCCGTTGTTTCCGTTATTTCCATTATTTCCGTTGTTCCCGTTGTTTCCGTTATTTCCGTTATTTCCGTTGTTTCCGTTGTTTCCGTTGTTCCCGTTGTTTCCGTTGTTTCCGTTGTTTCCGTTGTTTCCGTTATTTCCGGTAGTTCCTTGACCGCGTCTTCTCATGATATCTCCCAGATCAGCACTAGCCATGTACAGTGCCCCGGTACCTGCTCCGCCGGCCTGAAGCTCTGCCGGGCTAGCTCGAACCATATTGCTGAAATTTATCATAAGATGAAATATTCAAAAAAAACTCAAAGATGTGTTTACATGCTTAGTATTACGTCAGGAGATAAAAATGAACACGCACAGAAACAGTGTATACCGTATCCAAACTAAAACCATGTTTTACTGTGTCTTTCACGGTTTTCTCGGATCGGTTTTCTCAGATTGGCTCATAAAGCTACGTTTTGATTTCATTTAGGTGCTTCTAAGTATTACGCATTGACAATTGGTCAAAAGGGACAAGCTCACTTGAGAAGGTTGTTGACTCTGTTGACGACATCCGTGTACTCGACATCCTCACGTTCCGGTCCACTGGCCCCTCCGATTCCGGGCGCCGGCTGCACAACCGGAATGGAGTTCAGCTGGCTCACTACATCCTGAAAAATGTTCAGAAACTGCTCAAGCCATGATCATACGAATGTTGCTTTTCAAACAAATCGCTCCGAAACAGGGTAAACAGACCAGGCAGTTTCGAAAAAAACCGCGATAGGTGCCAAATAGGGTGTTAATATGCCTCTAGTACAGACCAAAAAGACATGCATTTAGTTCGTATTGGTGTTTGATTCACACCTTAGTGAAAAAGTCAGTATAGACCACAATTTAATTGAGTTTGAGGAGATACGAGCAATTATCTACTTTGAACCTTCATAAGTCTGCGGCGCTCAAGAACTATGGAAGATAACAGGATAATATGTAGAAGCGTCATTGAAAACATCTAGTTAGCGGTGCACACTCTTCGTGGACGTAAAATGCAGCCCTAGCAACGAAACATATTCTGACTCATGTTTAAGGCATCTCACAGTGCACTGCAGAAATACTAGTTGAAGGTTTGCTTCATTCTGTTCAATTTTAATTCGTTTACCTGTAGAAGACCTTGAGATCTCATCCCACGGACCATTCCTAGTACCGTTTCCGCATTTCGCACTGCGGTCGGAAGATTCACAGTAGCTACTACCTGGAAACGAAAAGCTAAACGAAATGAATCAGGAAAAATATACTAAACTAAGGGAAAATATTCACATGACATACGAAATTGTTGATACACGTTCTCGTATCGTTCACTTATTTTGGAGTTAGAGAATAACTCAAAAATATGGTACTTTCTCTTCACGAATAATTGAGGTATGTGCTTTAGTGTCTTTGCCGACGCTAAAAACCTTTAATTTCATTAATAATTTAAACTGGAAGCAAGTGTTATTTACATTTTCGTGCAGAACTTATTAGGTCGATTTGTTCTGGAATTTAACAGGTAATAGAAAGTAACCTAGAACTCACTGCAGGTTGACAATAAACCAGTACAGGAAGCGTAACTAGAAAAATTGCAATCATCATTCTGAGCCTGAAAAGGTAAAATATAAATTAACATCAATAATGCTATTTTCAACCGAATTCCAACAGTTGAAGAAAAACAAAGAGTCAATATATGAGTGAACGTCCACTTTGGTCTATTTATAGCTTTTTCTTGACGAGACAGCAAGTTGTAGAGATGCGCAGATCATGAGAGTAAGAGGAGATGTGTACAAAACTATGGAGAAAATAAGAAAATCTAATATGTTGTGAGCGATACAATCTGTACAAATGGTCAATTACCATGACCCATTTAACGCCATGCCAACGTGTTTGTTGACAAGTAAGTAACCATCAAAAATAGAATCTTGACCCAAACTCCGGAAAATACCGGATTTGAACTTGACTAAAAAACTAAACTGTTTCATCTTTTCACCAAATATATTTAATTTCACGCGCTCTCGAGAGCGTACACTAGGAAGTTGAAATCTGAATGACACAATCCAATTTCTGACTTTTGGACGCTTTAAATGGTTTTTAGAAATCGAACATTTGTAGAACGGATTCTATGTAATTTAAATAGTTGAGAAACTCATATAGAAATGAAAAGACCTATATTCAGGATCGATTAGGGTAGTTCGGTCCGTCCTTATCAGACCCTGTTAAATTAAGGAACATACACTACTCAGAACCCTTGCGCAAAAGTGTCTCGTCGCCCAAAATGTGCCTCATTTCTCAACACTTTTTAGCAGAAATGGAACAGCGGTGTTATTTCAAGTTAAAAGAATAGTAAACCATCTTAGTCACGCAGATCGAGATTATCATGCATATGGCCTCATACTTTCCGGCTGTTATGTAAAACTTAGGTAAAACTAGTCCCTTCCATAAATTCGTCTGTTTTTCTCGTGCGATGGTTCGCTAAACCAATTACAAAATGTTTGAGAGACGCTATTTTTTTGAGAATCCGCACTAAAACTCATATCTCTGGATTTAGTGCATGGGATCTCGCATCTATTGATTCAATCGCTGGGAAAAGTGCGCGCAGTTCTATTTGCATTTCGACGTGTTCATTACATGTTTACAGCCAGCTAAATTAGCGTATATATGCATTCCATGAACACGTTGACGCGTGTTGACTTGTTTTGTTTCCTAACTTTTCACTTTTTTCTCTGCAACCCATTTTGTAGGTGTTTCTGATTCGTGATTGGTTAAAACGTTCTATATTAACATATTTTCTCACATTACGCCTATGTCGTTCTGATGTTTCTCCCGATTATACAGTTGCGCAATGTTCCAAGGGTAACTCAACAACTTTTGTTTTGTTCTCTATAATTTTCAACTTTTGATTGAACCAACCTGGCTTATTTTCCCAGATATATATGATTTGAAGGGGTTTATTCTGTTTTAGGGTGTAGTACTAACTCTCCTGAAACCGAGTGCTTTCAGACCTATATTCTTCATCACTCCTGAGAGGTTGACAAAAGGCCTTCGTGTTGGAACCGCGAATTATGAAAGTAGGTTATCATATTGAACATCTCGAATGCAGATTCGTTTTCTCTACATTTTTTTCATAATTTGAAGAGGGTACAGGTTATTGAAAACAATTTTTCCAGTTAGATCGGCGAAATGTTCAATATCAACGTATTCAGACTCAGGAATCTGATTCAAAATGCTCTATTGCTGAGGTTTGGACTTACATCCTAATAACAATTTTGAGATAACCACATAATGATACTTGAAACGGATAGAGAATTATGTGCAGGTAGTCCAAATTATCACAATCATCACCTTTTTTTACATAGTTCCGAGCAGAATACAGATTCACGTTGTTAAAATGAGTTTTTGTGATAAAAATGCTTCAACCGTTTCAAAAATCAACTTTATCATTTAGCATCGTCGATAGGCCAGAGGATCTGTTTGTAACGATTTGATTCAACTGTAGAAGTCAGATTCTCTACTGAAGTGAATGCTGCTCTACAGTGCTTGTATGTTTCAGGACTACGAGTTGTATCGCGAGTACTACTCGGGTGAGCATCTCCCGTACCTCTCGCTGAGATCATTTCCCAGATCTCCACTGGTTTTCATCGTTGTCACTGTGATTGTTCTAACAACTTTCATGTTCTACCGAAGTACGACTATTGTACATGGTGAGAAGACTCTTTCTTTTATTTTTCATCAACAAAGAAGACATTTTCTTGTAGCTCATTTTCATTAATTTTTGTACTCTTCTCATTCTTCTCACTCTTTTTCATTTTACAATGGTTTTTTCATGTTAGGGTGATTTTCCAATCGAAAGTTATGTCGAAAACATCTGTTTTCATTCACGCATGGAAAAATGGGGGAATCATGATAGTATATTATTCGTACTTGATTTGTTATATCGGTTTTCAGAAATGGTGAATCAACAAACAGAGGAAATCCCAGAGACATCGACAACTGCGTTGTTCACTATGAAGACAAACTCAGGTTTGAGCTATTTTCGATCATTTTGTAGTGAACTGCTTCCGACGTTTTCCACACTTTTTTCAGTTCTTTTTTTCATTTCCAAGATTATTCCTCTTCATTTAGTCTTTTCAGCCATGAAGTCCCTAGGTGGCAGCCTGTCTTGTGACCCAGCACAGCTGAAACCCTCTGCTACAGTACCCGATGACGTCAATAAAGTTCGACCGGCAGATATAGTATCGATTGCCGCCATGGGAGACTCTATCACCGTACGTGATTCTGTTTCATTCGTGTTTTGGTAAACTATATGAACACGTTGCAGCCCATTTGACCAAAATGAGAATGAAGAAGACGGCAATTACTTCTCAAAACTCATAGGATCACGTCATAAGCTCATCTAGCAGTGTTGTGAGCCGTTTCTGGTTCGGAACTTTCAGTCTGGGCTTGCGAACCAGTGCAAATATTTGCCAGATCATCCTCGTCTTCCCATTTATAAAGATGTTTTTACCAACTTTCAATGATTTTTTGTTGCATTCCAGGCAGCCTTAGGGTCTAAAGACCACGAGAATGGCAGTTTTATCAACTACTTCGGCAACTCTTTTGTAACTGGCACTAGGGAGGATTTGTCAAAACACATAACCTTGTCCAGTATGTTGTTTATGATGATACTACTATTTATTGATACTATTATATAATTGTGTGTAAGCCATTCGTATTTGACTGACACGCATAGTGACTGCTTCGTTCTCAAAAAATTAGTTACGGCAAAACACAAAGCATCAAACACACTTTTTTCGTTGCATGTCTTTGGGCTTTGGCATGCAAAACGTTTCACAGAATATTGATTCGGGTAACGGGGAGCTCCAGAGATCCGCGAGCTGTTTTACTTTTGGTTTTCATAAAGAACAGACCAACTTCACAAAAACATTTATCACCTTTGCGACTGGTTTCCATACGAAGCTTTTCAGACGTTTTTCGGCAGTTCAACCCCAATCTGAAAGGTGGATCTGTGGGAGAATTCGGGGATGAACCAGACTTCAATGTTGCCCGAAATGGTAGAACCGCGATAGATATGCCCGGACAAGCGAGACAACTCGTTCATAGATTCAAAGATGCTGGGGTAGGTTCCTCATACAACAAATTTACCTTCAATAATGTGCGTGTAAGAGTGTTAAACATAGTAAACCCATTTTATTCTGTTCTACTCCCTGTTGAATTTCATACATATCACGTTACTAATTATTCACATCCAAAAAGAGGCTAACAATACACTTCTGGAATATACTATGCAGTGAAATTTTTTTAAGTGAGTGACGTTACCTTGTTAGGGGATTGTCTGTCTTTGTTGACGCAGATATTCAGGGATTTGTGTCCGTCGTAGGTTTTCGTTATCGCATTGATACATATTATTAGTATAGTTAGCGAAACATAGACCTAAAGTTCACAAATACCGTCTAATCAGCTCCAAAAGAAGTGGAAGTTGGTCACCATGTTTGTTGGCACGAACGACATTTTCAACTTATCCTGTTTTGAACCATCTCAGGTCAGTTTTTCGACTAGGCTAGTTTTTTTATAGATACTACTTGTTTTTGTAATATTATAAATCTGTGACGTGAACACAGTTTGTTCTTGTACCTCTCTCTGCTTATTGTTCAAACGGTAACTTCAGTTCAGACGCTGCGCTAAAACGTGTTTCTGAGACTCTTTTTGCAAATTCTGAAAAGTCTACATGAAAACACATTGCAAATGTGATTCAGAATTGGTGAGAAATGTAGGAAAACGATGTTTATTTTCAGTTAACACCCCACATTCCACCCAAGCTATATAAATCAGAACTGGAGAAGGCCATCTCGATTCTGAACAACTCTCTTCCGAACACCATCGTTTCTATAACCTCCATGTGGAACTCGCAGTTAACTATTGAAGCCAGTACTTTGATAATAAACAAGTGAGTTTGAAATTCTTCAGACAGCGTTGAATCAGCAACTATGTGACATGAGTGAACAATAATATAAAAATTGATAAAATTGTGGTTGTAGTTTGATCTAACAGACTGTAATTTTCGAACTGAAAAACCACGGGATGAAAGTACAAACACAGCGGTAATGGGCCACTTACAACTATAGATTTACTTTGGTAATAGTTAACCCGGTACAACAAAATTGTTTTCATTTGGTGTGAGATTATCCAATTGATACAGGATACTCATACGGATACGGACAGTACTTTTGATCCAATCTCTACAAATTTCTAGTTGACACTCTCATTTTTTAAATTAACAAACTCTTTTTCTCCAAAAACTTAATGTTATTTTGAATAAATTTATTTCCAATATCCAGTGAGCGGAAAGCCTGCACTGATGGAGTGATTGAGAAACGGGACGAGATCTGCACCGCGTACCGCAACGCGGCCTACGAAATACAGAACGAGAAGAAGTTCGAGTCGAAACAGTTCACTGTCGTCGTTCAAGGATTCATGGATGATATTCGGGATGCATTCAGAAACGTTAGAATATACTTCCTATTTTGAATCTCCTTTCGTAGCTCTATTGATATCAAAAACCAACGCTCATACTCATGCTGTTTTCTTTTGAGAAGCAATCAAAATTTGCCGTCCTAATTTTACTTTGTGGTGCAGTATTACTGTGAAATTGGGCGCGCAGGTTGCATGAAAGTTGAGGTACTTGTATAGTAAAACTTATAAAACGCGGAGAGAACACTTTCATTCGAATATGTAATCACTTCGAAGATAAGTAGGCAATTGACAGTGTGGCGAGTATTAAAATTAGATTAGAACATTTTCCCACTGTCTACAGAAATGTTTTTGACAAGTCTTATACTTGGTTTGACATTCCAGAAATCGGGCTCATACGACTCTTCTTTTTACGCGGAAGACCTATTTCATCTAAGCAAATACGGAAATGCCATTCTGGGAAAATTTCTCTGGAACGGTCTTCTGGAACCGGTTGGCCAGAAGAACACGAAAGCTGAATTGAACGACGATGATGTTCCACTGAAGTGTCCCGACAAGGTTCGGCTTTATAATGTTGATGTAGTTTTTAATGGGTAAAACAAACTCAATAACATCAATACACGTGTTGAAACCAGAATTAGTTGATTTCCGTTTTTGGCTACCCAACTTGTCGCAACGCGGTGTCAAATTATTTTAGAGTAGAAAATTCAAATCGAATGATCGTCTTGCATCAGCAGTCAGCACCTGACAATTTGAGTTGAGATCCGAAACATATAGCATTTTTATCTCAAATTATGGATGCTCTTTTTACGAGATTGAAGAATAGAATAGAATGCTTAACCGCGATCGAGTACATTTCTTTTTCACATTGGTAAATGTGGCACATTTTATTCCGGGCGTTTCACTGTTCTTATTAGAAACATTATAGTTGTTTCCAATACACACCGTTTTTCAGAGTGTTCCCTATATTCGTACTGTGGGAAACAGCTAAACGGACCAGGCCCGCTCGCAGTTCTTCAATGTACGTGTTCCCTATTGTGATCGTCTAATTCTCTTATTCTCGTATTTCTCCTATTTTCTCGTTCGATTTCATGATTATTACGTGAAGTATCATTTGTAGTTTTCTTGCACGCCAAATTCAGATTTTTCAGATTTGTTGCTCTCCAAATAAGCACAATTGATTTTGTTGAGAGCGTTGGTTCACGGGTGATGTAAACTTTAATGTGAAACTGCTCTCGTTTTTGAAACAGCGTTTATGCCGTGGAAATGGGATTAGATTCATAGTTTTGTTTGAAGGTTTCATGGTTTTTCCCAATCACATCTTTTTAAATGTTTGGTATTTAGAAAATTGTATTAGGGAACTAATGATCTCTTATTTGTCGTGTTCAACAGTTTTTCGAGTTAATCTATTGAATAAAAATACATTTCATTGTCAAGAATTTTAATTATCAGGAATCTTTAAACGATAGAACGTACAATTTGAATATTCGTTTCGCTAAGACGTGTAACATGTCAATTTCCCACAAGTAATCGGCTTTTGTGATTTCATGTCTTTTTCTCATAGTGTCTATCTTGAAACCAAATAATTTAGAGTTTTCATAGAATTTCTTCTTATTTTCCATCTTCTCGCTTATCTAATCGGTCGGCAATCTGCTGTGTCATATTTGCACTACACTCATATGTTTCACAAATCTTCCTAGCAACCTTTTATTGATTCTCGAATAAGCTATAACCCAGCTGGCGAACAATAAACTATGAAAGTGGGTTTATGTTTGTCTTTGTTCCTAATACTGAAAAGGTAGAAAATTGAGTTGCTTTTGTATAAGTTTTCGAAACCGACAATGTATGAAATGAGTTGGTTTCTGTCTTTTTTCTAGAAATGAGAAAGTATGAAAGTGGGTCGATTTTTGTCTCTCCAGCTTTTTATTTTCGTAGAATTGAGAATTGTAGATAATAATCGTGTTTGTACAACTGTGAGACACGTAGCGAAAATCGATTTCTGTTCTTATTCGCGTTATTTGCATGCAGAAATACACACTCAATCCGAATTTGGAAGAATTGGTGAGTATTTCACTCATGACAAGAATATTGTTTTAAACTAGTATATTTGTAAACTTTAGTCTCTTTCTCGGGTAACAACTATATCCACGGAAACAGGTTTCTAGTACGTTTTAAAACTGTATACATAGTGTTTTCGAGAATGCGATGTTTTATTCACTGTATTGATATTTTGTATAACATAATTTTATATAAAAAAATTAAACTCACAATTTATTATATTTTTTACCAGCTGGATCGCCGAAGCTATCAATACAAACGTGTGGCCTCCTCCCAGCCAGCGGACTCAAAATCGATAGCAGAGGTGACACAGTTCAATAAACAGTCCACTGAAACAGTTTCCAGAGAAACACTCTTCTAGTTATACTATTTCTAGTCTTTTTTGATCTCGTTCCTTTTACATTTTTCTGAAAATTCATGCAACATCCAATATACATTCCCAACTGTGAATTATGCAACGTTATTCCATTTTCAGAATTCAGCAATTATCAATCAGTTAACTTAACATAATTCAGCTTATCGTGATGACGGCTTGTAGATATTTACCGTTCTAGAGACTCAAAATTGATTCTTAGGGAACTAATTGAACGCTTTCGTTCACTTTTTTATACTAGAAGTAATATGAATAGTCACGTGAAGTTAGCATTCTAATGAGGCATCGTGCACTTTGTCAGTTCACGTTTCTGAGTTCTGCCGTGTGATTTACATGATCATTGATCATCGAAACTGTTTCGTTCAGGACCTTGAAGTCTACCAGCAGTACTACTCGGACGATTGTAAGCCTTGCTTGTCTTTCCGAGTACTGAATAGATATCGATTACCGGCAGTTGCGGTTGCCTTTGTTCTACTTTTCATATTCTTATCCTACAGAAGCCCAGACCGCAGTGTTGGTGAGCAAACTTTTATCAATAAAAATTTTACTTCGAAATTTTATTTCGGTATTTATAAGAAGAGGATTGTGCAGCAATCTATCCAGTTTCTTTGTTTTTCTCCTCACTCTTCCTGCGTTTTATTTGGTTTACAGTGCAAAATTAAACTACTCATTATGAGTGAGAGAGCATGAAAGTTTGGGTTGAGAATTTTAAACGTCTGCGTATAATTGTAATCGGCAAACTCAAGTTTGCAATGCGTCTGTACAAACTTGTGGAAATTGTAGGTAGAAGTTGTTTCCCTCTGTTTTATTCAAACTCTTTCGGATAATTAGCCTGAAACAGTAGTGGTTGACCAAATAATTGTTATCAACGACCAACATTTTGCAGAAATAATGAAGCCTGTACCAAAAGAGAAAGATATTCATGCCTCCAGTCCTCTACCTCATACACGTGAGTTATTTGACTTGTTCGATTAGTGCGTATAACAATGTTTTTCTATCAGCTCAGTAATCATTTTCAAGAATTTGTTGCATTTTATGACATTGTCTCTCTCTCTCTCTTCCAGTCGCTTTCTGTCTTCCTCTCTCTCCTTTTCTCCCTCTCAATAGCTTTCTCCCTTCATAGTTCCCTCTCTCACTTTCTCTCGCTCTCTCTCTCTTTCTCTGTTTATTTTCTCTCTCTCTCTTTCTCTCTCTCTCCTCTGTCTCTCTCTCTACCTCTCTCTCTCTCTCTTGATTGTTTTTGAATTTCGAGTTGGCATTTTTCAGCCATGAGATCTTTGGGAGCGAAACTTTCCTGCGAGCCAGCACAGCTGAAACCGTCTGCTACAGTACCCGATGACGTCAACAAAGTTCGACCGGCAGATATAGTATCGATTGCCGCTATGGGAGATTCTATTACCGTACGTTGTCCCTTTTTTTCGTACGAGTTAGATCTTCAGCGAGCAGATTTGAAAACATTCTGGTTTACCATTTAGAACGAATGCTGAAAAATTGGGACAACTAAACCAATTTACATTTCTGAGTAGACTTAACAAAGGGAAAATCAATGAAAAGAAACATATTGACAGTCTTAACTTATGAATATTTAAAAACTGTCTAGTGGCATATTATGTTTTGTTCGTGGTGTTGTAGGGTGCTGCCGGTTCGAGAGATTTTCAAGATGAAGAGCGAGACTATTTCTTCAAGAATTCGTTCGTCACTGGAGGCGCAGAGGGTTTGGATAGACACATCACACTCGCTAGTCAGTTTTATACGTGAAAGTCACTGTAGATGGGAAAACTCTTGCGGGTAACAATATCTCATAGAACACTATCATAACGTTAATAGCTGTTCGACAGACTCCAGTTTTGCGAATAACTACCAACTTACTATTAAATAACTACTGAACAACTACCCCGAGTTAGGGAAAAAGAAAAAAATCCAAATGGTTCCGTGGCGGAAATTTGCCAGCAACACCGAACTAAATTTAGGTGCGCTAACAACTCTGTAACATGGAGAATAACCGTGACACTATTGTTAGTATTACCATTTCATTTTGTCACTTTTGTTTTGTTCATGTCTGTATTACCGTTTACAGACGTTCTGCGTCAGTTTAACCCGGAGCTTCATGGCTGTTCAACGGGAGTTGGCTATGATCATCATACAGGATTCAATGTTGCCGTTGGCGGTATGACCTGTGAGGACCTGCCCAGACAGGCAGAAGACCTCATCAGCAGACTGAAGGCGGAGAAGGTTGGTATACATTGTGAATGGACTATTTGTGAATTTGTAGTTTGATCTGTTTGATCTACCAAGAAAGCTGAATATTTCATCAGCAGACTGCAGACCGCGAAGTTTGGTATGAACGGAGATCACACTTTTAGTAGTTTGATCTGTTTGACCAGGCAGAAGATCTCATCAGTAGACTGAATACTGAGAAGGTTGGTATAGAAGTAGTGAGTAAGTTTTGTTAAATGATCGTTGTAGTTTGATCTCAAAACAAGCCGTGATTCACGAGTTTCGACCGAAAAACAACGGGTTCAAACTAGATACACAGGGGGATAGAGCAACATACACCGTTTAGGCTTGCTTAACGAAGAGCGAACCTCGTATAAAGAGTGCCCATGACAGTTGTAGTGAGATCTGAATACACAGTAGAGTGAATAGTTATAGTTTCTAAACTTGCTGGGCATGCTGAAAGTTCACACTAATGGAGGCTCGGTGTCGATGATACTTTGAAAATCTTGTAATTCCACCTTTTGTACATTCATTGATTGCAGGTGGACGACAAATGGAAGCTGATCAACATTTTCATCGGAACGAACGATATTGGAAATCTCTCCTGTTACAAGACTGTGGTTGGTACTCTAATAACGGCGGTGAATACAGTATGAAACAACATTGTGATGAAATTAACTGGGATACGGTCACGTTATTAAGTAATGGTTGAACATGTTATATCAAAAAACTGTTTCATCGAAATAACTACTGCTGATCATTAAGCTTGTTTTCAACGCTATCACGTTTTTTTAGCAATGATTGAACATGTCATGCCAAAAAACTGGTCATCGTATTAACTACTTTTCATCGGTAAGCTTGTTTTCAACGCTTTTCCCAGAAAAGATATATTGCAAACACGATGTACCGCACAAAAACATGCAGACCGTGTCCATGCAGCTTTCCAATTTGAGTATCTCAGATGATTTTAAGTTCAAATGCTCTGAAATATCAGTCTATTCTTGTTTCAGCCTTTTATACCACCCACGTTGTACAAGTCTCTGCTCGAGAAATCCATTTCGTTTTTGAAACAATCGCTGCCGAACACAATCGTTTCTATCACCTCCATGTGGAATTCTCAGCTCTCAATCGAAGCAGGCTCACTCATCACTACTGGGTCAGTCAAGTTTTGAAAGAAATGAACTCTTACAAAACTATTCATTACGTATTTCAATAAAAAAAGTTTGAGATAGTTTGAGGTAGTTTTATCTGCATAAAAGTAGTTTTTTTTTATGTTACACAGCGAAGTCGCTCATTCGTAGATCACACAAACAGTTTTCATGAGTGGAAAGGTCGGCAGACATTATCAATCTAGTTGGAGATGTCTAGTATCGTGTTAAACAGTAATTGGTTTTTTGGTTGAACAGTAGTTGACGTGGCTTTTTGAAAAAGTTCAGATTTCAGTGAGAGAAAAACATGTTTCGATGGAGTTATTGAGAAACGAGACGAGATCTGCACCGCGTACCGCAACGCGGCCTACGAAATACAGAACGAGAAGAAGTTCGAGTCGAAACAGTTCACTGTCGTCGTTCAAGGATTCATGGACGACATCCGAGATGCTTTCAGAAACGTAAGTTCTGGAAAAGATATGGAATTTCGAGACTCTTTTTTTTCACTTGCTGTCATTCATTGCTTGACTCCTACATGACTGATGTGATGAGATTTGAAAGTTCACGTTCATAACGATTTTGTTTTATCTCTAACATGTTTCTCTCTCTACTTGCAAATAGTTTTCATTTCATTCGAGATCACAGTAGATTTATTTTTTCACTCTACAATGTTTCGTGTAATTTGTATTGAAAGGGGAAGATTCATAAAACATAACCACGTACGGCGATAGAGTCTCCCATAGCGGCAATCGATACTATATCTGCCGGTCGAATTTTATTGACGTCATCGGGTACTGTAGCAGAGGGTTTCAGCTGTGCCGGATCGCAAGACAGGCTGCCACCCAGGGATTTCATGGCTAGAAAATGGCATATTTTTATTGTTCTCAATATGACGACATTTCAATAGAAAACCGCGCGTATATCAGGTTTTGATCAAAAAATCTAGATGAAATGTTGCGCGCCGAACCATACTCTTTCACTGGAAGTCAGGGATCAAACTACAAACAGCGCAGAATAGGGAAATCTTGTTATACCTACTTTTACTATTGGGGCTCTTTGTATCAAAACTAAACGAAGCATATTTAATATATATTCAATATTAGATCAATATTCGTGGAAAAGACTACTGTCGATCTCAGAAATAAAGTTAACAGGTTTTTCTTTAGAAATCCGGAGCCTACGACACTTCTTTCTACGCTGATGACATTTTCCATTTGAGCAAATATGGAAATGCCATTCTGGGAAAATTTCTATGGAACGGTCTTTTGGAACCGGTTGGCAAGAAAAACACAAAAGCTGAACTAAACAATGACTATGTACCTTTGACTTGTCCTAACAAGGTGAGCTTACACGTTTTTGTTTTCGTATATAAGTTTATTGGAGGAATAGCTTACGAAATAAGATGAATACTTTTATATTCACGTGGAGGTTATGAAGACAATTAGCTGTTTTTATTTCTCACAATTTTGTTTTCCAGGATGTTCCGTTCATTCGTACAATGGGTAACAGCTAAGAAGGTTGATGAACATTTCATCAATATAACAATATTTAGGCAATAAATTATATTGACGGGTAGATTTTAAATTGCCGAATTATTATTCATTTTAAATTTTGGGTGTGTGATGTTTTGATATTTTAGTTTTTGTTATATGTTTTTTGGGACAACCTGTATGCAATAAATTATTGGAACCCATCGTTTTCTCTTTTTTATATCTAATATAAACACACTTTATGTCGAAACCAGCTGAGAAAAACATCAGAATGTTTTGCAAAGGAATTCAATTAATGTGCTATGAATACTAATACAAAAGACAAACCAAGTATAGCAAGTCCATTAATGTCTCATTTCATCACTTAGTTATTATAATTTCAATGAACTACATGTGATGGAGACCGCATAAAAGACAGCCGGAGAGCGGAACAGCAGAGAGAAGTGGTATTCTTCTTTCGTTTATTAATTATAGAAACTGGTAAAAGTTTGTAATTAATACTAATATGATGATTCAAATATGATAATTACATTTTTCCCTTCCTAATTGATATCATACAGACGCAGACGTTAAAGATTACGTAAAGGTACGCCAAAGTCGCTTTTGTTTAAGTTTTCCTCTGTTAGCTCTTGGAGAGAGAGACAAAGTTGTAGGCGCTTAATTTAAGTGGATATGGTGATCTTACAAAGCTATGGCTCACCGCAGCTTGTGAGTTTGTTGATCGATTTTTGTTTTATTCGGATGCTTTCTTGTTTAACAGTGAATTACTCACTTTTTCGATTTCCCAAATTCTTTTTTTATGGTAATAGGCTTGATCATGTCAGTGGGTCAGTTACTTTGTTCAGAATTTCAAGCCCAGCCATCAGCACTTTTGGGACGAGCTCAGTTCCACTTTGCAAGCATGTATATTAATTCCGGGCTAATCTGTTTGATTTTGCCTCTCATTTTCCATTCATTACATTCAACGGCAAATGCACTTCCAGTGAAAGAGTATGGTTCGGCGCGGAACATTTCATCTAAAGGTGAGTTATTTGATCGAAATCTGATATAAGCGCGGTTTTCTATCTAAATGTCAGTATATTGAGAACTATAAAAATATGCCATTTTTTTAGGGTGGCAGCCTGTCTTGCGATCCGGCACAGCTGAAACCCTCTGCTACAGTACCCGATGACGTCAATAAAGTTCGACCGGCAGATATAGTATCGATTGCCGCTATGGGAGACTCTATTACCATACGTGGTTATGTTTTATGAATCTTCCCCTTTCAATACAAATTACACCGCCACTTGGAAAGCCTAACAAAAACTAATTGACAAAATAACGAGAAACTTTGAAAATTTCTATAGAACTTTCTTTTGGAACCGATTGGAAAGAAAATACAAACCCTAATTTCGCAGATGAGGGTATTTCATTGCACGGTCCCAACAAGGTATGTTTACATTTCAATAAATTTACCATTCTATAGATGTTTGTATCTTGTTTTGCATGTGTCTTCAAGTGAATGATACTAAAATTTCCTATTCACTTGATTATACAAATATGATAAATTTTATTTTCCACCATCTCTTTACAGAATGTTCCGTACATTCGTACAATGGGAAACAGTTGAAGAGAGACATGTCGCCTGGGAAATTCCGCCAAAATAATGTTGTCCTTTGATTTGATGAATCCATTTATGACTATTGACTATAAAAGATGCACCAACTCAACTATTTTTTAAAATCGTTTCCTCAACATTTTTTTGCAAAGTAAACTTAACAATAGGTTTGTGTATTTTGTGATGACCGACCAGATTTACAACATCATATTTCTTCACCTACATTGAATGATGCTCAAGTTACAAATTATCGACCGCGCGGCGCCGATTAGTTTCTGTTCAGAGTTCTGCAGACATTTCAAAACAGTTTCTTGCATTTTTTCCCGAATTTCCCGACCATTTTTCTAGATACTTGCATGAAATGGGGAGAGCCCACACGTCTACAAGACGTGATGTTCATGTTTCAAGTCATATCTTTTGAGAAAAATTAAAGGGTCAAAACTCCTGAAAAAATCTCAAAATGACTTCCGTTCAGAGGGGGGGGGGGGGGCGACGGCTAAAAACGCCTGTTTCTATAAAACTGGATTTTTTTTTCTTCAAAATCAACTTAGGCAAACGAAATTAAGTATGTCGTGAATGGTGATATTGAGTGTGATAGGAAAAGTTAGGATCAGTTTCGAATGGAACATGTACAATACCAAGTGAGCTTAGCCTTTACCTCAAAATATCCATTTTTGGCGCTCTATCTCATTTCTTGTACATTTTTCATCCTACGTTCCATTCAAACCCAGCGAGATCAACCTCTACCTTGAAATATACAAAGTTAGAAATTGAACAAAAAGCAGAAATTTCAGGCATCGGAAGTTGAACTACGGCATTTCGGTCACTTAGAATATCTTCCGACGCTCGACCTAAGTAGTCGCAATCCCGAATCTGAAGCGTATCGTACACTATAATAGTCAATTGCACGGTCGCGTGAAACATCTTTAACACAGCTGAACTCCGGAACAAGCAATGACAAAATCCACGATGCTTCATTAGAATGCTAACTTCACGTGACTATTCAGTTAACTAGTGTATTTAAGATTTTACGTGCAAACGGTTATCTTCGGTTCTGCATGATTAAGCAGAGTAACTTGATTCTAGTCAACTAATACTCCGTGGAAGTGATTTGCTCCAGGGAAGTCAAATCGGTGGAAAAGGATATTTGCTTCATCCTGCGGTGTTTATAGCTTAAACTCACAGCTCTACAAAATATATCAGAGCATGAAGAACGCGAAGTTTAGTTTCGAATGAAACGTGTACAATTATGTTTTAAAACCCCAAAAACAAGTGTATTGATGTAGAGACTAATCTCGACTAATCTCGCGTGGATCTATCGAACCTGTGTCTTATCACATCGATAGAAGTGTGGACATAGGTGTTGTGAAGTGTGACGATTCACTGTACTCTGTGGTAGAAATATGATCTACGAAGTGTCATTGGTTAGTGGGCGACGTTTCTAACCGAACCAATTTGACAATGGAAAGCAATATTGCATATCTGATCCAACTGTGTATTGTTTTTGGTATGCAGTACTTTTGCACGGGGCTCAACCTACGCTCATACATCTCAACTTAACCAAACATGATAATCCAGATGCTCTCTCAGGTATGTCCTTTCTCAGACTCCCTTTCAAATTCGTTCTACAAACTAACAAATACAATCCCCGTCAAGCACTGTTGAATTGCAATTATTACCTGGGCATAATAGGGTAACCAAGTAACCATGCCCTTTTTATTCTCCACTTTTATCTCCTTTTACCCTTTTGGAGTACCACATATAATTGTGTGAAAACTCACGTTTTCAAATATGTTCAATTTTATCCTAAATGTGTCTTTGAGTATATAGTCTCGTCTATTGCGTTTTCATTGACTATTATGTAATTTATAGCATTGAACGGCGTCTTCGAGTAGTTTTCGGTATCAGTCGAGTTTGTTTGTTTTGACACTAGTTTGACAAATATAAGCCTGCAGGTGCAGGCGGTAGACCAAATAATCAGTTAGCATTCAGAACTTTCCAAAGGTGTAATAACTGATATACGTATGATGATTACGGTACCGTACTGCTCGTTTTCTATTTTCACATTAAAGGGACCGTTCCTCTTTAATTTGGAGGTTTGAGCTGATTAGTCGATATTGTTCACATTAAAAAACCAAAATCATTCATGTAGGTGTCAACTGCCTGTCTTGCTCCGTGTTCACAAAAATGCGGTGCGACCACGCGCACGTACATACACCGCCGAGTTCACCTACGTACAAAATTTTCAAAATGTCCATAAAATTACAAAACCATATTCAAAACATGGCCAACATTACCAGTATGAAATCTGTAAAGGAAAATTTGTAAATATCAAGAAAACTACAAAGCAGTGATAGATTAAAAATTGCTGCATTACAGTAACCCAAATCCTGTTTGTTTCTATTTTGCTCAGTAATAATGTGGGTTTTTGAACTTTCTGTACGTAAGGTATGAACATTCTTCTCAAAACAGAATAAATGACTTTCTTCATGTTTCAAAAATTACCTACATTGCACATTATAGAGGTACGGTCCCTTTAACGAAAGGTGGCTGCACGTAGTACGTCATCTAGTGAAAATGTTGCGAACGCAGGTACCCAATTTCTGGCTATTTATAGCGAAACTTAACTCCTAAATGTCGGTCGAAAAAACAATTCACAGTTGTGCAGCATCCATTTGCTTTTAAACATCTCGTTCCGTTCTCTAATGTCTTAAATGATTTACATGAAACTATATAGGTTAAAATTCGAATCTTCCTTGAATAGCATGATCACGTTGCTGACGCGTTCTCTCTGATGGTTTGTTTGTTTCTTCTTTTTCTCTTTCTATCTACATATCTCTCTTTCTTTCTTTCTCTCTCTACTTTACTTTATCTTTGTTCTTGTCTCCTCTCTCTCTCTTTCTCTGGGACAATCGCGATTCAAGTTGTTGCAAAACTGCGTTTTGAAAGTGTGATATCAAAGTAGCAAAGTTGATTTTCCAGGAGATACGTGATGCACCTTTTTACTATTGTCATGCTTATTACGTGTTCTCTTTCCCTGGGGCCGAGTTTGCTGCTATTGCTGCTGGTGTTCACATCTACTCCCAAGAACAACCGTGACTTCGCCGTCGTTCTCATTCAACAGTCGCTGAACAGCATCCTATTGGCTATTCTACACATGGCAATCTCTCCCAGGTGGGTTCTGCTGGCGGAGGGATAGGTTCAAAATTTTAAGATTCATTCGGTCACTTCATCGTTGCAATATGTGGCCGTATTCATGAGCATCCCGATCTTTTCATTCCTGCGTCTCTCAAATATATGCCATGTCTCTGCTCTAACATCCCGCCGTGATACGAGGTTTGCGCAATAGTGTGCTGAAGCGAGAGACGCAGAACGGACCGGGATGCTGTAGCATACGTACTATGTTGTTCCTTCATGACCTGATATAACTGTCTCCGCACATTCTCGATATTTCTTTACCACAGAACTCTTCAAGATTAAGGGGTATACAGTATATAAAACGTAGTTTGATTGTTGAACACATAATAGATCTTGTCCTTTGGCAGAATGGACCGGCAATTTACAAAATCTCAGACTCATAACGGAGCAATCAGAGGTCTAGTCGATACAACACACACGATAACTCTGTGAAATATGTAGATCCCAAGCAAATACGGAATTAATCCAATATTTCAATAACAATCACGCAGTCCATTTGAAAGTTTCCAACTCCGAACAGAAAAAATTAGAGTTATAATCACCAGTAAACATTAAAAGACTACAGCTCACGAGATGTTCGAAAATATATCGTATTTCAGATCAATTTTTCTTGGAAAGACTACTATAACTATAATTTACGGCCCTGTACAATATCTGAGTCGGAGCTTCCAGTATTATTGGTAACATCCTATATTCTTGTAAACAGTTAAAAGGGTGCGATATCGAACTACCACAGATTCGCACAAGAATCAAACACCCAGCTGAGAAAAACAAACTTTTAGTGTTTTTCTATCTCACGTAAAATTATTGAGCTTGTTTGCTTTTTGCGTGCCTGGGATCTTCCTACACAGTCTAAAACGGGTCAATAACTAAATTCCAAAGTGAAATAATACGGGTTGTCCCCGTATATTCCATATGAAAAGAACGATTTACAGTAGTGCTATCATGCGGCCACAAATTCACAATCACATCTTGGTTACCGCCATCCCTTTTCTACATCGCTTGGCATTACTCAAGGGCAAGCGGTTCACCGTGCTTCAAATGGTGTTCGTAATGTGCGTCGTACAAGTACCATACGTTTTGGAGTTTGTGAGTTTTTCAACTTTCACCGGTGTCCCTCAAAACCTCTTTAAGTTCAACCTATTGGAGTTGAAACTTTCACATTCCACATGTCATAACTCATAGAACTTGGATAATTATTGATTATTTAGCAGGCATTCATTTGACATACTATTTTTGTGGTATATGATATGTTAATGAGTACCGAATTTTTGATTTAGACAGAAATACCCATATACAGAAGAAAGACTTGTTGATCCAAGGTATGTGCAGAACCCGTAACTGCCTAGGCGGGTGTGGCGAGTTGGTGAGATTCTCTCGCATGAAAAATGGCCTTGAAAGTTGCACAGGAGATAAAAAATCTTTTCATAAAACTAATCACTCCCGAACTTTTGCTTATCGCGACCGTTTTCAGATGGTTTGGTTTGATGTGAGGCCATCACGTAATTTCAGCAACTCAACACGACTAGCAAAAATAGTTTACTCACAATGAATAGACACTTTCTCGCTACTGAACCACTAGTGAGGAAGGTTTTTTTGTGGCGATTTGAACACGTAGTTAGGCTTGAGTGTTCTTTTGATCTCTCTATGGACTGATCTCGCGTGAATACGGTCACTGGTCCCCATTTCGAAAGTAAAACACAGTAGTTTTCGGGAGTACAAAGTTGTTTCATGATATCGTCCAGCTGAATACGCTAACATTTCATCCGGTCCTTTGTTACACATGTTCTATTTTCAATGGTTGAGTGTTCGACTAGATGTGTGCGCGCTAGCACTCAAAATACCAGGGTTCGATTCCTCTCGGCCCGGTATTTTCATGGCCGACCGCATGAGCTGGTAATAACGCTCACTTAAATGCCTAGTTTTTCATCTACGGACCTCAGCCTCCTACCGCGATGTTATTAATGTCCTGAAATGAACAATGTAACACACAGCTGAAACTATTGTCGTAAAAGATCAGTATACTAGGAATGAATTGAGTAGTCACATATAGTGATCGTTCTAATCAGGCATCGTGCACTTTCTATTGATGAGTTCTGCTGTGTTTTCGTTTTACATGACCTTGCAATTGAGAATTGACTAACATTATATTATTATTATTATTATTATTATTATTATTATCTTCTCAGTTTGCGCTAAGAGACGGTCTTAGCCCAACGGAAGTTGACCGTGTATTCTACAACCAAGTGAACATGACTCTCGAAGGAGCGACGGCGAACGGCTTCTATCTTTCGCTGCCAGAAATAAGGTTATCCATCAGTGAGTCACTGTATTTTCATTCGGAAGCTGCTCGAGCAAATTCTGAGAAATCGTTTACAGAACTATTCCCACACTTTTCTGATATTTCTGATATTCTGATCAGATGTTTAATCCCGTTTCTACGATTTTCTCAAATTTTCGATTTTCTCAACTTTTCAAAAAGTGTTTACACATTTACAGTTTTTTCGCACATTTCTTCATCATCACTTTGACAAGCGAACCAAATATTCTTAAAACACCAATTATTTCAACAAGACACGGTTATTTGGAAGAATTGACTTGCTCTGGCCAGACATAAAACCGAGAGTATGTATGGATATCAAACAAACTCACGATTCGACATTCCGCGTCTCTCTGACCTGCCTACTCTCTTGTCGAAAGTGCTTGATGAGTGCCTGAGTTATCGATCGAAAAGGGTCTAACATGAGTACGTATGCCAGAAGATCCAGGCACCTTCATCCCATCCTGTCTCTCCTCCAATATACGCTCTTTCTCTGCTATTACATCCCGCCGGGATATGAAAGACAATAAATACTGAGGCAGAGCGAGAGACGCAGGATGGAGTGAAGGTGCCGGGATCCTCTAGCATACGTACTATGGTCGAAGTGAGCCTGACTCATTTTCTACTCGTCTTCCAGCTGTTGCATCACAAGTAGGACCGATCATAGTATTGACAGTCGCTCTGTCTGTAAGATGGTGGGCCAGCCGAATTCTCGCTAGCACCAGCAACACTTCGAGCGAACTGACCAAAAAAATGCATAGACGTCTACTGAAGGTGAATTTTGTTCAAGTTGCTCTTCATATGTGATCTTCTTCTCTCACTAAGATGTGAAATTTATTGAATTTTTTTATTTTGAACAATAATAAATTATGAAGGCACCTCATTCAGATTTTCTCTCTAAATGAAAAAATCATTCTGTTTTTTGACAATATAAAAAGAATGAGTTCAATGTGTCATTCTGCTATGAATAAAATCTACGTAACACTATTTCTCAATTCCCCAAAACAACAACTTATTTCCAGCTTTTCACCATACAAGCATTGTTTCCGCTCTGCAATATTTTCGGAATATTGTCGGTCCTTCTTTCCACTTACGCAGTATGTTTCAACAAATCTCACGTGTACTGCTGCATTTCTTGTACCACATTGTATTTTAGTTGTACTCCAGGAATCTGCGTTCGATTTAGTTTTAGTTTTAGAGTCTAAAATTTCTAATTGGAAAATATTATGTGTCTCAAACTTTTGTGACACACCGAAATTTCCCAACCAGACCTTCATATTGATCACAAATGAAATAAATCAAGAATGAGGAAGAAAATATTCAACGTTCTCTAAATATGTTTTTGCAGAACTATCGGTTCGTGGCTGGCGAGTTTATAGTGTTCGGAGTGGGTCCATTCATCATGGATTTCAACAACACCATCAGCATTATGTTTATAAGTTATTATAGACAAGAACTATTGAAATGGGTCAAATGCGGAAATGCAAACTTGGTTACCACAGTTCAAACCAGGACGTCGTAACCAATCTCTTTTTACCGCTCATTCTGGCCTTCTTTCAATGATCTAATGACATAATTGAATCCTGTGGATTACTGTGGGTTGTGTACGGAGTTTAGTCAAAGTGAGTAGAATTGTAGTCAATTAGATGAAAATTGATATGTTCGAATAAACAAGGTGAACACTGGTGAACTAAAATTATAGAACCCAATCACTCACTCGGAAATTGGTTCTTAGATTCAGTTACTCTCTGCAAAGAACGCATTTTCATCAGATTAAGTTCCAGAGTGAACGTTTTTTCAAAGTTATGTATTTGCCTCAATGGCTATACATACGGGAAGTAAAATGAGTAGTAATGTTTGCATTCTAATGAGGAATCGTGCCCGTTGTCGTTGCACTTTAATGCTGCTGTGTTTCACGTGGTTCACGTGACTGTGAAGATGACTAACAGTATATAATGCTCGTTCACAATGATCAAACTAAATACTTACTACTGGTGATGAAAAGTGAATCGAATTTTCTCTCACGTTACACGTGAAAAAGTCAGGTACAATTAGTAAAAAGTGGGGGAACCAACAAATGAGTGAGTTGTGTTTGGTTCGACCTCGATATCAGCAAAAAGTGAACGATACGAATTGCTGTGATACTGTAGCAGAAGTATTCTGCAAAAATAGAACAATACAAATGTTGCACAATGGTTCACGAAGCCCGCATGATATTTCTGAAATTGCCGAAGGGTATTTCATGTGTGCTTTGACGACATGCGTGCGTTGTGAACCATTGTGCAACATTTGTATTGTTCTATTTTTGCAGAATACTTCTGCTACAGTATCACAGCAATTCGTATCGTTCACTTTTTGCTGATATCGAGGTCGAACCAAACACAACTCACACATTTGTTGGTTCCCCCACTTTTTACTAATTGTCCTTTTTTTGCTAGTTGTACTCCTACAACTTCATATGTTGCCTATTCACAGAAGGAATCTTGTAAACTCATTATATTATTATGGAAATCTCAGTTTTGTGTGTGCACGAAGCCGAATGCAGACCATAAAATTGCTGATGTTGTAATATAACGCAGGTTACTGGCTCTGTGACTATCAACAACTGAACAAAAACGCTAAACGTTCCGATTGACATGTACACCGCTTTTAGCGGCGATAAGCGATGGGGATTGGCGCCATTGACAAATCTACAATTAGAGACACCAACTCACTTACAATATAGCCATTATTTCCAATACCACATCAAAAACCTTCGTTGAAACTTTTTTTCATTCCTGCGTCAATTGACACACGCGTCTGGCGCCAGAACGAAACTAAATTTTCTAGGTTTTTGAGCTACCAGTACACACTACATGTGTCAATTACTGATTGGAGCAATATTCAAACTATTCAATTGTCAGTTTCGTGTGTTTTTGTTTTGGCGCCATTTGGCGTCTGTTCCGAGCCAGACGATAAAATTCGATTTTGAATTTGTGGATCTTTATTTCACATTGGAATATTCAATATCTGTTAACTTGAAACAGTTTGATTGACGATAACCGATATTTTTCCAACTTTGGCGCCAATTGGCGCCAGCGCACAATGCCAACAGAACTTTCTTTGATTTTCAGATTGAGCATCTTACTTGCCATGTGATAGTTATTTAGTGTACCGAATTTTAGACGATTCCATTGACGCTGTCGTGAGTTTGGGTTTTGGCGCCATCTGGCGCCTGGTTCGAGCGCCAGAAGAAAAATTTCAGTTTTGGAAATAGACTTTCACACTTTCCACCAAATTATTCAATTTCTATTAGTGTTCAACATTTTAATTGATGATAAATAGTGTTTTGCCGTTTTTGGCGCCTATTGGCGCCAGCGCCGGGCGCCAATGGTGATGTATTCATCTCATATTTGGCGCGACGGGCTAACTTTTGCATTATAACTCATGTTTCAAATTTCAGCTTAATCGGTTCATTAGTTTTTCCAATAGTGGTTTTGGCGCCTATTGGCGCCCGCGCCCGGCGCCAATGGGGAGCTATACATCTCATATTTGGCGCGACATGCTAAATTTTGCATTAGAACTCATGTTTCAAATTTCAGCTAAATCGGTTCGATAGTTTTTCCAATAGTCGTTTTTGGCGCCTATTGGCGCCCGCGCCCGGCGCCAGAGATTACATATACATTTCATACTTGGCGCGACGAGCTAACTTTTGCCATAGAATAGGTGTTTCAAATTTCAGCCAAATCGGTTCAGTAGTTTTTCCACTACGATGCGGACAGAATTCCGTGAGGGAGGAGGGAGGAGGGAGGAGGGAGGAGGGAGGAGGGACGAGGGAGGAGGGAGGAGGGACGAGGGACAAATTACGGCGGAACTTTTCAACAACGACACGAAACCATACCTCAGGCAAAAATAATCCGATTTGGCTGAAATTTTCACACAATGTTCAATTCGTGATTCTCTAACGTTCTCTCTTTTTAGTTTTCGAAAAAAGAATATGTTTGAAGATTTTTGTTAATTAAAAGGAAAAAACGAGTCCGCAATGGCCAAACCAAAGACAACTCACGCAGAGCGCTTCGCGCTCCGCGCGATATCTGAAGGTTCATGCTACGAACGCGCGATCGATTAAGAAAAGAGTATTAAATTGATGAAAGAAAATGGTTCATTTAAAACACGGAAAACAGTTGTAGTCAGAACAAGCGTTGTATCTTTGAGTGCTGCATTTTCTAATACTCCACGTGTTTACAGCATGAGCTGTCGGTGAAATACAGGTCGAATCTCTAATAAAATTGGTTCATGTTTAATCCATTATAGTAGTGGTATACTTTCCATCAGACCATTGTTGAGTTGAGTGACAGAAAACAGAACATTAAGAACACGGAAAACAGTTTGTAGTCAGAACAAGCGTTGTATCTTTGAGCGCTGCATTTTCTAATACTCCACGTGTTTACAGCATGAGCTGTCGGTGAAATACAGGTCGAATCTCTAATAAAATTGGTTCATGTTTAATCCATTATAGTAGTGGTATACTTTCCATCAGACCATTGTTGAGTTGAGTGACAGAAAACAGAACATTAAGAACACGGAAAACAGTTGTAGTCAGAACAAGCGTTGTATCTTTGAGCGCTGCATTTTCTAATACTCCACGTGTTTACAGCATGAGCTGTCGGTGAAATACAGGTCAAATCTCTAATAAAATTGGTTCATGTTTAATCCATTATAGTAGTTGTATACTTTCCATCAGACCATTGTTGAGTTGAGTGACAGAAAACAGAACATTAAGAACACGGAAAACAGTTTGTAGTCAGAACAAGCGTTGTATCTTTGAGCGCTGCATTTTCTAATACTCCACGTGTTTACAGCATGAGCTGTCGGTGAAATACAGGTCAAATCTCTAATAAAATTGGTTCATGTTTAATCCATTATAGTAGTTGTATACTTTCCATCAGACCATTGTTGAGTTGAGTGACAGAAAACAGAACATTAAGAACACGGAAAACAGTTTGTAGTCAGAACAAGCGTTGTATCTTTGAGCGCTGCATTTTCTAATACTCCACGTGTTTACAGCATGAGCTGTCGGTGAAATACAGGTCAAATCTCTAATAAAATTGGTTCATGTTTAATCCATTATAGTAGTGGTATACTTTCCATTAGACCATTGTTGAGTTGAGTGACAGAAAACAGAACATTAAGAACACGGAAAACAGTTTGTAGTCAGAACAAGCGTTGTATCTTTGAGCGCTGCATTTTCTAATACTCCACGTGTTTACAGCATGAGCTGTCGGTGAAATACAGGTCAAATCTCTAATAAAATTGGTTCATGTTTAATCCATTATAGTAGTTGTATACTTTCCATCAGACCATTGTTGAGTTGAGTGACAGAAAACAGAACATTAAGAACACGGAAAACAGTTTGTAGTCAGAACAAGCGTTGTATCTTTGAGCGCTGCATTTTCTAATACTCCACGTGTTTACAGCATGAGCTGTCGGTGAAATACAGGTCAAATCTCTAATAAAATTGGTTCATGTTTAATCCATTATAGTAGTTGTATACTTTCCATCAGACCATTGTTGAGTTGAGTGACAGAAAACAGAACATTAAGAACACGGAAAACAGTTTGTAGTCAGAACAAGCGTTGTATCTTTGAGCGCTGCATTTTCTAATACTCCACGTGTTTACAGCATGAGCTGTCGGTGAAATACAGGTCAAATCTCTAATAAAATTGGTTCATGTTTAATCCATTATAGTAGTTGTATACTTTCCATCAGACCATTGTTGAGTTGAGTGACAGAAAACAGAACATTAAGAACACGGAAAACAGTTTGTAGTCAGAACAAGCGTTGTATCTTTGAGCGCTGCATTTTCTAATACTCCACGTGTTTACAGCATGAGCTGTCGGTGAAATACAGGTCAAATCTCTAATAAAATTGGTTCATGTTTAATCCATTATAGTAGTTGTATACTTTCCATCAGACCATTGTTGAGTTGAGTGACAGAAAACAGAACATTAAGAACACGGAAAACAGTTTGTAGTCAGAACAAGCGTTGTATCTTTGAGCGCTGCATTTTCTAATACTCCACGTGTTTACAGCATGAGCTGTCGGTGAAATACAGGTCTAATCTCTAATAAAATTGGTTCATGTTTAATCCATTATAGTAGTTGTATACTTTCCATCAGACCATTGTTGAGTTGAGTGACAGAAAACAGAACATTAAGAACACGGAAAACAGTTTGTAGTCAGAACAAGCGTTGTATCTTTGAGCGCTGCATTTTCTAATACTCCACGTGTTTACAGCATGAGCTGTCGGTGAAATACAGGTCTAATCTCTAATAAAATTGGTTCATGTTTAATCCATTATAGTAGTTGTATACTTTCCATCAGACCATTGTTGAGTTGAGTGACAGAAAACAGAACATTAAGAACACGGAAAACAGTTTGTAGTCAGAACAAGCGTTGTATCTTTGAGCGCTGCATTTTCTAATACTCCACGTGTTTACAGCATGAGCTGTCGGTGAAATACAGGTCGAATCTCTAATAAAATTGGTTCATGTTTAATCCATTATAGTAGTTGTATACTTTCCATCAGACCATTGTTGAGTTGAGTGACAGAAAACAGAACATTAAGAACACGGAAAACAGTTTGTAGTCAGAACAAGCGTTGTATCTTTGAGCGCTGCATTTTCTAATACTCCACGTGTTTACAGCATGAGCTGTCGGTGAAATACAGGTCAAATCTCTAATAAAATTGGTTCATGTTTAATCCATTATAGTAGTGGTATACTTTCCATCAGACCATTGTTGAGTTGAGTGACAGAAAACAGAACATTAAGAACACGGAAAACAGTTGTAGTCAGAACAAGCGTTGTATCTTTGAGCGCTGCATTTTCTAATACTCCACGTGTTTACAGCATGAGCTGTCGGTGAAATACAGGTCGAATCTCTAATAAAATTGGTTCATGTTTAATCCATTATAGTAGTTGTATACTTTCCATCAGACCATTGTTGAGTTGAGTGACAGAGTGGGTTTTTGGGAATGTGCAGAGACGAAAATATAGAAAGCGATAGAGAGACTCAATTTCATAACAATAAGACGTGAATGAGAAACCTTTGGAAATTCGAAATAGATTCACGCAATATCTGCTCACGTTTCAGGGGAATGATACAAATACTAACCATGAACAGTGCTCGTTTGCCTAAGTGTGGCGTGAAGTCGGAACATATTGAAAAATCAGAAAGTTTGAGCATTGGTAGTTGAACTACGCAAAATTCCGGTACTTATTCGAAGGTAGACGTGGAATATTATTCAATATACCTCTAATTTTGCATGTTGGTGTGACCTTTGTCGTACAGGATATTTCTTTTATCCTGCGGAATTTAGAGTTTTTACTCTCAACTTCCTGAAATGAGATAGAGTATAATGTTTATTTTCGAATAAATGCGCGGTTTGTGGCAATCTACCCGTGTGTCGAGAGGAAGAATACATGGGAAATTTATTAACCGGTATATCGTTTACCATAGCAGATGACCAGTAACCGGAAAACGGTTGCCCCTTTTGTGAACCACTCGTTCACCCCCCCCCCCCTTTTTTTTTATTAAGAAGACATTGTGAAAAGGGGTTATTCAAAAAGTAGCTGGGTAACCCAAAACTATTATTGGTCACATGCTACAGCTAACGAAACACCCGGTTCCTTGTGAGATTGGCTAGTTCACATCGAGTATGTGACTTAGTCTTTTATATTCGTACTTTATAGGTTTCATCATTGCACGACTGATAATAACTTTAATCGAGAAGTTTTTGACAAAAGTCAAGATGATTCTAATCTAGTTTTCTAAACTAACTGAACAACTACAATAAACATCATGCAACTGACTAACCTCAAACGATAGAGTTTCTATCAGGGAGCTCTAACGCTTTATTTCCGCATTCATGACTATACAAAAGTTATTTGACTGCTTAGGTTCGTCGAAAATATATTTTGTCATTTTTCTGTGGCATTACCAGAATGTGGATCAACGTACGTAATACGTTGCTCGAGGAACGTGAGTACTTCTTTCTACGCAGTCTGTAATAAAAAATAAACATACAACTTATGATCAAAAAACATTCAGCAATACTTTTTACAGATATTACTCGACCCGATATAGTGAGAGAACGAAAAAATATGGTCACGCGTCTCTTTCAACAAATAAAGTTGAAAACTGGTACTTTGGTTCGTGGCTTATCTCTGAAATGAATGAACACAACGAAAATGAGAAATACACTTTGTGTGTACAACATGTGCGTCCATTTCCCGCTTGACCATCAAGTATTCTTCTGTAAAAGACCATTTCGAGAAGTCGAAAAACTGAATAAAGCTCTTGAGTCGAAGGTTGCTCTGTTGGATAAACTGTGCTGGATTAACGAGGATCACGACTGCATCCAACTAAACAACTTGGACGATCTGAAGCAGAAAGTCAAATTTTTTATTATTTTCTATTCACCTGGTACACGGCAAGGGACCTACGCCGACTACGTTGCTGTCGTCTCTTACGACGGCAAATCCGACAATTATGAGCTGAATAAAGTTCGTCGCAGACGTCGCAGATGCAGCCCCACTTCACCGATTACGCTGTCATGGGCACATACAACGCTGTCAGGCAGGAAGGTCCAGGACGCCGCTTCGGAGAAACGACGGCTCGTGGGAGAATGGCCCACATTGTGACATCAACTTGGATTGATAACGTCACACCTTCTCCTCTACAGGGAATGATGTTCAGGTACCAGATTGTGTGTTTCTGTTTTCGACTTAAAGCAGAATATTTATCTTTTTGGTTAATTTTCTGAAGAGAATTATCAAGCGAATCTACATCTTTATATATTTTACAGTATGTCACAGATACTGTAGTGGTGTCTGAAAATCTTCTTATATCGTCTTTTAGTTCTGAAATTTGCGGTTTTTCTGAGTATTTTCTCAAAAGTGTGTGGAACAAGCGCGATGCCATTTTATCTCGAACTTTTACTCATTCACATTACGTTCCGAACTTTCACATTACGCATATGCACAGAATCAGAAAAACATGAAAGTGGTTCTATAACAAAAATAACATCTAATCTCGATTTCGCCCTTTCTCTTGAACGGTTCAACTTATCTTCCATCTGCATGCTTATCTCGTCGGGCGAACGATTATTTATCTCATCTTGCACCCGAATATTCTCAAATTGTTCCTGACAAAATCACACTATTTTAAAATGAAAAGTATGAAAGTTGGTTTGATTTCAGCGTTTCTGTTTTTCTATCTTGCATTTAATCGATAAAAATATTAACTTTACAAGTACAGTCATCGTAAGCCGCAGAAGAGCTGTAGCTAGACAGGAAAATCGCGTTGAATGGAGTCCTCAAAAAAATATCAAGCTGAGACAAATAGATTAACACCCTTACTTTTCTTTAGAAAAATGATTGCAAAGTTGGAACAGACGTAACAAATCTTGTTTTGGTCAGGTTTGAATCAACATACAGAGTTGAATTAAGAGAGCTTTGAAGAAGTTGGTTGAAGTATTCCAGACGTCAAAACAATTGATTCGTTCAGAAATTCAAGAACCACTACCTGGACATCTGCACATCTATCCTTTCATCCCGTAAGCACATGTGTCTACTCCTTACGCAGTTTTCATTTCTGATCTTCTTTCTATTATACTCGTATTTTACTTCAGCCGAGAATTCAGTTCAACTAGAAAAGCCTATTTTGTCGTGGAACTATTCGTCGGAAGGCAAGTATAAATACGTTTGCTTTGCGTTTCCGTCTGTTCTAAACTGTTTTGTTTTAAATTAGATGTTATTACTGAAACTTCTCGTCCACAGTTATATAAGGGATGTGTTTAGGTTTTCAAAACCTTTCGCTGGACTCCCTTTCATAACGCAAACTCACTTAGCCATGGTTTTTTCTAATGAGTTATTTTTGAACAACATGGTTTGAGTTATATCTTTTGGGTATCTTCTAGTTTTTCTTTCTTCCCTTAAAAGCAACTTTTCAGCCATGAAGTCCCTAGGTGGCAGCCTGTCTTGTGACCCAGCACAGCTGAAACCCTCTGCTACAGTACCCAATGACGTCAATAAAGTTCGACCAGCAGATATAGTATCGATCGCCGCTATGGGAGATTCTATCACTGTAGGTCGTTATGTTAATCAAAATTACATCATTTTCGAAAGGATATTTTAAAATTAGGCAAAATTTAGGGCAGAGGTACCTGAAGTGAGTGCGTCCGTCAGAAAAACGTACCACTCTTCCAAACTTTACCTATGTGCATTTTTCCCCTTTCTTTATTGTCCTTTTCCAATGGAGAAATCTTAGCGGTTTCAACTATTCGATAATGTGTTTTTTTTTATTTGAATGACCTTCTATTACATGTATATTAATTTTTTTTGTGTAGGCCGGATCGCTTTCAAAAGACTATCGAAATGAAACGAGAGGTTACTTCGTCAAGAATTCGTTCGTGACTGGCGGCGCAGAAAGTTTGAAAACACATATCACGTTGGCCAGTAAGTATGATCCTTTCAGAGTACCTTTCTGCAAAGCGTGCTCATAGTAAGCTACTCTATCCCGCTGTGTCTGTTCTTGAAATAGGGCGCGTATCGCGATCAAACTACAACCGAAAATTTCTCCGTAATTCTGTAGCACCTGGCGGCGTAGCGATTCTCCCAACCTCATGAAAAACTCTTGAACACCTCATGAACTACTCGTGAAGTACCAATGTTTCAACAAAAATAGAATAGTAATCAATAAAATCTCATGAGAAGGTCGTATTTCTCACGAGGTACCTCATGAAGTTTTGGAAGAATCGCTACCTGATATCGTGTTCAGCTCCAGACCTCCGGAATATTTTTGAAATTACACCTTCCAACTGGAGAAAAACTCGGTTCCATACAAGTCAGATAAATTTTACAGATGTTCTGACCGTAGATAAACTTTACAGACGTTCTGCGTAAGTTTAATCCAAAACTTCTTGGATATTCAACAAGCAACGGCTATCATCCTAGTCACAGTGGATTCAATGTTGCCCAAAGCGCTAAGACCAGCAGAGACTTGTCTGCGCAGGCGAGGGAGCTCATCATCAGAATGAAGGCCCAGAACGTCGGTTTGGTCTATTTTACGGTGTCTTATCGAGATTCGTATACATGAGAAGTTGACCATTGTGGCCAAGAAGTGGCCGAAAAGAATTAATTTCTCGAATGGGTTGAAATCATTTGAACTAGATTAGGCTTGTTAATGCAAGCACATATTTTTTTCTATGAATAACTGTTCAATTTTCCATACATTTGATGATATTGCTACGGTGCCAGTTTTCAACAGTTTGTATCACTACAACTTCGAGTTTATAGGTTCATAACAAGTGGAAAATCATCAACATTTTCGTTGGAACCAACGATCTCGGAACCCTTACCTGTTATAGGTACCATACTAAGGTCGGTACTCAAATATATGCGACATGAACTCTACACCAATTGAAATTTTGCTAATCTAATGCAAGTTTCCTTGAACCATTCATTGAGCAACAATTTTTATGTTATGAGCTCATACCAATCACATTTGCTATCTTTAATAACGATTTTGAGCCCCTTTTGCCCACCGCCGCTAGCCCGATTTTTTGGCTTGCCGTCGGCAGAAATCTAACTGAGTTGCAGCACTTCATTCCACCTCCAATCTACAAAAGTAAACTCGAGAAATCAATATCTATTTTGAAACGGTCATTGCCGAACACCATTGTTTCCATTACCGCGATGTGGAGTTCGCAACTCACTATAGAAGCTGGATCAATCGTTTCCACTGGGTTAGTAGCCATTTTCCTGTTCAATTGGAGTAGGAGCTTGTTCCAACTGAGTTGCTCACGATACTAAAACACTAACATTCATTTTAACTTCCATTCTTCTTCTTGTTTGTTCTCTAATTCATTTTTAATTCATCTTTTTTCTTCTTATTTGTTCTCTAATAACAGTTATCAGCTGTCTATTAAAATGAACGAATACAATTCATTATAGTTCTCGTCGTCGAGCTTTTTGGGAATTTACCAGAAAAAAATTTGCAGAAGACGAACGAAGTGTTTGCGAGGAGTAATTCCCAAACGAGATGAGATCTGCGCCGCGTACCGCAACGCGGCCTACGAAATACAGAACGAGAAGAAGTTCGAGTCGAATCAGTTCACTGTCGTCGTACAAGGATTCATGGACGATATTCGAGATGCATTCAGAAGCGTGAGTCCCAATCCTAATTGATTTGGCTATTGCCTCAGCTGACTGAGACAGTATTTCTTCACCAACAGTCCATCTACGGTTGACAGCACATATATTTTTTGTATGAATGAAGAAGAATTGAAATAGTTTGTAAAACATTATTTCATTTTTATAGTACCACCACCGTCCAGTTTTCAGAAATCCGGCTCATACGACTCTTCTTTCTATGCTCACGATATGTTTCATTTGAGCAAATACGGAAATGCTATTCTTGGAAAGTTCTTATGGAATGGTCTTTTGGAACCGGTTGGCAAGAAAAATACAAAGGCCGAACTTAACAATGACGATATCCCTCTCAAGTGTCCCGACAAGGTGAGGTGGACTTCACTTATTCACATTATTACATTTTTAATTTTTTGTTAGAAGCAAATAAATTATTGGTAAATGGAGTATGGTAATTGCCAACGGAACGGGAGGAGGGTACTGTAGACCTCACTTTCCGCTGTGTACGCACACATTCATTAGATTCCAAAGCTTGTGGGTTATGTACGATAGTAGCGCAGTTGGCACCCTGCTACAACTCTTTTACTCGCAAGTTCGATTCCGGCGAGAGACAAAGATTTATGAATTTGGCACCCATTGTAGGATTAAAGAAGACCGGAATTGCTGTATCCTACTTCCAATTAGACGCGTTGCGTGTCGCGCGGCATTGTCATGTGAATGTCACATGGACGGGTCGAACTGATACACGAGTTATTTGTGCTATCTGATCTCAATATAGTTGAAAGCAGCTCGAAACAGCACCTTCGCTCGAGTTGTCGGTCTCTAACTTCTTACAGTACTAGTAGGAGTTTAGAAATTTTCAGAAGGTATTTGGCATTCGAATATTAGTTTTCTGATCCGATTAATGCAAAGGCACAAAGTTGTCCCAATCCACGTTTTATATCCAAAATGTTCCTTAGAAAGGTTCATCAAAAAAATTAAAGGAGTATATTACAGGTGTGTCGGTACACTGAAGTACAGTGATATCGCAATATACACTTGCAACAGAATGTTTAATTGTCACCGTTGCCTCTTTACAGGATGTTCCCTACATTCGAACTCTGGGAAACAGTTAAAGAGAAAGAAGATCCATCGAACAATATTAATCATCGAATTTTAGTTTGGCGATTCTCTTTTTATGGATTTAATTACGATTCAACTTGGCAGATAAATGTATACATTCTTCTTATCGCTCATTTTATGGTATTAAGAGTAAAACGGTTTACTCTAACAACTGTAAACTGGTCTTTGAAATTAAAATAGTGTCATTCTGTTCTCGGTGTCCAACTTTATAGAAAGCATCTAAAACAATTATGTCGCCTCATCCAAAAATGGTACCATCTCGAACCCATTTTTCCACCATTTTGAGTGAAATAAAATCACTCAACTCCAAAATCGACCTTCTGACCCAAAATCTACCCGCCATTATTCAATCTGAACTGCACCATTTCAACGATCGCCGATCTCTCACTATTTATGGACTACCAGAGGACTCCACTACGAAGAAAAAGGTGAATTCAATATTTAATTTGGTCTCCATCTCGTCTTCAAACGTTTCTATTCTTCACCGTTTGGGTAAACCTCGTCAAGATGGTTTACCTCGTCCACTCAAAGTATCTATCAAAGATGGTATTCCCTTTCCTCGTCTAATCGATCTATCTACTGCTCTGAAATGTGAGGCTTCTATGTCAACTTTTCATGTACGAAAGTTCGAGACCCCGGAACAGCGGAAGGCCGGATTCCTCGCTAGACAATCGAAACGAGACGCCGCCCGAGCTGAGGTCACCGACCAAACTACAATCCAACCAGAGCCTGCCGATGACAACCTTCAAACTCAAACTGAAATGGAGTTAGTTGAACAGTCCAGAGATTTTGTTTGCAATATGGTTTCCGAATGTCTCTCTCCTCCTATCGAGCCTACTTTGTTGCCAGAAACTAGTATTGATGATCCAGCAATTCAAGAACCAGTTACTATTATGATGTTACCAAGTCCTCCCGAGGTTCTCTCTGTTATTTGTGATTCGTCTCCAGATCTCCAACCTCTGTCTTTCCATGCACTCGATGATGTTTCTTTGCAAAATGTTCAGAACTATGTAACTATGTTGTATGACATGCAATGCAGTAGAGTCTCCATGAGTGAGTGTTACAGTGCTTTCCGTGGTTGTTATCGATTGTATCCTCATCTTGCCCCAATTGTGTCTGATGTCTACTTTGATCGCTATGGTTTCCGTTACAACATCAATCCATCATGGTAACTAGTCTGATGTCTGTTTAAAAATCATTTATCATGCAATATCATATGTTCCCAAGTTTTTCTCCTTTTCTCACATATCAGTTCAACCGGTTTAGTTTTCGTACCTAAATATGATTGTCCAACTACATACTGATAAAGCTTATTATTAAACTGTAGAAAATGGTTTTGTTCATATGTTTTATAATACCCGTTCCTGCTTCAACTTCCGAATTATACAGTACCCCTCTCTCAAAATTGTTCCGAATTGTACAGTACCCCTCTCTCGAAATCGTTATGTACGAACTGATCGTATTCTAATATTAGCTATTCGAGCAAGGGTAATGAACCGCATACAAAAGTTCGAAAATGTTCCAAAATTCCCCAATACTATACACACACTCGAGCTCACAACATCGTACTGTAAGTGTTGACGTTCATGTGAAACTGGGTATGTTCTGTTCATGTGTTTCGATGTTGTTCAAACACTAAGTGGGCATTGATTTTTCGCGGTTTGCGGGTCAGCTATCCAGTTCAGACCAGGCATTTTCGTTCCACAATGCGGGTGAGTTCTTTATGTTTTTACAATTAACAAACAATGAAGAAAGCTCTAGATTAGTTCGGTATATTATTATCTAGTAGCTTTGAAATACGTTAGCAGAACTACAGAAAACAAAAAGCGTACATTAAACTTAAAATGATTTGACTAAATTGAAAAAGGGTAAATTTTAGTGGTTTTCTGTGGAAAATCATAGTTATCGGATATGATAACTTCCAATTGAAAAAGAACTTAATACAAATTGAGGTCGGCGAGTAGTGCTTGCAGAGCTACTAAAAGATAAGGGAACGTTACAAGCGACCTCCATGAAAAGATAAAATCAATAGTACCGAACAATTATGATGCCGCACTTTGTAATATAAGTAATATATAAGTAATATAACATCGATCATTTGTTGTTCATTGCGATAACAAGACGTATTCTTGATGAAAACTATGCATACTTCTAACCATTCAAACATTTTTCCTATAATGTTAGTAAGCATAATAGATGTAGGAAGTTTAAACTTAAACATAAATTAAACATAAATTTTAAACATAAATTGAAAAAACTTTTTTAACGTCTCACTGATTTAGATTCCAGTGTTCCACCAGCGACCCATTTGTAGACATTTTGTCAAATAAAATTGATTCTTCATCGATTGATGAAGACTAATTCAAATAATAAGGGAGAATATTCATCTTCCTATTAATGTCCACCTTTTCTCTTGACCAGATTGTTTTTTATCTTCTTGGACCGAGCTCGTTGACCGAAAGAGTTGGAGTTTCCTAATTGACGCCTCTCCAAGGTCTCTTTGATAGTGATACCACACAAACATAGCCATAACCTTCCTTTTGTATGTTTCAACAACACCCGTATCAATAACCATTAACAAACACTTTTATCAACAATGGTTAAAAAATAGGGAAAAACAAAGATGACAGCTATCTGATCCATTTTCTTTTTCTTTGCACAGGAACTCTTCATTATATTGCTTCTATAAATCGAAAACCACAAAATGTTTCTTGTGGATGACTCGCACAATTAAAACGTTCAATAATATCAAATTGGCGCTGTTTTAACTGGCATTGACCTTGAACTTGAAATTAGTTAAAATTTTAAATACAGTTATTTGAGCTGAACTTATAACTCGATTCTTTACTCTGTGTGGCGTATTCGATTTTGTTAGACCCGTTCGAGATGTTTTCATTTTATTCTGAGTAAGATTTTTATCTGAAAATTGTTTTAGTACTCATGTAACTTCTTGGGCAAACTTGTGACCTTTTTGAAAACTGGTAAAAGTTCAAACCTTTCATGGAAGTTCTAAGTTTGTACTGTAAGTGCGCGATAGAACGTGTAGAACGCGTTGGTGACAATCCCATCAAGATATCATTTTCTTCGATATCCCTGATTTTCAGGGTGACTTCTCTCTGAACGATGTACGCCGACTTCATCGCAGGATGGGCAGCAGGTAACGAAAAGTTTCAGAGTTTGAAGCCGTGACCAGAGTATCTCGAGAAATTTCGTCTCCTACTATTACATAACTCCGATGAAAAATAGTATGAAATTCGCTCTGCTGCGCTGGCGATCTCCATTCTGCTATCAAAACTCCCACAGCTACGCATTTTCTATCTAAAATTATATAGTGTTTTTTATCCGGCTAAACCTAAACATGCATAAAATGTAGAGAAAAAGCGTCAGAGTCGTGAGCTGTGAAATCTAACAGTATTTTTTACTTTCTTGATTGTCAATAGTTCTATGCGGTACTGCGTTATATGTTCGCAAAATGCAAGATACGCCGTTGAAAATGACAGTCTTCATTCACTGCTGTTTGTCACACTATTATGAAAGTAACCATTAAACAGAGAACAAATTTGTAATCGTTCCATGTGATTCAGGTGGTACGGGTCTAATTGTCGGTCATCCATTGGATACAGTGAAAGCTCGGCTACAGACAATGAACACATATAAGGGAATCATGGACTGCTTTGTCAAAACCATACGCCAAGAATCGGTATGGTTTCTGATTTTCAGAATCAAATCTTATTTCGAGAAAAGTACTTGAAAGCGTATCATCAGGTTGAGTTGAGCAAACATTAAAGAACTGTCGTTCTCAATAGAACAAACCATGCCATTGACACCAAACTTATTTTTTGTAAACTATAAACCAACAACTATAAATCATCATGATAAAACACCTTAAAACCTTAATTTTAAGAAGTAAACCAACTTTGTAGGTCTTCGGTCTGTACAAGGGGTTGTGGATTCCGTTTCTGTCCACCGGCGCCCTTCACTCTCTGCTCTTCGCCGGCTACGGGGCAGCTCTGCGGGTTCTCCACCCGGGCGAATCTAATGTGGCGGCGAGAACCGATCTACCAATGTCTGAGGTGGGCCGTACTCAAAACAAGCTCAGTGAAATCACGAGTTCGCATCTAATTCTAACATTCTGAAAATACAGTGTATCAACATCTATTATTTTCAAACTACTCAAAACTTTATTTGTGATAATGTATTGTATTGAATCCAAGCTTGGGCTAGGTCACCACTACAACTTGAACTTGTATTCCAATAGTCTGTGGCGTAGCTCAACTCTTAGGAAGTAAACAAATTGTAGTTGTAGTTTGCTTAGCGAAAGCAGAAAAAATATTAACTGAAACACACCGGGATAAAACTACAAACACCGAGAGACTAAATCATTGTACGGAATCGCCTGGCTTTGCGTAAGCGTTCCCTACATGTACAGACTCATAAATGTCAAGCTGAACCAGTGTATACCGTTCATTTCTGTGAATTTGTAGTTTGGTCCACTGCGGTTTGTTCGAGTCTAATTTTGAAAAGTGTTTAGTTCAACTTTATTATTGTTTCAGATTATAATTGCCTCAATGTGTGGCACAGTGGCTCAACTCATTCCCGTGGTTCCAGTTGAACTTCTCAAAACAAAACTTCAGGTTGGACATTTTTATATACATTTTCTAAACTTCAACCTAACCCAAATTTTCGTTGAGTTTAGCAATTCTAACACTTTCAACTCAGGAACTATGTTCTATGTACTTTGTAACTTATTCTACAAATTTTCCGCTCAGAACTCCCAGAAAAATCAACTGTCAAAAGTTTTCAACCAAAAGTTACCATTTATGTACCTTTTTGTGATGCGATTGTTTGTTATGCTTCTGAATGAAAATATTTTGCAGGTACAACGAGAAAACGTCTCCCATTTCTCCAAACACTCCGCGACCGTCTATTCTGGTCCGTTGGATTGTGCCAGGCAAACTGTGAGAGCTCAAGGAGTGACAGGACTATTCAAGGTGTGTAATTTTTGATTCTTCCAAAAGTAGTTTGTTGATCACCAAACAGTATGCATCTACTTTGTCGGCGAGAAAAAAAACATGAAGGGGCTCTCATGTATATAAAATGTATTATGAATAAGTTCTGTGAGGCAAAGCTGGCTAGAGCAATCAAACTGGTTTCTCTAGCTGTTTTGAAGTTTGATGTCGAATTAATTACGCCGTTTTTGTATTTCTGCTGTGGTTGAATTATTATTTTCATATAGCCGAATGTAATTATCGTGATATTACCTAGAACCGAACTAAACTTCACATTTTAGTTCATTTATTGAACTTTTTGGGTGTATGCCAACGGTTTTCTTATTCATTTTAATCAAAAACTTTTGCTTCGTTTCAGGGTGGATCAGTGATATTCTTCCGCGACACCATAGGCTATCTCTTCTATATCCCTGTTTACGAGAGCATACTACGGCTTGCGAGACGCAGACAGTACAATGAAACAGCATCACAGGTGGGTGGAGATAAATAATAATTATGAATTGAAACAACCGTGATTCGGTGAAATTAATATGAAGAATGAAACTGTTCCTCAAACTTAGATAAAAACCTGCCCACTGGGTGGTAAACCTAAAACGAGCTCGATGTAGTACTCTAGATGAGACTGCAATTGTAAAATACACGTGCACGTCTGACCACAAGAGAACAATTGAAACATATTTGAAACGCGTTTACGCTGTTCCAAGAAAGTGTCTATAAAAAAAGTATAATTGATCTCAACTTTCGATTGAACCTCACACTCGCCTCATTACCTTCCAGTTATTTGCGGGTGGCTGTGCGGGGGTGTCAGGATGGTTGTCAGTATGTCCTCTCGAAGTTGTCAAGAACAGAATACAGGCAGACAAAGGGCAACAGAAGAGGTAGATTTGAACCAACTTCATTCTCTGTCCAATGCAACAAATTGAGTTTGCAATACCATGAGTATCGGTTCTGATGGTTTCTGGTTCACCCATCACAGCACTATAAACTAGAGGTACACGTAACGGTAGTTTAACGTTAAACACCAGTTTCTTATCTCTTCACATTCGAAAATACATTCAATCATTTCGTATTGGACCTGCAGATATTTTTTATTCATTTTAAATTATATTTTTATGTTCTACATGTTCATGTTTGTATTATCTGAATTCATTACAGGACTGCAAAAGAAGTTGCTTTGGAGTTGTACAAGAAGGACGGGATGAAGTCTTTCTACCGTGGCGGGTTGACTATGGCCGTGCGAGGATTCATTGTGAACGCCGTGATATTCCTTGTTTACGAGAACTCTATCTGTTTTTTCGAATCACTGTAATACTTATTTCCAAAAATAGGGAACATTGACTTTTTACCCCCCACCTTTCTGAATTTGTATTGCGTTTGGGGAATTGTAGTTTGACCCCCCCCCACCGGGGGGTTATAATTCAATCTACCACCTGCAATACAAAAGTTTGAGGGTGGGGGGTGAAAAGTAAACATTTCCGGTATTGAAGTTCAGCCCCCCACTCGTTGAAGTTTGACCCCCCACCATTGAAGTTCTATCCCCCGCCGACCCAAGTGGGGGGTAAATAGTAAATGTCGAAGTTGAATTTTGACCCCCCCCCCCTCTCCTAGATTTTCAGGTTTTAGCTTGGGTGGGGGGTTGAAGTGCTACGGGGGGGGGGGGACTCAACTAAAGTGGGGGGGGGCGATACTGCAATTTTCCCCAAAAATGACATAGAAAGTACAAAAATATGTGATATACAGTACTCACCCACCACTTATTTTCACAGATTCTACTACTTTTGTCTGTACATTTTTGTATTGGTCATTACATTAGCTCAAGTTCCGACACTTTTTTTTAAAAAAGCTGTTATGCAGTAATTGCCTATGTACATAGAATCGAGTTTAGCCTATGTAAATTGTGTTTTGGCTGATTGCATGTTCAGTTGATAATAAAACTCACTTTTTCAATGTTCATCACATTATCACTTCACGTATTTCGTGCATGACAAATATCTGGGTTTCACCTGTTCCATGGCGATCTATACTTCTTTCTTTTTTTTCAAATTTTTGAATTACATAACTAAAACACAAAAAAGTTGAGACTATAAATTTATGTTGATATTTTTAGTATAAAGGATAGAGAATAATCAGAACATTTCGCAAGATACTTTGAAGACATACAAGTAAATGTAGCTGCATACGGAGCGCTCTTTTTCTAGCCTGGTAGCACACAGTTGTTAAACTGAGTAAATAACCAATTGACAAATGTGTGTAAACCCATTCAAAAACTTACCATGGCCTGAGATATATTTTGTGACGTTTCCGGCCCGTTTTAAGTGACTTTTTGACTCGCTTCTAGTAAACTCGGCTTAATTTTTCCGTTGTTTGGTGTGCGTGAGACTAATTCCCATGCTACACCAGTTTTTCTGTGTTTGTTCAGTACATCTGTTCCATACATCTTCCCGCTATCGTATTTGTTTTGCATGATAGGCCCGAGTTACGATTAGGTATCAGTCGGAGGGTAAATAGAGAGTAGCATTGGAAGATTAGTAGTACCCCACGTGTTCTCATTATTTCAGCTTGCGCTGCCAATGATCGCTTGAACCCTCGTTTACTCACGTGTAAAAAAGACAAACAAGAACTTTTGAACTCTGATAATACGATAAATCTACTAAATTATCAATTGTTAGTGAAAATATCATCGAGCCAATAACCTTGCTGATCTCAACTCAAAATATCTCTATTTTTCAATGTTAACGGTTTCTACGGAGTTTCACATTGACTACAAGATTGTTAATTTTGTTTAAATATACAGTTTTGCTCGCCGTGCATTCTCTTTCTCACTATCTCTTCCTATCTCTCTCATTCATCTCTCTCTCTCTCCCCCGCTTTCTATCTTCGGTTCTTCCTTCTTTCTTGCCCTCTTTCTCTCTCCATCTCTATTTCCCTCTCCCTCTCTTCATCAAATGAATACTGTTCATTGTTTATTCAGTCAGCCGTGTAAACAGGCCGAAACTACCATGGTTTCGTCTGAATTTTATTCTGTTTTTCCAAAGTAATAACACATTACTGTTATCAGTGAATTCATAAACATTTTCTCTGTTCACTTATGAAAAGTTTTCTAATTTCAGACTATGGTCCAGTTAGACATATTCACTATTCGTAAACCATATTATCTTAAATGATTTTTCACCGAACCATTCCAGCTCATGCTTCTACGGCTTCTGACGTTATCTATTCTCCTCGTTTCTTTAGAGGCCTTGGACAATGGGCTGGCCAGGTTAGTGAACCTCTTACTTTCCCAATACTGATTTTTTAGTTAAAAGTTTTCCATTCAGTTTTTGACCACATATTATCAGGCTACACACGCTGTCGGGACTGTTTTTCGATTATTTAGTAGAAAGTCGATGAAATACTTTAACACCAGAATTAAATATCGATCGATACTACAGCCTTGCTAAGCAACTTGGTTTTTAACAAAATCGTGGCTTGGAAAAACAATTATTCGTTTTAATTTATGTAGTTTCGGTAGACTTTTGTTTCCCAGAACTCCACCAATGGGCTGGATGTCGTGGACAGCGTTCTACTGCGAAATGGACTGTGTGAAACACCCGAATGCTTGTATCAACGAACAACTGTACATGCAAATGGCAGACCGAATGGGTAGGGAGATATTCTGATCATAACTTTGCTTTCCTGAGGCCGTATTCATAAACATCCAGGCCTTTCCTCCTCAAGCATGCGCTATTTCTGGATGAATGTGGTCGTCCTTCCTAGTGCGTTAGCCGTTTCAATCCATCGTGTGTCTCTCGTTTGCCCGTTGTTTTTCGACACTCCCATTACCATTATGAGTTTTCCTGCTTTTTATCGCGAGAGCGAATCGGTAACATATTTTAGGGAAGGCACAGGTTCGTACTGAAAGCTTGGAATGTTCATGCAGCTTCTGGTAGTTTCCCAGATTTTTGTTACTTTAGAAGCGATTTCAAACTTTGGAGGCAACATCAAATTTTAGCCTCATGAGTTTTCAGCTCTGGACGGATATAAGAACGTGGGCTACGAGAGTATTCACGTGGACGACTGTTGGATGGGGAGAGAAAGAGACAACAAGACGAGCAAACTCGTCTCCGATCCAGATAGATTTCCCAGTGGAATGAAGGCATTGGCCAATTATGTGAGTTGAGAATAGGAACTTCTCGTGAAACGTGAGAAACATAATCAGCAAATAATCACGTTCACACGTTCTGCAAAAATAATATGTTTTATGTGTGTTCCACACGTCACACGTTCTTGTGACTATCAGTGTTAATTTCTGATAAAGAAAAGTGTTTTACTGTGAATAGCTCTACACGTAAAAAAATACAAGAAATAGAAAAAATGTATGTGCTATTTAGATGCACGACCTCGGATTGAAGTTTGGCATCTACGAAGACTATGGAACCAAGACCTGTGCTGGCTTTCCTGGAAGCTACAATAACATAAAGGTGATCAGATAACAAATCTAATTATTCTAAAAACTATGACAAAATCTGTTAAAACCTACTCAAGCTACTACACGAGAAACAAGCGAAAATGGCCAATACGAGAGAATTACGGATATCTCATATCGAACCTACGCTCTGGATATAAGTTAGGTAGTTATAATATCTCACAGCAACTATAACTCGCCACAACAGTTTTATATACAATCAAAAGATAAAAACTGGTTGGTATGGTCCGGATCTTATTTGCGCACAAAAGATAAACAGTTTTTTCTTATTGTTCTGTCAAATAAACCATCAATACCACCTCGAGTTCGGTTCAGAAAACAAACCCAACAATATACAACAACATGCCGAGGTTTATAGACAGCGGAACATGAAGACAGTTTTTTCTTATACTTTTCTTTGCGCATTCGAAATACGGTAATACATCACAACGAATTCCAGATTGATGCGGACACCTTTGCTGAGTGGGAAGTAGATTATTTGAAATTGGATGGATGTAACATCGATTTGGATCTCATGCCGATCGGTAAGCTGCGCGAATCATGTTTATTGAACTTCTCGCTTTATTAGAGTTGTATTCTATTTAGGAAAACCCGAGAACAATTTTATAACTTTTTCAAGGTTATCCTCAAATGGAGAGAGCTCTCAATGCGACTGGAAGAGGAATTGTCTACTCATGTAGTTGGCCGGCATACAATATTGACCGACCGGACAAGGTAGAGATTTGCGCTTCAGTAAATTCTACATATTTACGAGAAAACACTATTAGAACATTCAAAGATGTGCTGTAAAAGTCTATCTATCGGGAGAACCAAGTGTACCAGCATACTAGCACCTTCCCTGACGTACAAGTCTATGCGCAATATGAACTTTCGAATTGTTGCAGGTTGATTATGATGTGATTGGAAAATCATGCAATCTCTGGCGCAACTTTGACGACATCAACAGGTAGGACCTTTCGATCATGGAGACGGCTATTATAACTCTTTCTCAATTGAACACTAAAAGAAACAATGCACTTGTGCTGGCCTGCTCTGTCTGTAGTTTGATTGCGGTGCATTTTGACGTAACCTACATTATGATGTGTGTGAGTGACGATACTACAAATATGACTTGCTCATCCGCTCAAGCATGGTACTTGCAGCACAGAAAAGTCAGATATACAGTATTCAGGCGTTTTTCATTTGGTCCGTTACCTAATCTATATCGTTTGCAGTTCATGGAAGTCGATAATGAGCATAATCAACTACTACGACGCCAACCAAGACAAACACATTCCCGCTCAGGGACCCGGCAAATGGCACGACCCGGATATGGTATAGTCCCCCAAGTTTTGAAATTAACTTCCACAGTATTGCAACCCTCTGTTATTGTTTTCTAGAGATTAATCAAATGTGAAAGTGTTATGTTCGGTTCATTGCATCATAAATGGGAAGTCAAACGAATTATAGTATCTTTTTTCGAATGTTTGACGTGAAGACGAAGCTCCTCATAAGTTTCCCTACAATTTGTCGGCAACACAAAAAGTGAATATTTTAATTTAACTAACTGTGTTCAGTCTCCACAACGAATATATTTCAAACACTTTTCATTCCAGCTTGTCATTGGAAACGCTGGAATCACTGTAGCCATGTCGAAAGCCCAAATGACTGTTTGGTGAGCACTCTGCCTATTTCTATTCTCTAACTGTTGCTTTTCGTTCCGTCAAATGAGTTAACCATCTCACCACTGAACTTTGTAATTGAAGGGCTATCTGGTCTGCTCCATTGATAATGTCGAACGACCTCCGTACGATTGGAGCAGAGTTCCGTGAAATCCTGCAGAACAAACGGGTGATTGCTATCGATCAAGACCCAATGGGAATCATGGGAAGACTGGTGGCTAATGTGAGTAAACTTCAATTGTCACAGAAATTATTGTAGAAGCAATAAATTTAGTTGAAAAGCAGAACATTCCAACGCTCTTACCTCAAAGTGCACAACGAAAAGTCAATCTTCTCAGTTCATAGCCGTCTAGGATGTTGCTCGATGTATATTTTATTACTTTATGTTATGTGTATTTTCTCAAGAAGAATTTGATAACATCTATTCTGTTAGAACACTCATCGTGAATGGTTTATTGACTTCTTGTAAAATGAATTGTTCTTACAAACTATTTTCTAGACCACTGACATTGGTGTCTACGTGAAACCCGTGTTACCAACCAAGAGGGACGCCACCTCATTCGCAGTTGGAATACTCAACAGGAACACAGAACATGCTAACGTAAGTTTGACGTGTATTCATTGTTTTGTTTATAGTCATGTTCTATTTGCTTTAGAAATATATGGTTTTTGAAATAGCGAGAATGAGAGAAACATGTAGCAAACCGCTGGTGTAGAAGTGTAGGAAGAGTTTTGCGAACGCATTAGAAAACAAATATTCATGTTTTTTTTTCTTTCTCATAAGATCCATAAACTTTTGATACATTTTCTTTCATCATGCTTTTTCCTAAATAATCGTTTCATTCTAGATGGTCCAATTCACCTTGAAAAACATTGGTCTGACCAACCCGGCTGGTTACATCGTTCAAGATTTGTGGACTGGCGCCAATCTAGGGCATCTGAAACCCCACGACAAGTACAAGTGAGTTTATCGAAAAGGTTCTCGATTCTTAACATTTACAGATTTTTTTAAAATTTCAAACCCTCACTTATCAAAAACAGGAATATTAGTGCTATACATTCAGGTTACTGTACTCTTCTAGTAGGTTTGAATTCACCAGTTCATCAGTTTTATTATGCCAAACCAGTTTTGTCTCTGTAACATCCAATATCGATTAACTTTTCTTTATTTCACTGTTAAATAATGAATCTTCCAGGACCATTATTGAGCCCACTGGTGCCGGTATGCTGAAAGCAACCCTAGCCGAATTGCACGATTCTTTCTGGGAAAATTACTAATTGATTTGATACGATTCATTTTGATATGTATATATATTTGTACCAAAACTGACATAAGTTGTTTCACATACTCATCATTCGCATTTTAGAACAAGAAACTTAAAAAAAATCATAATTCACTTCTTTGTTTTGGTAGTATAATAACATAGTTTTTCTCCACTTTCGTTTACTAATTGTTTTTTGTTGGGTAGAAACTAGTTTCGACACTTTGCCCAAATTTCACTACTAGCTCATCAGTTTTACACTCAATATTGTGATTTCTCTCTGTATAAATGGGTATGGATAATTTCTTGTGTTATTTGGTTCAAACGAGAATTTCACAGTTTAAAAAACGAAGTCCTTCACGCTGCTTCACACGTTCTGTAATATGATTTAGAAAAACGACAATTCCAAGGGCTAAAAGTATTGATTGAGTTGATTTTTAGGAAACATAGGTATAAACAAAAAGAGAAAGTACAGATCAAGGATACACGAAGAGCCTGTAAAAGGTGGTTTTCCGGAGTATTTTATGCTTTACTTCTCTTTCCACGGAGGAAAAGCGATTCTTCGAAAAAAATCTCCTGTTTTTCCACCCTCAGTCGATGAATTCGCGAGTATTTCAACACGGGAAAACATAAAGTTTGACTGTACTCAAACACGTATCGAGGAAATTTCTCGAATATGAATCTAAACGGAAAGTGCAGTTTCTGTTTACGAGAAACGTGAAACGCGATGAATTTTTCGTTCACAAGTTTGGTGCGATTCAGGAAGTATTCCGGAGGAACACAAACTGAAGGTTGGTTGGTATTAATAAAAACGGTTTCATCATTGCTTTTGTGGTAGAGGCGAAACATACCATTCTTTGTCTTGGTTCTCTATGATTCTTCCTAGCTTGATGGTTACATCTGAGTTTCACCTTTATTCGCTAGGAGCTGGTTTTTAGCAGCAAATTGTCTTAGTGGACATTTCACGAACTGTACCATCTGAGAAAGTATACCACAACCACGACAATTTACCTGACCTCCGCTTTCCTTTAAGGTTAAAAGTCAATGGACTAGAAGGCCGTGAAACGTTTCTGTTAGGGCGGCGATTATGTACCCGAAATATCCCTATTAGGACCCAAAAGTTCCTTGACTTTCTAACTATGCTAGTACTATTCCTTTCCAGTCAACCTCCCAAGATGCGACCTGCCGAACAGTCCCCGTCCGGCCTCTCACTGGCCTTGCCCACCCCGCCCGGTCCTCCTGGCCCCAATTTCCACCCGGCCCCGCCCGTTCAACTAGCTCCAGTTGGTGAGCTTTCTGACTCAAATGACTTGAGATTTTCAGAGAAGAAAAACGTCTGATGTGGTCTGATGGTCAGCAATACACAAGTTAAACTGTTGCTGTTTTCGGTAGGTCGTAATTTTCGACAAACTACATAGGTGAAAAGTCAAGGGCCTAAAAGGATCGCGATTTTCGTAGCCGAAATCTCCCTATTAGGGTCTGATAGGGCCGCGTAGAATGACGTTTTTTGTCTCAAATACTGGATTTAGTTTCTTTTTCCTGCTCAACTTACCGTACTTACTCGGAAAATGAACTAAAATGTGGAGTAGTGCAACACGGGGGCCCGCACTTACTCGATCACCCGAATCACCCTTTTAGGGGCTAATAGTTCCTTGACTTTTCACCTGAGTATATATTGCATTTTAGAACTCCTGGCACATATATAGGATTTTTCAAACCGTTGTGGACACCGTACCATCGACTTTGTAAGGGGCAGGGTTTGGTGAGGGGCCAGCCAGTCTGCGTATTAGGGTTGTTAAAAAATAAACTCGAACTCGAAAAACTCGAAATAAACTCGAAATTTCGAGTTTTGAGTTCAACTCGAAACTCGAAAAACTCAAAAATTTCAGAACTCGAAAAACTCAAAACTCGAAAAACTCGAAATATCGGAAACTCGAAAAACTCGAATTTTCGAAAACTCGAAAAACTCGAAACTCGAAAAACTCGAATTTTTGAAAACTCGAAAAACTCGAAACTCGAAAAACTCGAAATTTTCAACTCGATTAACAACCCTACTGCGTATCATTGATCTTCACACTCTCTCAACTGTTGGCAAGTAATCAACGACCACTCGCCCCGCATCGCTCAATCAATCGAACCCTCTGCTGTCTTTATGGGGAAAGTGACAACTATACCGGAATGTTTGGATAGTGTATGACAGAACCAGAGAGTCCAAATGCAGTAATTCACCCATGCAGATAGAATCAAAACTTGCCTTCCAGAATTGAAAGTCACTTTGTTTCAGAGCAGTCGATACAAACCGCCGTCTCGTCGCCCACCAAAAGTGGCGCATTGCCAAATGGCGTCTCGCCCCTGATTGTCAACCCGGAGCCGACTGGAGGTAGTCATCAGCCACAACAGACTCAGGAAGAGTTCGCGAGGAATCTGACCATGGCCCTCGAGAGGGAAAAGGCAATGGGACAATCGAACCCGTACACGGCAACAAGTTCGGTACGTGCAGTGTTCACAGTGTGACTTTTACTGACTAAATATCATTCTCGAGTACAAACATCAGAGATATCTAAACTTCTAAATATCTTAATGATCAATCCATCTGTAGGTCGCAAAACCTCGGTGGTTTCGTTTAAAAGACTTTTTTTCACTGGTTGTACAGTATCAAACGGCTTTATAAACTTGGTATCCTGACAGTCCTACCAGTAAAGTGTCAATCTTATCAATCCTTTGCGAGATGTATCACAAATATCCTGTCTGATGACTCCCGAGCGGCAGATTTGAATAATTCAGTGATACTTGTTTTTTAGTCGAACTTGGGGACTCAATCGATGTTTGTAAAGTCATCAAATAGTGGCAAGCTTGACCGAATGCAAGCACAAACGTATAATAGCAATTATATATTCTGAAAGTGAAATGATGTTTACGATCAACCCTCTTTAAAATTAATGTGCCGTGTTCAAATAGCATAATACGGATGACTCGCTAATATCTCTATAACCAACGTTTTATGACAAAATCGTAGCGTGCGCGTTCCCAATCTCTTTTTATTTTTTATAGGATTGGATTCACGCCATGAAATATAAATAGGATGAACACGTTTAGTTCAACTTTTTAGATTACATCGAAAAGTTATACGGTTGAGGTTCTTTCCTGGAAGGGTTATTTTTGCTTTACACCACAATTACCCAATCAAACACGGCTCTCTGAGCTGTGAGCGATAGCCACGCTATTATAACTCACTCATTTTTTGACAACACCCAAAATCGAATTGTTACTTTTATTTGTATATTTCTTACTTAATGCTGAAATCAACTTGACGAAAGTTTGAAAAACAATCCTGAAGCTATGTATCCTTTACACAAGTACTTATGTTTCATCGCGTAATACCTTGTAATGTAAATGTAAATCTACGTAAAAGTTACCGGTAATTTATCTGAAAATGAATTAGGAACAATCCGAAGAAGTTTCTTCATTGATTTGTGAGTATCTAATAGTTGTTTAACTTTTTTTTTCTACATCCCTGTAGTAAAGAAGGACACGTTGTACAATCCCTCCCCTATGGGAGTGAGGGGTGATTGTACTACGGGTCGGGTTCCAACCTATTTTGGCTCAAGGTACAATTGTACAATATACCCTTTATTTCAACTTGTTACATATTTATGACTAAGCCTTAGAGGAATGTTCATAGAAAGTGTTTCAGAGTCACAACCAGGTTCAGCTTCCCATGGAAAATGAGCCAGAAGAAAAGGTGCATTCTATCATCACCATGTGCATGGCCGAGTTTGTTGGAGTTATCATATTTGTGTACTTTGGTGAGCTCATATTTTACGTTGAAATAATTTGCTGTTCTATAGAAAGCGCCACCCAACTTCTCACATATTGCTCCTCTCGAAAGTTTCGTCTTTTGAGTTCTTAAAGAACTAATAAGTTTCTGCTTGATAAATTTTCCTGGACTAGGAGGTTTCAACCCCCTCCTCCATCCCAAGAAGTGTTGAGCTCAATACTTCGTTGTAGAACTTAATGAAAAAGCTTTTTAGATGAAGTGTTTGTTCTGACCAACTGTTCCGGAAGTTCTCAGTAAGTTGCTCATATTCTTATTTCAGGCTGCCTCCAAGCACAAGCAGTTGGGACATCTCCCAATACGAACTCGACATCCGGGAATAGTTCGTATCCTAACTTCACTACCACCACCACTATGATTCCTACTGTAGATCCAAACATCACTTCGAACAGCACTATCTTCTATTCGAGTGAAGCCATTCTACACTCTGCCGCCACCCACGGATTCACTCTATTCGTCATTGTCGCCATGTTTGGTAGAATCAGGTATTGTAGTTCAGTTGTAGTTTGATCAGGTCAGCACAGCAATTTCTCACTGGAAATGCTGCACCTTACAACAAATTACAGCCTCTGCCCTACCGTTACATGACCTAGCAGACGTTACAAAGTTACATGCGAGTGGTAGATGTGTTTTTCAGTTCTGTTGTTTTCATACTTCTAGGTCGATTTGAGATTCTATCACCTGTGAAGTCCGCATTAGTTATCCTATTCTGTCGCTTTTTTCACCTACCTTGTACTTATATTTTGTACCGGTTAATTGAACTTTGAAACTCAAACTGTTTCAGTGGTGCCCACATCAACCCGGTTGTCACCATGGCAGTAGCAGTTGTGGGCAAGATGTCAATTGTCAACGCCGTCTGCTATTGGATCTGTCAAATTGCAGGCAGTATCACTGCTGCGTTTCTAGTTAGAGTAAGTGATCGCGCGCAGCGCGAAGCGCTGCGTGTGAGTTGTGTTTGGTTTGGCCATTGCGCACCCATTTTTGGCTTTCAAACCACAAAAGTCTTCGAATAAAACATTTTTTCAAAATTTAAGAAGAGAGAGAGCTAGATATCTATTCAATACATGTTGTGTGAAAAAATTAGGAAAATCGGTCAAGGTTGAAAACAAGTTATGCTGTTGTGTCGTTATGAAAATTTCCGTTGTCCCTCGTCCCTCGTATCTCGTCTCTCGTCGCTTGTCGCTCGGAGCGCGTCGCTCGTCCGGTGTCCGCATAGAAAATTATTTTTTTAACTACTGGACCGATTCGGCTGAAATTTGGCACACATGCGTAGACCCCAAAGTTAGCTCGGCCCCCAAAGTTTGGTGATGTCACGTTTCGTTTGGCGCTTGGCGCGGGCGCCAATAGGCGCCAGAAGCTGGAAAATATGTGTTCCCATGGAGGAAATGCTCCCAAATTTTGCACAGAGGTTAGATAAGTGAATCCCAGGCTTCTCTGAAAATTTGGTGTCATGTTTTTTATTTGGCGCCAAACGCTGGCGCCCAGTGGCGCCAAACTAGAACGACGCTAGGAAAGTAGGGTAACGAGCGATATGTTCCACAGATGTCCGAACTATGAACATAGTTGACGAATACGGCTTGGATACCAACATTTCTTTGAGCTTCTGCGCCAAAACGGTACTTTATCCGCCAAATGGCCCCAAAATTAAAAATAGGGTTTCTGAACCAAAAAAAAGTTGGAAATTGTGCTAATTGGTCGAGGCGATTCATTCCAGTTATTTTTTACCAATAAGAGTAACATGTTCCATATATTGCGCCAATGCTGGCGCTCGTTCGCGCCAATTGAGAAAAGATTTTCTTTGTACTGTAAGGACGCAGATTTTTCACAATATTCAGATTTTAATTAACGAAGCGGAAAAAATCTGTTTTTTGAACCAGTTTCGCCTGTCACGCCAATTTAAGAGGTCAATTAGCGCCAAAAATATTTTTAAAAAAAGTAGGATCACATCGTTTGAAAACTCGGAACCAGATATCAGGATGTTTGATGGTCACCACTATTCAAAAATCGTTTTTCTAAGTCAACTCTAGAAGTGGTTGTACTAGTACAACTACCAAAAAGAGAACAATTCGTAAAAAGTGGGGGATCAGAAAGTGTGTGAGTTCTGTTCGGTTTCACCGTTTTCTGCAAAAAGTGAACAATACGATGTTGTGAATGAGTGTGCAACAAAAAAAGAACAATACATTTGTTTGCACAACGGTTCACAACGTTCTTAGGGAAAAACACTATGCACTTTTACGTTCAAGTTATACTTTGTATATTCTGTTTTTGTGAACCGTAGTGCAAACAAATGTATTGTTCTTTTTTTGTTGCACACTCATTCACAACATCGTATTGTTCACTTTTTGCAGAAAACGGTGAACCCGAACAGAACTCACACACTTTCTGGTCCTCCACTTTTTACGAATGTTCTTATTGTTTGAGAACTCTTATCATCCCCATTGAGCCCTTAAAGGAGGACTGAAAGGAATGTGGAAACTCAGTTCGCTCAGTTCGCGCGCTCTAATGCCAATAAGGCAGACGCTATAGTCAATTTCAAATGCGAACTTAACGTATCATAACCTCTCACGTGTTTTAGGCAACGTTAGATTTGGACACTTTCATGGAAATCAAGGGCGGTGCTGTACTGATCGCAGATGCTTTCGAGTGGTATCAGGTGAGTGAGAAAAACTGTATGTTTGAATAGATGATAAACCAAACAATAGGACATTTACGGCCAATCACATTTGGCAGTAGTAGTTCAAGTTCTCTATATTCCAGAAACAAACCCTCAGTTTCAAATCTGGTTTTATCATACGACAGTTTTTTACTTCCGACTGCATTCATTACGCTTGAGTAAAAATTCTGTACAAATGTTAGAATGTTTCTCTGTTGTATAAGACTAAATTTACATCTACTATGTATTTCAGCACTTTCTTTCTTATGGTTCCGTAACTTTCTCACTATAGGGTCTAACCGTGGAAATGGTCGGGAGCGGGGTGCTGACACTGGCAGTGCTGTTGACAGCCGTCGACTCTGACATGAACATGCTGGCGCCACTGGCAATCGGACTCACACTCGCAGTCGACATTCTTGCTATGTGAGTTGAATTTGATAGATCGTACACTCAAATGTAATTCAGTCTGCTGTGAACTGTGAAACAAATCGTAGTTTGCGAATGAGCATAGTACGCTTAACGAGGTTGTGGTAAACTGATTTTCCCCACTTCTTTCAATCAAATCCTTAACCAAGTACACGAACTGGTGGTTTCATAAATATAACACTTGTATGAACATTAATAACACACAGTCTGTTCTTCGCCTTTTTATACTTCGCAATTTTCAGAGGAAACATCTCTGGTGGCTCAATGAACCCGGCCCGCTCGTTCGGTCCAAACGTGGTGGCTGAGATATTCATGTCCAGTTCTCTTCCCCATCGTTTCTGGGCATATCATTGGGTCTACTATGCCGGACCGTTTAGTGGAGCTCTCATTGCAGCTGCACTTTACCGGTACGTAATACAGTAAATTGCGAAACTGTTCATGTGAAACGAAACTGTTTGTCACAGCATAGTCGGAAAACGAAAAACAAACTACAGAAATATCACATTCGTATTCTAGTTTCATTTTTCATCGTCGTTTTCCAGAGCCTTCTTCGCCAGTGACAACCCAGTTATTCAATAAGCAACAGAAACTTTGATATTTTTTTTCTGATATCATTTCGTCTGTTCTTGCCTATGTGTGTTTTGTGTATTACGAAACAATTATCCTTCGATAAAACGTACAAAGCAATCCGCATTCATAATAAAACAGTTCGCTACTTCGACAAAGAACATAAAGATGAATGTTAAAGGTAGAGTTTGTTTGAATTTGTCTATTTTACATGTTGTAGTAGGTCTGACAATATTTTGAAAATTTTGACGTCAAAAGCCTGCTTGCCATATTTCATCACGTATCTTCAGAAAAAAAAGAAAAACATGAAATGAAACTATCTCGTATGAGATTCGAACACATTCTCAATCAAGCAAAGTCCGTGGAAACAGGTGTATCTGGTGCTTTCTCGTATTTATCCAGATAAACGGAAACTTCAATGGGCTCCTTTTCACTAGGTCCATTCCGTGCGGAAATTACGAGGTCGGCAATGTGATCCAGCTTCTCTGTAAAATATTGAAGTTGTGTTAGTTTGCTTGTGGAACTTTGTTGAAACTTGTGTGACCAACTATTTCGAGCAAGCATCGTTTCGAGTTCCACGAAAAGTATGAAAATCTCAATGTTTATGGCTTACAGCAGTACTGCACATAACGCGTTTTTGTCGATAAGTAATTCTTATCATTTCTTTGCGACTACCTCTCGATATGTGATCGACCCAAATGTCGGCAGTTTTCCTAATTTTCATCAGATTCACGATTTGATGTTTGCGTGTTTCCGTGTTGTAACTCTTTGCCAACTGTGACACTTCCTTCGCAGATTCCACTGAAAAGTTGACAAAATAGTCAAACCGCAAATTGGCTACTTTTCTAAACCTTGCGATGCCGCAAAGTCTTCAATTCACAATCTTCTACAACTCTCCGCGAAGCATAGGTAAGAGTCATGAAATTCTAGCAAACCCTGTAATGAACAGAAAATCTAGTTGTAGGGTTTGCTCTTTTTAAGCAAGCCTATGTTGTTCTATCCCGTCGTATTTGTAATTCAATCTGGTTTGTTTTCGGCAATTTTTTTATATTTATGACGTGTATCGATCGAGATCAAACTACAACGAAGATTTGGTCGCTTCAGCTCGCTCCCGAGCCGGATGTGATTCGATTTTGATGCTTACTCATTCTGACAAGTCGCAGATCAGCATCCACGTCAATGAACACCTTGACGTCAAGCTGGTGCATTAGTTCGAGGTCCTCAAAGACTTTCAGACCATGGAATAGAATACAGTCCGCAGAATTGGGGCACGAACCCGCTGGAAGGAAAAATTTAAAAAAAAATTTCAGTTGTCCTGACGTTACGCGTGAAACAATCTGGTATTTGATAGTTTGAACAGTTTTCACATTCAATATAGTCAACAAGAGTTTCCATATCAACGGAATGAACTTACAGTCACCGTGGGTTAGAGCAAAATTGCTTGTATAAGTTTCAAAAAAAAAGAACTCATTCGCGCATTTCATAACATTGTTTAGAAAACAATCCGAGTATACACACTTTTCCAATTGTTCCACCAACCTTGGTCGTGACTATGATCCACTTCCAGTGTTTTAAGACGACGTTCATTCAATCGAGCGGCCAGCTTGTGCGTGAACATTTTCTGCAAAAATGTAGTATACTCGAAATTTATGTCGATCAAACTACAACCAAATTTTAAAATTTCACTTGAAGAAAAAAAATTTACAAAAAAAGAAACACTAAAAGGAATATTTAAAAACACTAAACTAGTTTCTCAATTAACAAAATTTTGATTTTCACCTCAATCGAACCAGAATAAATGATGGAAAACTTACTTTTCCGCTCGCCACCCCGCCTGTGATTCCCACTAGAATGGGACGCATTGAGACTTCTGACTGAAACTATTGAAAATAGTGCCACCCAGAAAATTACAAACAAACTTTCAGTAATAAGCTTCAGTTTTTTGTTTCAGTTCTGAAATTGATCTCTTTTCACTGTAAACGTTAGTAAAAAAACTCGAAAGTAATCACTGAGTGCCATGCGATTCGAGGCCGTGAGTGGTGATTACATTTTGACTAATATATGAATGACGAAGTGGAACGTGTGATGCACATCAGGATTGAAAAACGGCCCCTCAAAGAAACAATCACATTTTGTTGTTATTCATAAGCTGAAACGCTCTGAATGGCCAAAGTAGCACCCAACTTAAGCCTCTCCTTTTTCAACATTTCAACTAGTACAAATAAGACATGGTTTGTGAAGTTTATAGTTCTACTCCAATAAAGAGTCATGAAAACTTTGAAATCACACCATAATTTAGAAACGTGCAATGTAAAAGTGCATAGTGGGTGAGGTTTCTCACGTTTACGTGACTTTTCCACTTACTTCTATTAGAAATCTGGCTTCGTGGGTGGTAATTAGCAGGCGAAGCTGAGATGGAAGGAAATCGTGGACATGCCTCACGAATCGTCGATTTCTTTAATGAGAAAATGGAATTCCCAACAGAGACGAAACAGACGAAACAAAACAGCAGCTTCTTCAGTAATTATTCCGAGTGGTCACGCGGCCATGATAGGTGTGTTCCGGGTTGTCTTTCTGGAGAAAAACAGAAATATTGAGAAGATAACAAAGTAAATTTCTGGAAAACTGGAAAAATAAGAGAAGGGTATGGGTATTATGGGATTGAAAGTGTATTTTCATAATAAAAAGAGAAAACCGTATTAACTGTTGTTGTAGCTTTTTAATCAGAAGGTTGAGGTGATGCATCCCTGAAAATATTCCGTACAGATACAGAACTCGCACTTTGGCTCCTAGTTGAGAGTTTGATAACGTTGTTTCAAAGAGTTTGTAGACTTATTTTTTGAGCCAATTTTTTTTTTCATTCCATTCTAAACAAGGCTGTACTACTGTCTTTCTAAATTATTGAGAGAGAAGCAACAACAACTTTGTGTAAAAACTTGTTATGAAGCAGCTGCTAGTTGATGTAAAGTACATTTAACAAATTCATCAACCCTTTCATTACTTTTGTCTTGCTTACCTTCCGAATTACCGCTAACCTTACGTTCACTTTACTGTCGCTGTCACTGTATTAAATAATCTGAAACCCGTCAATTGTAGATCAGTTTACAGTTTTGTTGCATCAAAGTATAACAACTCTGGCCTGATCTGAGAAGCAGTGTATGTATAACAATTCAAGCAATGTAAGTATAACAACTCTGGCCTGATCTGAGAAGCAGTGTATGTATAACAACTCAAGCAGTGTAAGTATAACAGTGTAAGTATAACAACTCTGGCCTGATCTGAGAAGCAGTGTATGTATAACAACTCAAGCAGTGTAAGTATAACAGTGTAAGTATAACAACTCTGGCCTGATCTGAGAAGCAGTGTATCTCTAGTCATTGCAGTCTTTGTTCATCGAGTACAAGATCAAAACACGAAACTTTTTTTCGATTTTGATGTGTTTCGTGTTAGATGCGTGCTTATTATTTTTGTTAATATTAGTACTCTGTTGTTCATGTCGCAAGTTTGAATTCTGTGAAATTCCTCAGGGATTCAAATACGAAATTACAAATTTACTACAATAGCCCTTGATCCTTCGACTTTTCGCTACAAACAAGATGGTGCTTTACAACCATTCTCTTACTACGTGACCTTTCATTGTATTAGTCAGTTGTTTAGCGAAAAGCCGAAATAGGTAACGTTGAACTGTGGTTTGATTGATTTCTCATTTCTCCAGCCGCTGTAAAGGAAAGGTCATGATGCCATTCTACGTTCCACCCTTTGTCTCGCCATGGGCACTGCTTTTGTTTATGGTGTTACAAACTCGTGGTCAAACTTCAAATCATACACAACGTGTAGAAGCGTGTAGTCGTCAGATGTATCTTCCAGATGTCATGTGATTATTTTAGAAACATCTACTTTTCGTTTCTCCGTACCTGTGTGTCTTCTTGTGGTGTTTTTTGAACTCTATACAGTCTAAAAATGTTTGGTTTGTATTTTATGTCTGAGAATGAATCAGAATGTCAGAATGTTTCTCCTATTGAAAACAGTTGAAGAGATCGTGTCTTCCCTCATTGAACTGTGATCCAAAATATTGCTCTAGCTCGAACCTCTTAGTTTCACAAACTACTGTGAACTGCATAGAGACGAACGAAAACGTCCAATTTTGAGATTTTTCTATTGTTATGTTCAACCAAAGGTATATATGTTTCGCATTTCGATTGTGAGGTGTTGGTGGAATATATTATAATGAATTACAGATAATGTTTCGATTACTAGTATGTCTGGCTCTGTTAGTGGCAGTGCAATGTAACCGATACGCAACGACGTACGAGTATGAGGATGAGGGTGAGTAGACCACTCAAAAATGAAAACAAGAATATCAGCGTATTCAAATAGAATTATTTTTAGGTCACGTGTACTTTTGAAAAGAAATGTGGAAAGAATATAACATTCTATGAGTGGTTTTTTTAAACTATCACCACTTGTCAGAAGCTCTATACACTATAGCTTTCTTTTTGGCAACGCTAAAGAACGTCGTAGATGGTGTGAAAAAAAAATAAGTTTTCATATATCTGTAATTTATGAAAACGTCTCGTTTTTCACAATCCTAATGAATAACCTAGGCTACTTCATTAAGTACGTTACAAATTTTTTGTGCGCTGAAATCTTCGCTGGGATACTCTTACATACTGTATCATGTTCAGGACCTCCGCCAGTCATCGAACAACACACGAGTTTCCATGAACATCGCCACTACCATATGCACCAAAGCAGACCAATCGTATACTCACAACCGGTGGGATATTCACAGCCGGTATACATTCATATATTAGTTCATATATAGGGTTCGGTGGGAGATAATCTACCCGAAACTTTGCTTTTGCCCCGCAATGAAATTTGTAGTGAAATCTAGCTACACCGCGAAAAACAACAGGGATGAATCGCAGGATTTCTAATATTTTTCACATTTTAAGTCACTATTTTTTTCATGTTTGATATTCAGTTCTAGTTGGCTATTTAGATAATTTTCATTGCTATCAACCGTTCCTTTGACAGTAATTTCAAAAGTATGGTTAACCACACCATATAATTGGACATAGTTTGAAACTAAACCGGTTTGTTGGAGAAACATGGAGAGAAGGAACAACACACTGCCATACAGGAGAAAGAAGAGCTCAGAGAGGGGTGGAGAGAGAGAGAGAGAGAGAGAGAGAGAGAGAGAGCGAGCAAGATAAATTGACAGATGTGGAGAGAGAAGGGATGAGGAAGTGAGAGAGAGAGAGGTAGATAAAGGTAAAAAAACTTTTTAAAACCAATCAATGAGTCATGTTCCAGTACTACGGAGGAGGATACAGTGGTGGCGGTTACTACAGTCCCGGTTATGGTCAGGGTCAGCTCTGTTTTGTTATCCACATTCTCACCTCCAGCGAATTCATATTCAATTTAACTACTTCAAATTTGAGAAAAATCTTTTAACTCGTTTTTCACACCAACTTGCTTCCCATCCACAGATATTTCTGTTAGAAGAAGAGGATTCTGTCAAACAACTATGAATAGAAACACCTCAACTTACTCTCTTTACGCATTTACTTACAATCAATACTGAGGTACTGAGTCTCAAACTCTTTTAATCGAATGGCGTTTATGAACTGTCATTTCGAATGGATAATTTCACTTCATTTTGATCTCTTTCAACCCAATTGATTCCAGGAGTAGGTGTGTATCCTGGTCCGGGAGGCACGGGTTCCGCGTGGGCAGCTCAAGGGGGACTGGTCGGAAACACGCTCTCGTTTCTTCTCGGAAAGAAATAATCAAATGTCCATCTCACTATTAATCTCAACTGTTATCTCACTCATTAATAAAGTCACCACTTCGTTTCGCGTTTTGATAACTGAAATGTCTGTATATTCACAATCTCACCATTCAGAACAACGAATAGTTTCAATATGTCAGAAGCGAAGCGACGTAATTGATTGAATCAATAGATATTCATCTAGTATTGTTTGACTCTCATCGCGCTACGAAACTTTTTATATTACGAGCCTGTGTGGTTCTCAAGTTTTCCTATATGTTTGTTTCTTTCGCTTGACTGCACATCAAATTTATAAAACCGTTTATTGTATGTAACACACATCATTTGTTGAATATATCTAGCAGTCTCCTCTGTTATGGTATATCATGCCAGAGCTGTTCTCTCCCCCATCCAACAAGGGAGACAATGAGAGGGCGCACATCTCTTTAGAACTGGAATGAGCAGAAAGTTTAATTCATCGTACATTGTAACATCTGTGAAAACAAATAACTGTGCAAGTTTGTGCATTTCAACAAGATCTTTTTCTATACAGCGTGGAGTTACGTGTAAATACTAACATCACAATCAATTACGCTCTCTCTCTCTCTTCGTGGTTCGCTCGCTCTCCCTCTCTTCCTCACTTCCTTTCTTTCTTTCATTCCCTCTCTTTCTTTTTTTCTCTTCTTTCTCTTTCTCACAAACCTGTCATAGGCAACCGATCGGCATTTCTTCCCCCTGAGACATCTCCAGCACAGTCTGCAGATGTCAGTACACTGCTCCAATGAGTACGCCTTCGTCACTCGGGATTCGTCCATTGGTATAAGGGGGCTGACCTCTCTGGAAACAAAACCTATACTAGGAATAAAGGTGCTTGTTACGTGAATCGTAATTGCAGTTTGAAGGACCGATCTCCCGGGATTGGTCCACATAATCTCCTTCTTTAACTAAAAAAATTTGTATTGTATATCTTTCAAACACATTGTGATGTGAAGAATCATCGAATTTGCGATATTTCTCCAACCTGAAGCATGTGCGGATGCGAGAATCCTTCAGGCGACGTCCATAACTTTTATCCTTCGGTGATGACGTTTCCACTGCATACGAATCGATCACCTAAATTTTGTTGTTCAGAATCGCCATAAAACTCCAACACAACAGTCCCTGTGAGTAGTGTGAGTACTTTCTTGCGTTTGACCGTTTTTGTGGTGACTATCATGACGTTTTTCCGGTATATAACATATTCGTATGTGATTAATATCTTTATTGACGGTATAGGTTCCATCAAACCGTTGTGGACAGCCTACGGTAGAGGGCGGGTTTGGTGAGCTTCGGATCGCCTACCCTTCGGGGTGACGTTCAACAATTAAAATACGTTGATCATTTCAAGCAAAGTTGATGTTTGTATTGGACAAAGTTGTTGAAAAAGGGTCATGTGTGTACTGTGGGAGTGTAAGTAGGAATAGTGTTGAGTATACCTTTGGATCGACTACCGGTACAGTCTTCGGTGTGTTCAACCTCAAATCAGCTTCTCAACATTTCAGGCAATTCGAGCATTTCGAGCAAAGTTTATGTTTGCATTAGGAAAGAGACCTTGGAAACTGATAGTGCGTGTACTGTAGGAGTCTACGTAGTAATAATGTCGACTATACCTTCGGATCGACTACGGATACACTCTTTGGGGTATTCACCGTCTCCTCCATATTTCCACCGGCGACACCGTCGGAGGGAGCATCGTAGCCGGATTCCTCCACTGTCGCCACCTGTAACTAAAATGAGAATTCAAGGCAAATGTAACTGTTAGCCTAAATTGAAGTATACTAGAAGTAAATTGAATATTCGTCGTAAATTTAGCTATCCAATGAGGAATCGTGCTCTTTGTCATTGCACGTTTCTGATTTCTGCTGTGTTTAACATGTTTCACGTTCTGTGCAATTGACTAACAGTATAGTTTACACGCATTCTATGTTTGTGAACATCTGACCAGTAAAACACGGAACGAACCTCAAGAATGTGTATACAACACACATGAGCTGAACAGATAAGGACGCAGTCTGTTCTGGTTATTGACGTAACTATTAGTGTGAAAATTAATGTGGATATGAGAATAAAATTGCGGATAAAACTATACTGAGACATTAGAGTAGTTAGCTGAGATATGAACAGAAGATCAGTAAGTGTGCCATTTGCCCTTTAAAGGTGGTCTGACAGGAACCGAATCTCGTGCGTTGCGCTACACGGTTAATTCCGTCGCTCCGATGCAAATGCGCTACAAAAACTAATTTATTGACATTTTGTGGTTCGTTTAATCACAATTCATTAGCGGAGATTCGAAAACTTCGTTTTTGGGCGCATTCGCATTGAAGCGAAGCGCAAGGCATGAGGCCAGTTTCAATATGTTGCACACGTTTCACGTGACAATGCCTTCAACTAGGTGGTATTGAGCATTTTCTGTGCCAATATCTCCCAATCCCAGTTCCGAACCTCTCTCTCCTGCGTATATTGGTCCTTGGGTGCCTCGGTTGTTGTGGCCTTCTCTATTCCCTCTTCTCTCCTACCGGACACAGACTTGGAAGGCACGTCGTAACCCGACTCGTGAATTGTCGCCAGCTGAAATGTTTTTGGAAGTTTCAAACAACGCCTAACGAGCAGATCCCGTAGAAAAATGAATTATTTAGTGGTAAGCTCAAATTACGACTTTTACAATATACCTTAATGTTTGAGGTTCGTGTTCTGTCGTGTTCGAGGTTCACCTCCTGTATAAACCTCCTGTACATAGTTCAGCTTTACAATTATCTGGTTATTATCCAACATCAAATTTCCAATGCTGCTTCGGAAAACTATCCGCGTTCGACAACGTTCGACATCTGGTCAACCAAAAGAAAGAGAAACGTAAAGTAGTTTTATATTGTGGGATTTTCGCCGTCCGTAAAAAAATATTATAACTTTGTTTTCATAATGTTCTTACCGTGTCCACTTCTGCTGACTGTCTAGATGACTTCGGTGTGGTCAGAATACTTTCAAGAGTGGTCGATATTCTCCCCATTTCTTCCAAACCCTGAACAAGATCACCACCCTAGTCGAAATACCTATTTCTACTACATTATTGATAATATATACTAATTTGCTTTTAGAGCAGAAATTCGCCTTCTACATGAAACACACTCAAAAATACACTACTTTCACATTGAAAACCCGATATTGTTTTTAGGTATACAGTAGTGTTTTCAGAGCGGATACTATACCTGAGTAGTTCCTTCTGTAGATTCAGCTTCTTCCTCGCCGTCTTTCGATGAGTTCGGCTGAGAAACAGTTTGTAAGATTTTGAGTGTAACCTTTTCAGATCAATTGATTTGGGATATAGTTTGGTCCTAATTCTACAGCTGTGGTCCGATATACGCGCACATCAGACATTCAAAATCACTACAAGTACGAGCCGGCATCCAGCTACAAACACATTCCCTAGAGCCAATAATAACCAATTGTCTACAAACGAGAATAATGTATGCATTCTCACGACAACGCCATCAAAGAAGCTGGTGAGAATGTATTAAAAACGCGTAAACACAAAAGATAAGTCAAAGTTCAGAACTTCACGCCATTTACTTACCTCCACCTTTTTGACCTCATTCTCTTTGTCTTGCTTCGCCAGACAGACATTTTCAATGTAAACCGCGTTTTCATCGTCTATGTAGAGGTCGGGAATATCGTGACGAGACTGCGACGCGATGATACATTCCTGGAAAACATACATTTTATCTGCTTGTTTGCCATTTTTACCGAACTTCCACATCTTGGGCCGTATTTTGGAAATTCAAATAGCCGGGTAAGTTGTTTGCTTTGAATTTGGTTTTTGATATTTCGCTAAACTAGCTTATTATGGCTATTTGAGCTTATGAAATACGGACTATAGTTCACACCATTCCTACTGAGACTCCTACAGTAACCTTACAAACTTTCCGAAGGCTGTTGTGAAGCTGAAAATGTAGTTCATGGAAAACGCTCTCGTATATTTACTCTACCTGAGCAGGAGAATAAGGTACGAAAATCCTCAACTTCTTCGATCAAAAGTAAGTGAGAAAAACGGCTCCAAACTTTCGAAAGCCTACTGTAAGAGTCTCAGTAGGAATGGAAAAGACTATATCAGTGCAAACTATTCAACACATTTTTTTGCGGGAGTGAACGGCCTTACCTTCTCTTTTGGGTAGTAGGCCGCACTTTTGCACACAATGTCGTTTCTGGCCTGACTGCCCTGACAAGCCTTTTGGCAGTCCTTGAGAGATTCCATGTCTTGGATCAGTTGATCTACGATTCCGATCAATACCTAAAAAAGTCAATGATTGAGACAAAGAGTGACGAAGCCCTTTTCTTTGTCATGAACTTATTTACTTCCTTACTTTATGTTGAAAATTGTAAACAGAAAACAAAACAACTGCCATCTGGAAGTTTTTAATTCCATTTCTCATCGATCTAGCTTTCTACATCTCTAATCACTACTCGTGCACTTATCAATTGACAGAACACATCTTAAAGAATTGTTGACCAGCTGCTGCAATACACGTGGATCTATAACCTGTGGTAGGGATTGTACAAATTTCCAATCTTCCGTAATCCGTATTGAGGTAATGTGTAGAGTGCTTACCTTTCCCTTTGTAACTTCATAACAATTGTCTTCGAACAGGGAAGCGTCTCGCAATACAGCCACACTTGGCTTATCTGGAATATTTCAAGATCTGTCACCGTGCAGAAAATGTACGGAATGAAAGGAAAGGTGGGTAAGTATAGTTCTCACATTTCCGAAGTTAACTCCGCTGTCATTATGGAAGTATAAGCTGTTCAAGCGAGCATTTTCTAATTCACAACAAGGAACGAAATGTGGGAGATTCGCATTATTTTCTGAGTATAGATGTCTACATGACGCGAAACCATATGGCTGGCTTATGAGTTTATTTTGGCATTCATCTCTTTCATTTACTCTCTAAATTTCAGTTGTAAACTAAAATTACAATACCATAACATGTTCTATGATAGTAGTCCCCTCTGCCGCGGGAGGGGAAGAAGCCCTCTCGATGCTCATCCTTGTCCTCGCTGTTCAACTCGCAACGACCGAACTGCTCCGTGTAGGTCAAAGAACTGAAATTCGGTCTCGTTGTTGAAAGTTTCAACTTCTTACGAAACAATGCAAACTTTCCACTTGAAACAACTCTGAACTACACGCTTTTTGTAATGATTCATTGATTGAAAGTATAATTAGGTTCAAACTTGACACTTTCACAACTTGACACACACTCCATGTCTTGTCTTAGACATTACGAAAAAGGTGTGAAGCTGAAGTTTTTGGTAAATTTTTGTCATGTTGTACACAATATCAACCTTTTCAACTTTCATACAACTCGGAAGAAGATGCGGAAACCCGGAAGCAATTTCTCTACAAGAACAACCATATTGATGAAATGGAGTATAGCCATTTTGCCTTCCTAATCTGGAAACCAACCGGCAACGCTGCGCGTCCATTTCCAAACACGCGTTCTGACACTGTTTCAGCGATACATCGTTCTTCAGAATAATGGCACTTCCAATTAGAGTTTTATTGGGAAAAGCTTCGAAGCAATCCGACAGCGCTAGAGAACAGGGCAGAAGCAACAGGATAAACCACATTCCTTAAACGTGATAATTGTTTCACGGAAACTTCTGAATCTAATGATTGAACTGAAGTCAAAATCGTATTTTGTTGAAAAAAAATCAGTAACCATTTTCAATAGCTTGCATGCACCCGAGAATCCCAAGCCTACACTCTGTCAGACTTGAATTTGAAACCTCTTATGAGTCTTATAAAGCGCCGGTCAAGTCAACTTGTTGTCTACCAGTGTGCTACGATATGATGATACCAGTATAATCTTACAAACTTTGGTGTTGTGAAAACTGCCTACAAATGCTTACTTCTCGGCTTTCCCGATTACTATCTGCTGTTCTTAGATACCTCAAAGTTGAGATTACTAGAAAATAAAAGGTACAATAAGTATCAGCTATCAAATTGAGCTGAAGACATGCAAAGAATACAAAAGTTGCAAAAGTGCGTTCTCTACCCAATACTACTTTGACAGTATGAACTGAAAAGTTGTCCGATTGGCACTAAGTAGTTCAACTATTAGACATATTTATAAACTACAAACTACAAAGTGTCATTATTGGACAACAAACACGAAGCGGTGATAAAGAAGATGAAAGTTAAATCTCTTCCAACGGTTCTATGAGATTAATATGTCTGAGAGTATTATACTGTGAATGCTCGCTTGAATCTGAATAGCTATGATAGAAATACAACGGAAATTCTGGTTATGAACTCGACAATCAGTCGGACAGCCCGATGATGTTATTGATGAACTGTTTTGCGTGGGTCTAAATAGTTGGAGCTGGCACTAAACAGTCTCGGCTGGTGTTTTAAGGGGGAGACGGGTAAGGCTCTTGGTTCCCCCCTCCCCCACTATTATTGTCAATACCGGATCTATTGAATACCAACAAACACAGACCTGCATCAAGTTCTCTTCAGCGAAGGTCGCGGCTCGTCTCACAAACTGCTTATTCATCATCTTTTTCACAACCCACGAGCAAAAAAGGGATGAATTAGCCAAAAAAACGTCTGCCCTCGGGTTGTGAGGCAGAAGAAACTAGACTCCTCAATGTTGCACTTAAAGTCCTTCGAGAGCGTCCAATTACTTTTCATTTCCTCGTCGAATCACGCATATTTCATTTTAGGTATCTATCAGTATTGCGCGCTTCTACAACTGATTTACAGACTTCTCTACAAAACTGACCAATAGGAAAATTTAGCTAATAGTTTTTTGAAAGACTCGTGAATACCAGCTAACTTATCAAGATAATCGCCATATTGTTCCGCTTTCCATAAAAATTCTACTTGCTTGAGAATTTCAACTGTTTATCCCATATGAATTAAGTTCTTAGTCTACTAATGGAAAAAATAACCTATATCGTCTGAATATCTCAAAATCATGTTTAGTGACACCTCAAAAATCACTCGGGTTCAGCACTCATCTCAGAACGAGGCAACCTTGGATGATGTAATTGACCTTCCCTTATGAAGGGGGAAATCGCACTTTGGGAACAAATAATTTTTAGTTTCATTACCACTGCTAGTATTTTACAACGCTTTATACTTACACTCTATAAATCTACATCTATATCAAAACAATGAAAGAAACATTCTAGAACCAGATGCATAGTGACAATAAATGAAACAAGTACATTATACGACGTTAAAACATGTATAATCTACTCCACTTTATTTAGGCGTGCGAATGGATCTGAGCTGGTTCCGTGTACGGATCTTCCTGAAATAGAATTTGTTTACAAGTGAGACTGAAAAATTAATGGGGAAAATTTTACTTTCGCTCCCCACCGTACAATCGCGAGTGGGTGACGATTAAGCTGGAGAAAATTAAGCCTGTACTCGCAAAGCGCCATTTTAAGCCAGCACATCATCAAACGGGGACTATTAAGCATGAACAGTTTAAGCATGGACTATTAAGCTTGCACATTATTAGGCATGGACTATTAAGCATGACCATTTTAAGCATGGACTATTTAGCATGACCATTTTAAGCATAACCAGTTTAAGCATGAACTATTTAAGCATGAACTTTTTAAGCGTGAACTTTTTGAGCATATACTTTTCATACATGAACTTTTTGAGCATCTACCATTAAACTAGTACTTCACGTGTTGGTTGTGTGGTATGTTTTTGATGGCAACATATCTGTTTCCACTATCTTCAACTATCCAAACTTCTAAACACAGCTTAACACTCTGAACAGCTTCATTCATAGACTACATTCTCAATTGCACTCCGTTTGCTGTATGAGAACAGGGTCATATGACTTAGGAACTATTCAAGCACTTTAGGTGGGGCTCTAAAGTTTTCGAAATTGGAAAATCTCGGAAGAACGAACCTACGGAAAGGGTCAACCACAAGTCTGAAACTGAGACTTTAATACAACACTCAGACATCGACCCTCATTGCAAAAAGTTTTAGTTGCAAAAAGTCCAAATGGTAATAAAAACTCACGAACATAAAACCACACAATAAACACGTGGAGTACTCGTTCAATGGTAGGTGCTCAAAAAGTATAAAAAGTATATGCAGTATAATGTATAAAAAGTATATGCTTAACAAGTTCGCGCTTAAAAATGTCATGCTTGAAAATTTATTACCTAAAACGTATATGCTTGAAAACTTCACGCTTAAAAAGTTCATGCTTAAACTGTTCATGCTTAATAGTCCCCGCTTGATGATGTGCTGGCTTGATTGGCTATGCCTAATTGACGCCAGCTTAAACTGTTGCTTTCTAAGTACAGGCTTAATTTTTTTGAGCTCAATCGTCACCCACTCCAATCGCACCCCCGTGATAGTTTGGCCCCCACCCGCACTGGTTTCAACAGAAAATGGTGGGGGGTAAATGGTAAATGAATGGTAGGGAGAGGGGCTAAAGTTAAATGTCGGCATTGTACAATCACCCCCCACTAACGTAAATTGGGGGGTTAAAGTAACATGCCTGGTAATCTTCAACTATCGCCCCCCCCCCCCACCCTTGTGATTATTAGTTGAAACGGAGCCATGTTACTCCAATTGCTGGCAACAAGCTATACAGTAACATGTGACAATTGAGATCGGTAACTCGGTAACTAAAAACGAACCTTTGCATTCAACGCTGCTTTCCTTGCTTGTGCCATAGATGAAGAATGGCGGGCCACAACGTTGGTGATATAGAAATCTGCCAACTCATTTTGAGCGGGAACAACACTCATGTCGACTGATCCGGTCTAAAACGAGCAGGTCAAAAAGTGTAACAAAATTGGAAAGATAGTGTGACAACAATACATATAAATACTCGAAAACTAGTGTGACAAAACAAATACTTAAGTAACTGAAGTACCTCCGCGAGTTGGCTGGCCTGTTTCATGAATCCTGGTTCTTCGACGTCACCAAATCGAACCAAATGAGGAGCGACCTAAACAGAGCAACTTATACTCTGCCTACAATCCTAGATTTCTGATGACATTTATATATTGTGATTAAGTAGTTCACACATCGATTTTGCTACATTTGAACGTGGAATGCAATTTAATCCAAACCATACAGTATTAACGACAATCCATATTCTGTTTTAGCTAATCCATGTAAGAGTCAGAGAGGCAAAATGGGTAACCTCAGTCATTCGGTGTCTGATTTGTTTGATATCGTCGTATGGCAGTGTCTTTCCTGCTACTTCTGAGAGAGCTCGGATGATTTGCCAATCAACACGAGCGTCTCCGGGAGGCGAGACGGCGGGCAGAGTTCTGAAATGGTACATAGCAATAAATGAAATGCCCAAAATTGTACATGTCAAAACTATAAATCAATCAAATCACCATGGTTCTGACCATGATGATTACTCTTACTTATTCTCGTAGCTTCCCAGAGCAACAAAAACAAATTCACACCAGTACATTTTGCCCATCAGCAACTGTTCCTGGTGACAGTTGTTCGCTTCAGAAAACAAAACTAGATAAAACTTGCCACTCTCGAAACTCTCCCAACAGAAACAGAACTTGGTACTCTCCAAATTAACTGTGAACTTCATTGTTACACAGAAAAGAGAGGGGGGGGGGAGGAGACAGCTAGCAATTAATCATATTGCGTGCCTACCTCTGCGCCCTTCCCTCCGTGTTCACATATGTTCCCTCCTTCTCCGTGTAGGCGGCTCCGGGCAGAACAACGTCGGCCATTTCGGCACCAGCGTCTCCGTGATGTCCTACAATAAACGACTTATTCTAATTCAAAAGCACCTAACGACACTGGGTGAACATTCTATTTTATCAACTTGAAGATGGACGATTATGTGGACCAATCCCAACGATTCGCATTCGAAAAATGTATTGCAGTTTAAAGGACCATTACGTCGGGATTGGTTCACATAATCCTCCAACTTTAAATTAGCAAAAATAATAAAGAAAAATTCAATTGTCGACCAGAAGCTGGAAAACATTCCACTTGATCAACTTAATTAGAATATTCTCAAAACAAAACTAAATTGTTGACTAAACTACAGTAACCATACATACCTTGATAGACGACAAATGCATGGGGGTCCAGGTTCTGTCTGGATACCTTGCCCTCATCTGCTCCCAACATGTAAAGGAATTTCACCGGCTTCTTGCGCAGAGCAGATGTACCAGCCTGAATCACGATGAGATAAGTGAACAATAAAACCATACCCAGACGGATGCAAAAAAAACTTTTCGACAATAACACTAAGCTATTCCATGTAAGAAAAGTGTGCGTGAATGAAAACCCACATTGTATCCGATATCGAGAGCTCCAACTTGTCCGGCCCACTTGTGCAGTACATTTACGACCTTCGTTTCGGCTCCTGCTCCACGGATCTTTCCAGCCTATAACCGTATTTATTCAAAAGTGCATTCAACTAAATCCGGAATTTTATAGGCTCGAAAAGAGCTTAGTGTGAAGTCATGCGACAATCAACGAAACCTTATTATTGATCGCGTACAGTCAAATCGTTTACGGACAACTCGTCCCCGCGTTGCGTGCGACAACTCGTCCCCGAAGATGCGACAACTCGTCCACAGCTCAAAAAATGCTCAAATTAGCTTGAAACTTACAAATTAAAATAGTGAATGGATTAAATTTTATACCAAAGGCTGTAGGCAACCTTGGAGATAAGAAAGAATTGAAAATAACCAATATAAATCATACTATGCTACAATTATCACAATTTTCATAAACTTGTCGTTTTCTCTCAAATAAGTGACGCCTTACTCAATTTTTCGAATGTATTTATAGTCAATTTGTATTCAATATGAAGTAGGAAACTTTACAAAGTGTAATTTCACTTTGAAACTTCGTTTTTAGCTTGTTTTGTGATAAAACATTGGGGACGAGTTGTCGCATGATGGGGGACGAGTTGTCGCACACGCGACGCGCGGGGACGAGTTGTCGCGGAATCCAGTCAAATTAGAGTCGCGATCTTCAAAACTGAATCATGATCTATTTATTCTATGAGAAGAAGTGAGGGACAACCCAATTGTGGTTATTCTAAACATTCAAACGAAAGACTCACCAGCTCTTGGACTTTAGCCAACAGTGCAGCTCCTTTCTCTCCTTGCAAAACGTCCGATCCAACAATGATCATGGGCTTCTTCGCAGAAGACAGACGCTTAATCATGGATAATACACCACTTTACAATTTCTCACGCGTAACAAATCAATGATTAACCTTGTAATAACAAAAGAACTTTCGCTTGAGAACTTGGGAACAAGTTCATTCAAACAGAATAATCTATCTGAATTGTCTGAACAATATAATACTGCCATAAATAAGGGGAATCGTGAAAAAACCTGTTTACTTTCACGAGCAAAAAACTCTTCTGAAGTATTCTACTATAACTGAAACATTCGTTTTGAAAGATAATCCCACATCTACAGTTTGTGAACCTGAAAAAAACTTGACAAACCTTGGCGAATTCGCCTTTTCCAGCGATGAGATCCTCGATGACCTTAGCATTATCTCCTAGGTGCTCGTAATCATACGTCAAATCCGACTTTCCTCCAATGACACCAATTTCAATGTCCGAGTAGAGATAGCTGAAATACATTACTAGTTTGAGGAACCTACCCCCGCTTCACCCATGAAATATAGTAATATAGTTACGTCAGGTTTAGGTACCGTAATTATCACCATCATGTGCTGGCAGAAAATGGTGCGAGGTCTAAAGTTGAGTCAAATAGCTCCTTGCTTTGAAATATAAAGACAGTGAATCTAAACGTTTCGTCAAATTGGTAGTGACATCAATCCAACTAGGACGGAGGACCTCCAAGCGAATTACTGTTTCAAATAATAAACCGTGCAATTCTCGTTCGTGACCATCTTTTCACCTCTTCAGTTTGTTAAACACCATCCACCCCTCCTCGTTTACCACCTACGTCTTTCTGATTCGCGCGTTGAGAACGGGAGCTTCGAAGCGAGGATTGGTTCCGATGAGCAAGAGAGCGTCACAGTCCTCCACTGCAGCGA